>CM052543.1:94854083-94931158 GCA_028533065.1 Trachops cirrhosus | reverse complement strand
TACAGATGATAATATTCACTCTTAATTCATAGGGCTGGTCTATGAAATAAATATTTAATTCAATGGAAAGTGCTTTAAATTTTTTCTGGCACATAATAAATTATTATTTCAGCTATGTTCAATATTCTTGATTTTAAAGGACAAAAAGCAATCAGAATGGAGAAGGCATAATGTTGATTGTACAAATTGATGATGGGTGAAGTGTCTTATGTTCCTTTGTCATAACTCTGTTCTTTGTTTTTCTTTAATCAGTAATTGATCAGAGCTTCAGGCTGTCTGTTTGCTTAGCTTGAATGTAACTCACAACAAAAGTCCTGATGATGGATGCCGTTAGTGCTACTTGAGTACACTCTACTACTTTCTGTACTCTTTGGAATACCAGTCTACTGCTCCAACTACTTATTTATTAAAGTCTTTTTATGGTCTTTGTTTATAGAAGGCAATTTGTGTTAACACACACAAAGAGAGAAATTAAAGACAAACATGTGCACATAAAGAACAGCAGAGGATAAGACAATATTTCCCGAGGATGTGTTCAAGAATGTTAGGCCTTCTATTTATTCAGTAGTAAAAGCACTTAAGAAATGTGTCATAGCATTGCTTGGCTTATCAATATACAGTCACCTGAACATATTAAAGCCTATGAGATCCCCTACAAAAAAGATTAAACTTCTCCAAATGCAGTATTTTCCTAGGTAGCAAAGAGGGCCAGGAATAGGTATATAACACTAGAAGTCTAGTCAGTGCCTGTTGACCTAGGATTTAAGTACATGACTTTGGAAAAATTATTTCCCCTTCAGGCTTAATTTTCTTCTTTATACAAATATTTGAATGTTTTTTTTCTTTAGAAGTATATTAAGTTTGGGCAATATAACTCTAAACATAGTTTTTATCTTCATCTAATTTTTAAGCAAATACTTAAGGGATTCATCTTATTAACAGACATAACAGGCCAAATTCTGTTAAATAATTGAATTGATTTTTTTCCTTTTTAGTTGCCAAGTAGTATTATTGAATTACAGCACTGACCACGTATTTTGAATTACTAGATGCTCGATGCCAGTGATTCCCATCATCTTATCCATAATTTTTCCTTTAGGGAAATGCCTCTTAACAACAGCTCTAATCTAGATGACCTTGGGTATGTATGGTGATGCATTTCAAAAAATAACATCAAAGGTGCAAGCCATGAAAGACTGATAAAGTAAACTTCATTAAAATTAAAAACTTCTGCTCTGTGAAAAACAATGTCAAGAGAATTAGAAGACAAGACAGACTGAGAGAAAATATTTGCAAAAGACACATCTGATAAAAGACTGTTGTCCAAATTATACAAAGAACTTCTGAAACTCAACAAATAAATAAACAAACCAATTACAAAAGGGGCCAATGACCTTAACCTACACATCACTGAAGAAAATATATAGATAGTAAATAAGTATATGAAAATATGTTATACATCATATGTCATCAGGGAAAAACAAATCAAAACAACAATGAGATACCATAACATACCTATGAAAATGGCCAAAATATGAAACACTGACAAAAACACATACTGGAAATGATGTGGAGAAACAGGAGCTCTCATACATTGCTGATAGAACAGAAAGATCGGGACAGCAATTTTGGAAGACAATTTGGCAGGGAAAAGTAAAACACTTATGATGGGATCCAGCAATCATGCTTCTTGGCATTTACCCAAAGGAGTTGAAAACTTAAGTTCATGTAGAAACTTACACATGAATATTTATAGCAGCTTTATATTCATAATTATCAAAAATTGGAAGCAACCAAGATGTCCTTATTAAGTGAATAGATAAGTAAACTGTGGTATATCCAGACAATAAAATATTATTTAGCACTAAGAAGACATGAGTTATCAAGTCATGAAAAGACATAGAGAAATCTTAAATGCATATTATTACTTGAAAGAAGCTAATCTAAAAAGGCTACATACTGTACAATTGCAAATACATGTCATTCTAGAAAAGGTAAAACAATGGAGACAATAAAAAGATCAATAACTGCTAAGGATGAGTGAAAGGAGATGAATAAGTAGAGCACAGAGAATTTTTACGTAGTGCAAACACTGTATGATACTACAATGATGGATATATCTCTATGTATTTGTCCAAATCCCTGGAATCAACATCAAGAGAGAATTCCAAGGTAAACTATGGACTTTGGGTGCATATGATATGTCAGTGTAGATGCATCATTAGTAACAAATGTACCACTCTGATGGATGATAGATAAAGGGGAAAGCTATCCATATGTAGAGTCAGGGAGTCTATGGGAAACCTTTATATTCTACTCAAGTTTGCCACAAACCTACAACTGCTCTAAAAAAAATAAAATCTTACAAAAAATAAAAAAGAAAAATAAAGCACTATATAGTAAAAAGAATATTAATTGAATTATAAATAGAAATGCCTATCCTAAATATGGTTTGTTGCAAAAAAAAAGTCTTATTTCTTATGTCTTTCCATCCCTTGACTATGTCTCTGCAAGTTCTGCCATTGGTTCATACTCTCACTTACTCTGGGAATTTCAAAATCTCATTCCCTCTACCTAGAGCCCACTCACCTCTCTGATGTCCACCCTTCTGATCCCAGATTAGACATTATTTGTCATAAAATCGCTATGGTTACCCTTTCCTTTACCTTTTCCTTTCCTACCTCTCCTCCCTTTGCCTTATTTCTCCATTTCTGATTGAATACATTATCCACCATAATTTTTCTTGCTCTGTTTTACTATCAAAACAACTTCCTGAAAAATCTTTGACATTTATTTATACTTAAAAATAGACAAAACTTAGTAATTGTAAACTGTTAGCCATTCTTATTTTGGCAGTATAAATTCTGCAACAGATACCTAGGTCTATTGATAATTCATAATAGAAATCAAGGCTTCTCAGAGTAAGTTCCAGCATTAAAACATAGTTTACATTAAAATTATGTAGAGTTGCATAGAGAAAAAATATCAGGCTTCGAAGGAAACTATGAATTGTTAAGATCACAAGCTGCCTGATTCTAGTGGTTCATTGTCTTTGAGTTATTTTATAATTGTGAATAGTAGCTGATAATAAAAAAATTCTTGTCTACAGGCATGTGTATTCCATCAATTGACTTTTCTTTTTTTTCTATGTAACAATTTTTTGTTGTTGTTCAAGCATGGTTGTCTTCATTTTCTTGCAACCACTTTCCCTCTGCCCACCCAACCCCACTTTCCACCCTTAATCCTTCCCCCCTTTGGCTTTGTCCATGGGTCCTTTATACATGTTCCTTGATGACCCTTCCCTGTCTTCCCCCTGTTATCCTCTACTTTTTCCACCTCTGGTTACTGTCAGTTTGTTCTTTATTTCAATGTCTCTGGTTATATTTTGCTTGCTTGTTTGTTTTGTTGATTAGGTTCCACTAATAAGTGAGATCATATGGCATTTGTCTTTCATTGCCTGGCTTATTTCACTTGGCATAATGCTCTACAGTTGCATCCATGCTGTTGAGAAGGGTAGGAGCTCCTTCATTCTTTCTACTGCATAGTATTGCATTGTGTAAGTGTACCATAGTTTTTTGATTTTTCTTTATTGTGGAAGAGGCCAGTTTGCTCTCATTTGTACATTCATTTTAATATTGTGGATATACAAATATGTCTGTCTGTTGAACTGGTTGTAATATCTTATGTACTCTTTCATTAATGAGTTATATAAAATCTTTACTGCATGTTTATTTTTATATCTGTAGAAGATCATGGCTTTAGTATGTATTTGAAAATTATTATTTAACCACAGGATGGCTGGTGTCACAATCCAGGGAAACAAAGTGGCTCAATTGCTCCTCTATTTGAAATCCTCACATTACAATATTCTCCCCTTATCTATGACCTTATTTTCTATGGTGAATAACAGTCCTAAAATATTAAATGGAAAATTCCAGAAATAAACAATTTATAAGATCTACATTGCATTTCATTTTGAGTATTGTGATGAAATATCATATCATCCAGCTCTGTGCTCCTCCCCAGAGACATAATCATTCCTTTGTCCAGCATGTCCATGCTGTATACACTACCTGCCTGTTAGTCACTTAGCTGTTTCAGTTATCAGATAGGTTATGAGACAGAGAGATAGAGAGAGAGAAAAAAGAAAGGGAACATTTTCACAATCTTTATTATAGTATAATATGAGAGTTGGTCTATTTTAATTTTAGTTATTGCTGTTCATCTCTTATTGTGCCTAATTTGTAAATTAAATTTTATCATATGCACATCTATATAGGAAAAGACATAGTATACATATGGTTTGGTACTATCTGCAGTTTCAGGAATCCATTAGGGGTCTTGGAACATATCCCCCATGGAGAAGAAGGCAACTGTGCTAGGTTCTTTGGTGTGAAGTTACCTATGATGTTG
Organism: Trachops cirrhosus; assembly: GCA_028533065.1. Lineage (NCBI taxonomy): Eukaryota > Metazoa > Chordata > Mammalia > Chiroptera > Phyllostomidae > Trachops > Trachops cirrhosus. Next base: position 94,926,745 of record CM052543.1, on the reverse strand, counting down.
GCACAAACTCATAGTACATTGTAGTGTCATCAGCTCTCCCATAAGCAGAGGTGACTTCCTTTCCAGACTTATACACAGGCTCTTTTCCTGCTATTTCCCTTGGATCTCTGCAATTGGTTTTAATTTTCTTTGAAAGCACCCACAAACCTTGGTTTCTGTGGTTGCTTTCTTCTGAGCTTCTGCCTGAAACTCAGGCAGAAACTATTTACCTTCTCAAGACCCAGTTCACTCTCCTCCTTGCCCATGAACAGTTCTTTTTGGCTTAATGCTTGCATACTTGAATAGGATGGCTTCCTAACCCAACTCATAAAGCCTGGTGGATCTATAACAACCACTTCAGGCAGATAACACCCTGTAAGGAGACCTGGTATAGTAGATCTGAATGGAAGATTAGAAAGTTTCTAGTTCAGATCCCTCACTATACAGTGTAGGACACTGCTATTTATCACTTTCACCTGCAATTCCATATTTGAGGAGCACTTAACTTATGAATGACTTGTTCTTTTGCACTGAATTCCTGTGTCCTCAAAGGGGCAATCCTTTCTTTTCCTTTTTGTCTAATTCTAAACACCTGGGGTATGATTGACCTTCCAGGTGTCATTCTTTATGCAAATAAAAAAAAAAAAAACCTTCTCTTATTCTTATGCAGATAGACAGTGAATAGGCCCCTGGGTTCCCACAGTTTCTAATTTACTTTCTCTACTCTGAGGAGAAGCCCTTGTTTCTCCACTTTGCAGTATAGTGCTGACACATTGTTAGTACTCAATAAAGTTTATAGTTGTTAGGAATTTCAATTTAACATCCCTAACAATTTGTATGGTGATTAGGCATGGGTAAAACAATATAGAGGTATTAGTTTGTGGACATTTCATGTTTCAATAGAGTTATTTCAAAATTGAATTTAAAATTATCATTAATAACATAGTTGTGTTTGTTTTTAATGGGAGAAGCCTCCTAAACACTGAACAATTGTCTCTTATAAGAACCTTAGAGACACAACAGTTTAATAGGTTCTTTTTAATAGTCTCTTTTGAATTCTGTTTTGATTCTCAAAATTGTTTAAATTGTTTATTTCTTATTTTCTTTCTTACATTGTAAGCTTCTTGAGGAAACAGTTGGAAAGTCGTCTCAACATTAGTCCATCCTACTAGTGCTTGTTGGAAGTCCTTATGAACAGCATGTGCTGAGTAAGTGGTGTGAGGATCAAATATAACCTTGACACCTAAGTAGAATAGCTGTTTATGTTAATTAGGAGATGACAGACAAGGGGGAATTGCATCCAGGGCAAGCAGACTGGAAAAAGTGCTGAACTTAACTCTAAAAGGGCTATGGCAGGGCATGATGCTGGGAAGAGGCAGGAGTAGATGGGGATGATATACAGAGTCTGGCTTCCAGGTAGCTAGAAGGCCTTAGAGTTGGCCATAGAATGTAGGAAGGTAAATGGAAAGTCTGAGAAATGAAATGAGATTTGGAAGGCAGGGAAGACAGGCTTTTATGTACTTCAAAATGTAGAAGAACTCATCTTGTTTGGGGTTCATTGAGGAAAACAGTATGCCTTTGGATACATTTCTTTTTCTTGTCAAAGACAGTGGATCTAGAGAACCTAAATTGGACTTATATTTATGACTATCAGGAAACTTTCTTATAATCACAGGATAGCCTATAGAAAATTTCTAGCTAATTCTGGGATATAGTTGGTTACAAAGCTAACTTCTCTTTAGAGAGTAAATGTTCAAATATTCTAAATTGGGAATTATTCCAATTTTTAAGAGAGATAATGGAGCCTGTGGTAGTAAGACTGTGGTGCTAACCATACTTATTTTTCTTTCATAGTAGGGTCTTCAGTGGAAAAGACATTATTAATTTCTGCATTAATTTTGACAAGTCTATGAGTTTCTCTTCTTTTTATGTTTTTTATATTTTTAAAATCTTCCTTTATAGCCACAGCTGCATCTTGCCACTGTCAAGATGAATTGCTTCTGCTCTGCTTCAATACTTTTTACACACACACACAGCTACTGGTGTCAGACTTTGAAATAGGCATATCTATGTGTTTGCTAGATCATACTCTCCATTTAAAGAAGAGCAAAGGTAATTATTTTCCTTTATTCTGTTAGCACCTACCCCAGTTAAAAGCATATACTGTGTTAAAGGGCAATAGGGAACTCAGGACCTATTTCACTTGTCTATAAAGAAGCAACATTTATGAAGAAGTTAATTGCTGAATAACAAAAAATTAGTTGGTGGCTGATCTGGAAGTACAATCTCAGTCTTATTTTTCTTAGATCAAGATGATGACTACAATTACAACCATTACTACTGCTAAAATACTTTTTTGTATGGAGTATCCACAACAGTATTACCAGAAAATAACAGCTACCATTAATGAGCCCTCACAATATGACAAGTTTATGTGTATGTGATATATATATAATTAATATTTGGAAAAATACATATACACATATATACATATATATGTACTAGTATTTCTAGGTATATGTGTGTGCATACAAATATGTGTACTGATTTTTCACAACATTTTTGTGACCTAGGCACTAATATCCCTTTTTTTCTTTTTACAGGTAAAGGAACTGGATACGGATTGCTAACTAACTTGCTAAAGGTTTTACTAAGAGTTGTGCAAAGTTCATATCTTTTTAGATGAGTTGTTCTCATTTCATTATCTCCACAAGCTTATTAAAAAGGTATTTAAGGCTCTTTGCAGAAGAGAAACCATGGATGATTATAATTGAGTAAACTTCTAAAGGTCACTAATCATCATAGAGTCAGGATTTGAACCCTGCTTGTTGTTCTAGCTCTAAAATCAGTGTGTTTAACCAGCTCACAAAATATCAAAATAATTTGATAAAAACTGTTGGGAAATATATTAGCTATCCCTAGCATTGACTTCTTATGGATATGGGAAACACATATTCTGAAATAAATATCAAGACAAATGACATTTTAGAAGACAAATACCATATGACTTCACTTATATATGGAATCTAAAGAACAATATAAACAAACAAGTGAAACAGAAATAGAATCATAGATAGAGATAACTGAATAATGGTTGACAGAGAGGACGGGGCTTGGGGGACTGGGTGAACAAGGACTGGGATTGAGAAGTACAGATTGGCAGTAACAAAATAGTCATATGATCTCACCTTTAACAGAAACCTAAACAACAAAACAAACAAACAAGCAAAATACAACCAAAGACACTGAACAGGCTGACCAGAGGGGAGAGAGGAGGGAATTTCAGGGGAAAAGGGGGAGGGTTTACAGGAACAAGTATAAAGGACACATGGACAAAAACTAAGAGGGGGTGGAAATGGGAGGGAGGTGGAGAGGGCTAGGGGGAGTTGGCTGGGATGGGAGTAAGAAGACAGAAAACTGTACTTGAACAACAATTAAATAAAAAAATAGTTATGGGGATGTAAAGTATAGCACAGAGAATATATTCAATAACATTGTAATAACTATGTATGGGCCCAGTTGGGGACTGGAATATCAGGGGAACACTTTGTAAAGCGTATGATTATCTAACTACTGTGCTGTACACCTGAAACTAATACAAAACAATATCAAATGGAAAATGTAGTTGAAATTTTTTTTAAATAAATAATTAAAAATTGTCAGGAAGTCAGAACAAATAACCGGAAATAATTCACATTAACTTTTGAGAGGCTGAGGATCCTGCTGACATAATCAAGACCTAGAGTGGTCATGCCTTTGGCAAGCATTCCTTCAGTGTGCTGATTTTATAGTGGCTGGGTGCTTGGTTCACTAGAAGGCCAAACATCACATGTAATGAATGACTTAAAATAGATTTCACAGCTGCCTCCTGCTGACAGACAGTTTTTCCCTTGTGAACTCCTACACTCCTGGCCTGAGAAAAATGAGGTTGATGGGTGTGCACTCCTAACAGGTGAACTCTGTTGCATGTAACACTTCATCATCTATTACACATACCCAGCAATGCCAATTGCAAAGCTGAATGCTGAAGATACATCATTGTTACCATGACTATGTCTATACCCTTTGGTTTAATGGCAAAGTAAGACATTTTTGTCTTACAGTTAAATTTTTTAAAAAATTAAGTTTATTCTCATCTAAACAAAGACTTGATGTCAGTTAAATGTCAACAAAAATTATATTGACTTGAAATAACTAAATAATGAAGACTTAAGATAAATAAAAAGTGCTTGAAGGGTACTTGAATAATCTATTTAACACCTTCAGTGTCCCATGCCTTTTTTACTATACAGGCATGATTCCACTGTACAAGTTTTCTTACCAATCCTATTTAACATTTTCTCTTCTCTTTTAATGTAAAGCATATGACTAGGAATTTCAATGTTGTATCTGACACTTTTGTTTGCCTGTGCTCTTAGCAAACAGAAGAGCATCAACTCCTAGGAATTTAGTTATAAGATTAAAATAAGGAGAAATGAATAAAAGAATCATTCAGAGCAAAGCCCTGTCTGCAGACTGCTCCACACATAAAATATCCCAAGGCACAAGGATTTCTGTATCATCTTTAATAACCTCTAGAGAAGGAGATTCTGTCATCTTTTTAAACTAGTTTTGCACAGTATTTGGCTCAAAGAATACTCTGAAAGCTTCTTTTCTCTGCAGAACTGGAAAACATATTTATAAAACAGAGCTGAAATTAAGGGGAGGGATTGTGAACCCTATCTGTCCTCCTGATCCCCCTTTTACCACTGCAGCCACTGGATGTGTTCAGAGAGCCTATAGGAGTTAGAGCCAGCTTGAGAACTTTTGTGCAACGAAGAGAGATTTAAATTTGTTGGCAAAATGTATTTCCTAAATCAGATAGTGCAATAGATACTCCTTGTGTTGTTACTAAAATTTTTTAAATTTTTTAAACATTTAATTTAACCCTCCTTCATCATTGCCCCCTCCAATATCCCATGGCAATTTCTAGCTCCCCATGCAGTTCTGGAGTTAGCTCTAGACCTGACCACTCCTGTTCTCCAGCTGGCAGATTCCTAGCACTTTTTCAAGGTTTAGGTTAAGCTTAATAATGTTCAGAAAAAATTAAAGTTTTTTGGTGCTTAATCTACAATATAGTTGAGCAAACATATGTATATATAAAGCTCTTGGTAGAATACTTGGTATATTGTAGGAAACATTGATTTCTGTGTTTTCCACTTTCTCTTTTCTTTTTGTCTCACCACCCATCTTCTTTGTTCCCCAGATATATGTATTATACCATACCTACATTGCCAGTAAGTTATGGTGTATGAATCTGCCTTGCTGCCTTTTCCTCCTCCCTCATCTCCTGCCCCTATCTGCAAACAATGAGCTTCATGAGGGCAGGGACATTGCCATTCATCTGTGTAATTTCAGCACCTGGTGCAGTGCATGGTATATAGGTGACTGGAAAGAACAAAGAAAAGATGAATGGACACTAGACCTGAAGCAACTGAGGAAGAATTTCCTAAAGGGAAAATACTTGAAGTAGGGCCAAAAGAAGTGATATTTCAAATACCCTTGACCATTTATTTACTTAAGGGCTAGAAGCTGGCTAGGCAGTTTATATGTCATATCATTAATCTCCACACCAGTCTAGTGAAGTAAACGTTACCATTATTCCTGTCTTTCAGACTGAAAAATGAACGTCAGAGAAGTCAATTACCCTGTACAAAATAATACAACTAATAATTAGTAGAACTGGAATGTTAACCTAGATCCAATGTCATACCTTCTTTACTGTACTATTTAATGGTATATAAGGAGATTCCTTGATATATAGAATGTAGGAATACCCTTTCTGCTCCCTATTCAAGTCAACTTTAAATCTCTGTCAGTAACATGGGAGAGCCAAGACAGTATGTCACCTCAGTCACTACAATACTCATCTACTTCTCACAATACCTACAAAAGAGTGCATCTCAACATTCCTCAGTCAAGCAGAGAGTGTCAACAATGGAAAAGATGAAGCAATGTGCATCTGATTTGTTTCCGTTGCAGTCTTCTTGAGAATAGGAGAATGACAGATATGCTCAGAATATAGAAGTCCTCAAGCGCGCAGTCTTCGGGTTTTCAAAGCATGCACTTACAGAATAAAACACTTCCTTCTATTCCCTCTCTTTATCATTCATATTTCTGCCCTACATCACTTTAATTTTCAGTTTCTCCTATTCTATGGACACATTAATCAACAGTTTCTTTTCAGGTCTAAATTAGTAGTCCCCAAATTATGGTCTGCAAACAAAAAATGAGTTTTGCAGTTTTAAATTATTGAAAAAATCAAAAGAAAAATATTTTGTGGAGGATCAAAATGACATGGAATTAAAATATCAGTCCATGATTATTTTTATTGGTATATGGTCATGCCCATTCATTTGTGTATTATATGTGGTTACTTTTGTGCCACAGTGGCAGAGCTGTGTAGTTGTGATAAAGACATTATGGTGGTCAGAGACAAAAGACAGAGGACTTGATTACAGCAAAAGCAGTAGTTACAGATTAATGTAGGTTTGTACAGGTTTAGGCAGGATCACAGTAACCTCCACAGGGTCACACAAAGGTTTATCATGGATGCATGCACAGACTGTGGGCTGTCTTACAGGAAAGCTTGAGGGACTCACCTCTTTTGTAGTCCATGTAAAGAAGCATGCAATTTGTCCAACAGGAAGCATTATCTCATTCCTCAAGTTTGCTCACTGCAAATACAATCCAAAGAAATAGCCCAGATAAAGGGATAAAGAGTGGTCAGGGTCATGCATTCCCGTTATACCCAGCAAGAATATGTGAGGATGCTCAGGGCTGGTGGCAGATTGCTTTTCCCATCAAGAAGGTGTAAAATGTCAAGGCATTTCAAGTTCTCTTGTGCAATGGCACATCTTAAACTCTCTTTGAATTGGTGATGCTTGTTAACACGTGTCACCCACATCCTCATAGACGTGGATATTCTTAGTCTTGTGTTCATTTTCTGTGTCAAATGAACAGACAACTTATATTTGTCTAATGTGTTTTTACAAATGATTTCTTATTAATGAGACTAAAAGTTCAAAAGCGTATTACTATTTCTTTTAAAAATGTTATTGAATTTATTAGGATGGCATCAATTAATAAAATTATATATGTTTCAGGTGTATAATTCTATAATACATTATCTGTATATTGTATTGTGAGCTCGCGACCCCAAGTCAAGTCTCCTTCCATCCTGTTTATCACCCCATACCCTCTTCTACCTCTCCCTACTCCTTTTCCCCTCTGGTAATCACCATACTGTTGTCTGTATATATGAGTTTTGTTTTTTGTTTACTTGCTTGTTTGTTTGTTTAATCTTTTTTGCTTAACCCCTTTTCACCCAGCCCTACAACACCCCTCTCCTATGACAGCTGTCAGTCTGTTCTCTATCTATAAGTCTGTTTTTATTTTGTTTCTGGTTTATTTTGTTCATTAGATTCCACATATGAATAGAATCATATGGTATTTGTCTTTTTCTGACTGGCTTATTTCACTTAGCATCATATTCTCCAGGTCCATGCATGCTGTCACAAAAGATAATATTTTCTTCCTTTTCACAGCAGAGCAGTAGTCCATTGTGTAAATGTACCACAGCATTTTTATCCATTCATCTAATGAACAGTTGGACTGCTTCCAAATTTTGGCCATTATAAATAATACTGCCTATTATAATTTCTATTCAAAATATAATACTTAGTCTTGGCTGGTGTGGCTCAGTGGATGCAGTACTGGTCTGTGAAATGGAAGGTCACAAATTTGATTCCCACTCACAGCACATGCTTGGGTTATGTGTCAGGTCCCTAGGTGGGGGTGTGTAAGAAGCAATCGATCAATCTTGCACATGTTTCTCTCCCTGTCTTTCTCCTTCCCTCCTCTATTCTCTAAAAATAAATAAATAAAATCTTTAAAATATATGTAATAAAGAAATGCTGCTCTTATATGGTCTTAAAAATAATTTTTTACAAGTTACTTTTCTGTGTCAGAATAATTTTCGTTGATTTTATTGAGTGTCTTTACAATTTCTGCTTCAGATTTCATGTACCCAGCTTGAGTGATGAGGGTTATGGGTGTGAGGATGGATATGCTAACATTCTCAGTCATTTTGGAGATTAGTCTTGGGTTACAGGGTAGGCATTGAAATTCCAGAGGTTAATGAAAATAATGGTAGTTGGATGTGAGAGTTAATCATTGCAATATTAAGGTCTGGTGGGACATGAGGATGTCCCACAGCACCTGCTACAAAATCTTTAAAATATTTCTAATTCATTTTTTTGGTTAAAATTTTTCATTATTCTTTTCCATGTTGAAGTAGTAGTCACAATGCAATTTTCCCTTGGCAGTATCCTAAAGATGTCCATTCTGCTCCCATGTCACTCTACAGGACAATGAGTAGAGTGGGAGGTGAAGCCCAAGTGGAAGGACGATGGCCTTAGCCAAATGTAGCTAAAATGTCTTAAAAATTTTATTAAAAATTGTGACCATGAGGACATACAGCTAGGAGCCTGTAAATCCACCTTCAAAGGGTTGACAATCTTTAAAATATTCCTGGAATAGAGACTTTAGTGCACTTTTGCATATGTAAACTGAGTTTCTCCAAGTCATCTCACTTCTTGCATTACCCTTTGCTTGAACTCCATGCTGTGGTTGTAGGACAGAGTTTCCTCTCCAGGCAAGCCCCTCACTCCCACTCCCAGGACTGCCCAACAGTCTATGCTGTCACACAGGCCTCTGATGTTCCTGGCTGGTTTGAGTTACTTCATGGCTTCTCCATGCCACTAAAGTATCTCCATAAATATTTGTCACTAAGATGGTACTACTATCACAAACATTTAGTATCTTACTGATTGTACTGAAGTCTTAGTAGTTACATGTATACACTAGAGGAGAAAGGAAAAAAGTTAACTTAAAACACAGTATCAGATAGAATTGCTCCTAGAGTTCTTTAGACAGAAGCTACCCTCACACAGAATTCTAAAGAACTGCTTTGTATTCTAATGCCCTTCAAGCATATTATCTACTTAATTCTCTTTAGTCTCTGTTCTATATCTTCTTCCATGTTTGTATCTAAAGTGAGAAAAAATAAAATCTCCTCTCTTTAGGCCTCATAGAGAAAAGATAATTAGTGGCTTATTCTGTCTCCAGTAAGAGCAGTGTTTTATGTTTATTGTCTAAAATGAAAACTCCTTATTTTGTCTTATTTTATTTTCCCATTAAGTTGACATTTAATATTATATTAGTTTCAAGTATAGAGAATTATGTAATGTATGGATTAATCTCTTTCATGCAGCCTTAATCAGGCCTTCTTTCTCTTGAACTGTCTCTCCTAGTCTAGGCTCTAGACCTTACCTCTCGGTAGCCAAAGAATTTTTCCTCAAAGAGAATAATAAACACCACCACCACTAGCACTACCACCACCAATTAACTATTTGTCTTGTTAGTAGAACTAGACACAAATTACTGTACATCTTGAAAAATAGTATTTTTTTTCTTTTGAATCCAACAAAAATTTTGAAACCCTGGAGTAGATCTCAGATCTCTCTCTGACTGGCATGGAGAGACACTGCAGCCTGGAAAAAAAAGCAAGGATCATCATTTTATGTTAGAGAACATAAACAGGAAGTTCAGAAAGTTTAGGTGAGATCAGCTACCTGATGAACCCTAGCACGGCAGTTAATTTTGTCTCTGCTAATCAGCTGTGGGTTAAGTTCAAACATCTTGGGTTAAAGAACATGCTGGCTTATGACCAAAGAACTTTCTAGAGTTTCTACAGTGGTGGACATGTTGAGTGTTTTTGTAATGTAGAAACTACATGGAGAGTATCTAATGCATGATTGGAACCCTCAGAGACAATGATATAACCCTGAGATTATTCCTAGTTTATAAAACAATGTTTTTCTTTTTTTATTAGTGTTGTTCAAGTACAGTTTTCTCCATTTTCCCTCTACCACTGCTCTCCATCCTACCCGTCCCGACCTCCCACCCTCAATTCTACCCACCTTTGACTTTGTCCTTTTTTTCAAAAGATTTTTTTTTTAGAGCAAGGGGAAGGGAGGGAGAAAGAGGGGGAGTGAAACATCAATATGTGGTTGCCTCTAGCATACCCTCTACTGGGGACATGGCCTGCAACCCAGACATGTGTCCTGACTAGGAATCGAACTGACAATGCTGTGGCTCCCTGACCCTCACTTAATCCACTGAGCTACACCAGCCAGGGCTGCTATGTGTCCTTTACCATGTTCCTTGACAACCTTCCCCCTCTTTTCTCCTGTTAACCACCCCTCCCCTCTGGTTACTTTCAATTTGTTCTTTATTTCAATGTCCCTGTAAAACAATGTTTTTTTGAATGAGCCTTGGGCTACTTCATATAAGATGCCAAATGTTGATACCTCAGGCTAGTGAAGAATAGACTAAAAAATAAATAAACAAATGCTTCATATGGCAAGGTGGAAGCAGTAAACAAATATGGGTCCCATAACTGCAAGTATCTTTAAAATGGCATGGAGAATATGAACTCTCATTAGTGCTTTCACTTTAAAGAAAATAATAAGCTAAGGACCATCATAAGAGCAAAGGGAAAGTTTAAAGATATGTGAGAAAATTCAATATTAGGAAAATATTTTTAAATATATTTTTCATTTGCCTATAAAAATAAATCAAGGGAACAAAGTTCTCTAGTGTTCTTCTGATCCTAGTTGGGTGACAACCCAACTTTCACTCAACTCCCTCACTAGGTATTGTGATATCTCCCTTTGCTTTTCTTCAAATCTTATTTGTCTTTTACTATTAAGCTTTCTGTATGTATAATACAAGTCTCCTCAACTTAATATAAATAAACTGGAAGTACGAACCAGAGGTAGATTATGCTTAATGCCTCCAAAATTCATTTGTTGATGTACCTATTTGCTGAATAGAAGGTAATATAGAGAATTCAATGATGAGAGAGAGAGAGCGCTCTCTATTCTGGACTCTAGGAGAGAGAGTCTATTCTGGACTCTAGGAATAGAGCAGTGAACAAAATAGACATGATTCCAGCTGAAATGATGGTTTGTTTCTAATGTGATTACGGAGAGCAGACAATTAATGACAACAACATAAAATAAAAATGGAGAAGTATGAGTACCATACAGAATGTTATAAAGGATAATAGGCTAGAGAGAGTTATATGTGTGTGGAGTGTTAACATAAGTGAAGCAGGTAAGATTGTCTCAGAAGTTGAGATCAAAGTCCAGTCCTGAACAACAGGGACAACCCAGGTACATGAAAATTTGAGTATAGCACATTTCAGGCACAGTACTCAAGTAAGGATAAAAAATACTGTCATTGAAATGATCTTGACAATATCAAGGAAAAAGAATAAGGATGCTCTATCAAAGGTAAGCCTAGAGGATGGTGGGATGAGAGAGGAGGTAGAAGTCAGGTATTCATGGCCTTGTAGACTTGTAGAGGGAACACATCACCCTTATCATGTCTGATGCCAACTCTTTCTTTCAAAACCTCTACTCTACATACTTAATCTTACCTGCCTATCATCCCAAACTCCTTTTGCATTGAGAAACAAATCAAGGAAACAGGAGGGAGGGAATAAAAAGGGTGATCAGACTGCTTGGTGTTGCCTACACAAATAATGGAAATAGAGCATTTGCCTATTTATGTCCTTTTTGGTTAAGAGCATACCTATTAAGAAGAAATTTGGACTGGACTTGTGACTCAAGTCTTTCAATACCCAGTCAAGTGATCCTTCTGCTGCATGTCTGGGAACAACATGGTGAGTATATTTAGATAAAATAGGAGAGCACAGTGGGACCTCTGAGGACTTTGACATCGGTCCTGGAGGGATGTCAATCTGAAATGGCAGTATTTCTGAAATGATGCCTGGTTCAACATGACCTAGGACCAGTTTTAACTGTACTCATGAAGGCACATAAAAACAAAATTAGCCACAGAATCTAAATTCAAAACAAATAAAGTAAAAACAATATACACTACGCCCCTTCTCCACCTCCCATATGTTCACTTGGCACAAGCTGGTGTCCTCACATGGCCTTTGGAAACAGAGAATAGAGGTATTCTTTTGAGCATTTGGCTTCATTTGCATGTTTCAGCTCTCAGCTAACACAATTTCAAGTGCATGGGAAAATGAAGTCTCATTTCATTCAAATAATGAAAAGGGCATTTGGGAGTCAGAATATCTATTGTGCTTTGAGATAGTTGCACAGCTTTTAATCATGGTGGCTGCCTTTCATAACTGCACATTTTTGCCAAATGAATATCCATCTTTCTATGTGTATTAAAATGTAGGGGTTTTTTGCCTTTTTCACTTTTTTTTTAAAAAAAGTGGTTTTTACGTTATCACTATAATAAAAAAAGAAAAAAGAGAGAAGAGCATTTCCTTTTCTTATCAGATTCACATTGTTATAATACTCAAATTTTTGCTGGTAACCTTTCAAAGCATTTGCTTCTAATTCAATTTTTATTAATGTTTGGTAAAAATGAGAGTTGGAGGCTTATATCTTTTTATTACAAATATCCTTCAATTTAGGATATGCCCTGGGAACTTTGATGCTACAGGTAGAACATTGCTAAATAATCATCAAAATTGGATCTGACAAAACCATTTAGTAGTGTTCAGTCTACCCAGACTCAATGGGGCGCTTTCCCCCCAGCAAATTCTTTGTATGTCTGGTCTGCTTTCCCTTGATGTGAGTAATTATGCTCCTGTAGCTAACTTAGGAAGCTAATTTCAGTGAACGATTCATGACTGTATTTTTGAAATATTGAAAACTGTTTTTCAGAAGCAGTTTAACACATGTTATGGGTCTTGTGCAAACCAAGTAAATGACTTTAAATTATATTTTGGACTCTAATTTCCATTGCTTTTAGAATCTCCTACTCTTGAAGAACATGGAGGAGAGTCCATAGGCAAGTGGACTAAGGAATTTTCTATTCCCCAAAAGTTTTACCATCTACCTGTGGTCTCTCATAGAGTTTATTGTCACTATAACACTGACTTCCTTCTCTTCAAAACTATCCCAGTATTTATACTGTCTATTTCCTGTTTTCTCTAACAACCAGAGAAAGCTAAGATACCACTAAAAACTGAAGGAAGAACACCAATGGAAAACAAAGAGTGAATAAAAAGTAAAATGCACAAATATAACATTATGCAACTCACAATATAAATTTAACTTGGATTGCCAGGACCCTGTACTACTTCTTGTTTATAAGTATTACCCAAGGATATCTCTTAGTGTTTCAAGTCCTTTCCAGCAGCCATAGTTTTTGAGGATTACCTTACACATGTAGTCACTTCTCAGGAAACCACAGGTGTTTCCTAAGGAAACATATTTAACACTATCTGCCTTCCCCACTCCAACACCCCCAACCAAAAACAGTCCTTATACTTCTTCTAGTACCCATCAAAATTTGAAGAAACTTTCTAGTCACAGAAGTGATCTAATTGTAGGGGAAAGCTAAAATATTATCATTTTTTGCATACCCACGTTTTTGGCTCAAACTTTCAGGGAAAAAAACTTCCATTTTAATTTTCTAATTCAATTTGAAAAGTTCAACAAAACTGATTATTGTATTCTAAGGTATTATTTTGTATGTGCATATGGTCATTGCTTTCTGGAGTACACTTTTAATGTATAAGCATAAATTAAAGAATTAAAAACATTAATATAGATACAGAATTAATACCACCATGTATAATGTGCATCCTTATTTTTCTCTAAAAAATTTGGGCAAAAAAGTGGGCATTATACATGACAAAATACAGTATTTTCTTACATTTGGGGAAATGAGGTTTTCTTGGAAGCCTGTTGGGTTATGTTGAGGTTCAGATTGTGAGGATACTTAAGGTGAGCCTACACACTTTTTCTGAAGACAGTTGTATGCATATTCCATAAATGAAAATTAAAAATCCAGGAGGTGTTCCCTGAATGTGAATGTGTGTGTGTGTGTATTTGTGTACATGGGAATAAAATTCAGGGCAGAAGAGTGTGGGATACATGCAACTATAAGGAAAGATAACTCAAAGTTCAAGTGATACTAACAAAGGCAGAGATGTCAAGTTGTGACAGTTACTGTGAACAAATTATTTAAGCCAGTTGTTCTCAAGTTTGAGTGCACATCAGAATTCCATTGAGAACTTATTCAAACTCAGATTGCTTCCCACCCCCTCCTGGAATCTCTGATTCAGTATTTCTAAAGTAGGTACCAAGAATTTGAATTTCTAACAAGTTTTCTAAGAGAACCCCCATTTTAAGCCACACTTCTAGGTATAGTCTGTATATATTATTGGATCTCAGCAAAATGCAATAAACATCTTTGTGTTTATTTCTTCCGGCCAGCTTTTCTTCTGTAATTATTCTACTTATTTCTGCCCCTGTTCACAGGTGCCCAGTGTTTTAGCTTCAGATTTGTTATTAGTCATGATCCTCCTTACCACTTAGAGCACAGGTGCAAACAGAAGGCTCTCGGGCCAAATCTGGCCCTCCACTTTGTTTTATACAGCTCAGCACCTTGTTTCTACCTGGCGGCAGCACCAAGCTCTTGCTTAACTGTTGAGGAGTAGTTACATTTATACAGTCCTAAAATTACATTTGGTCCTTTGAAGGCAACTGCAAGGCTGATGTGGCCCTCAGTGAAAATGAGTTTGACACCCCTGCCTTAGAGCATAGCAATTTGTGGTTTTCAGGCAGTTTCACTAGAACGCTCTATTCTTAGAGTGTGTGTTACACTGCTGCTGGTTATACATTCTCTCAAATAGTTCGGGTAAATATTTCTGGTTATAAGTACATCAAAGAAGGAATTCAAAATGAAAGATGTTCTTGAATGGAATTGGACTGATGTCCTCCATCTTATCCAGTTATTAAAAGGCAGAAGAATAATACTGTTGAGTAGAAGTAAAGATATGAATGGAGGAGCTAGCATGGGACAATGTCTCCTTTTCTGAGGCTTCCCCAATTGTCCCTGGTAGCTGACTGCATCTTCTGCCTCCATGCAACACCATTCCCACATGCATAGATTGACAGAGCGGGCTCCCACGTGACAGAGGGAGCTCCCACACGCAGGGACTGACAGGGAAGGCTGGCTTGGCATTTATTACTATTTGTGCAGGGGCAGTCATTATGTTTTCATTATGGCCTTCATTTTTTCCTTTATTTTTAGAGCTGAGGCATGTTTAACATCTCCACAGCAATGCTCACAAACTTTGCCACCCCATCTTTCTTCTTCTGAGGCCCCTCATTCTGGAGTATGAGGGAAGCATGGAGGCAGCAGTGGAGGCGCCTGCTCAGATCCCCTTCAATGGAAATTTCACCTTCTGTGAACAGTGTAGCTTGCTGACAGCCCTCAGTGCAGACCCACTGGGATCTGCCTTAGCATTCATGCCTAGGTTACCCTCTCCGGGGTAGCTCCACACAGTAGGGGAGAACTGGAACAGAGCCTGCCTCCCTGATATGAGACTCCTCTAGTGGGCAACTTTGCTCTGGGCCCTCCACCTGCCTGGCTGAGACTTTCTCAGAACTGCTCTGCAGCCTGAGGCTCTTCGTACTCAATCCCACACATTCCCCATCTCCCTTTTCAGGAGTTAACACTTGCATCAGGGTCAGAAGGCTTATCCTTTCTCTTCCATTTTTTCTGCTCTACTTTCATAGGCATTTCCCCAATAAAACTTTTACATTCTATTTTTGTCTGGGTATCTTGAGCACAAACTGATACCATAACTAAGTCCTGCCCTACTTTCCAGAGTCATGCTCAAACTCCTTACCTAGCTCAACTGTCCTATCTACAACTTTCTCTTCCTTCTTCACTCATTTCCCATACTCTCCATCCCTAAACCATTCTTTTCATGCATATACACACAAACCCACACACAGAAATTGCTGACTCTGGACTAGGCCTCAGCATGGCAAAGCTGGCGACCCTGCCCATGTTAATGCAAGAAAGTAAGGAAAGCACTTCAGCAGACACAGGCAAAGAGATCTTTTTGTCAGCAAGTGAGGCTGTCATACTAATGCTTACCATGCAGGGCCAGAAACCCAAAATGTGCTGTGATTTCCAGGACAGTCCAAATATCAAAGAATTGTGCTGTTCAAATTTCTACCTTAAGAGAGCCTGTAACTGTATTTCGACTTTCATATCTATAAAAGTGAGAGTATTAAAAACACTTGACCTTAACAGAGTGACTGGTATATATCCCAATTAATGCTTGTTTCTTGTCTTTTCCTTCTTTTCTCTTTCCTATCTTACAGATTGTGAGGATCAAATGATATCATACATGTGAAACCACTGTATAATTATAAAGTTGTACCCATGTGTATTGGAGTTAAACTATGAATATCAGGCTATTTACTATAATCTTATTTTAGAGGAAAGTTAATCAAATAAACACAGAGTTTTGGCACTTTTCTTCAACTCCAAATTGCCCTTACAAGAGATCCTTCTTTTTCTTTTTAGTTTTTTTTTAGAGAGATAGAGGCACCTATTTGTTATACCACTTAAGTGTGCATTCATTGATTGATTCCTGTATGGCTCTGACCGGGAATAGAACCCACAAGCTTGATACATCAGGTCGACACTGTAACCAATGGAGTTATCTGGCCAGAGCAAAGAGATTTTTTAAAATAAGTTGTTTCATTTACACACCCTAGCATAGGCTCTCCAAGCCTCACCTGCACACATTTTTGTTCAGTGTTGTTGGATATCATGGCAGCTGCCCTCAGAGATCAGCCCTGGAATTCAAAGACACACCAAGGCTGTTGTGATGGATATATAAACAGAAAAGGTTAATGTATTCAGGTTCCTGTTTAATTGAAAATCCCCAAGGAACAAGTAATCTTTTGTAGAAAGAAGAAAGGGAAACAACGGAAGCAGCTGAGTGAGGTGACTTACTCCTTCAATTCTATATACTCCTGCCCTCACTCCCTTTTATATGCTTGGCAATCTATTTTTCAGTCATTTTTTTTCTCAGCATCACCTAGTGTGTATTGTACTTTAAATGGATGTGAACATAGGTTTGGGTTCCATCCCTGTTCAAACCTGGTGGGATTCTAGAGCAGAAGTATAGTACCTTTACTGGTGAAAATGAGTCTCTGTGTTTGAAACAGGAAACCAAAGAGCACTTCCTAGAATACACTAGATGTTCAATAAACCTTGGAAAAATATAACTGAAATGCAGTGCATTTTTGGGGTGTAATTCAACTTGGCAATTTACTTATTCCCTTTGTCATTCCCCTGCCAGGGGTGTGTATGTGTGTGGGTGTGTGTGGGTGTGTGAGAGAGAGAGAGAGAGAGACAGACAGACAGACAGACTGAAGAGGAAGAAGAAGGAGGAGGAAAAAGAGATAGAAGGGAGGGAGGGAGAGGAAACATAATGTTTATAGCACACTAAGGAGAGAATGTCTTTTAAAGATATTACTGTGAATCACTAATTATAAGTGTTGTCCACTACAGACAAGAATATAATATTTTATGGTTAATATCTGTCTGATCATCTGTTACAATAAGTGATAACATTTCATTAATATGGGCTTTATGATGACAAGGAAAGACTACTTGAGAATAACTGTATTAGCCCCATAAAATGAGAAGCTATATTTTTAAATTAGTTATAACTATACAATAACAACAAACCACTCACTTGAACAGTGTTCATTTTTATGGACAATTGGTCAAACTAGAACCAAATATAGCTACAGAAAATGCCTCTGCTTTGCCTTATTTGAATGTTCATTCTTGCTCAAAATCATTAACCCCCTCTGCATTATGGTTTTCTTGCTCCACGCCCTTGGAAGGATGTGGTAACTGGTATTATATTATTTTAAAGAGAGCATCTTCACCACTGGTTTGGTACACAGTCTTTGGAGCCTGAAGTCTTTGATCAAACACCAGCTTTACCACGAAGAAGCTGTATAACTTTGGGCAAGTTGCTTTATGTATTTATGCCTCAGTTTCCTTAACTGCAAAAAGAGAATGATAGTAGGAACTAACTAGGATTGTTGTAAAGTCAAAAGGAGTTAAAAATTACAAAGTAGGGCTAGTGTCTGTCACAAATTGAATTCTCCCTGTGTTTTAGTTATTATTTTTGTTGCTCACAATTATGAAAAGCAAAACCAAAGAAACAAACCTGCTACTCACATGATTTCAAACTCCAAAGGCTTTTATCATAGCTTTCTCAAGTAAAGTTTATCAACTCCTTTCCACTTTCAGAGTATCCTAGCTCAGGGATGATCGTTTCCACCTGGGTATTCACGTGTTTGCTAATCTACTACATGCATACTTTTGTGTTTGCATTTAAAAATTTTGGAATATTTTACAAACATTATTAACCCTATCATATCTGTCACGTTCAAAAGTAGCAGGAAGGTTGATACAGGAAGAGATATGACACTCATTGGCTGAATTTGTTTTATGTATTTATGAATTAATGGATTTTCCTCAGCTCTTTTGAACTTATTTATTTTTTTGCCAGTGTTTGGGTCATTTTACTTCTATTTTACATAAAACAAGGAATTAAAAATAAGCGTCATATCTAAGTTCAATAAGACAGCAATACAGAATCAAAATTAAGCTTGATTTTTGGATGTGGAAGTGCAACTTCTGTAGAAGGCAATTACCATATAAGCATTAGTGGGAAATTTGAGGGAATCGTGCTATTGCAAATTTTTCAGCTGTGGACAGTGAAGTATAGTGTAAGGCAAAGGAAATTTGTGGGGAAATTCAGGTTCATATAATGCTTGCTTTAATATCCTTTTATAGATCTTTGCTGAAGCTCTTTCATCCCCTTTAATGATCATTCTATGATAAAACTAGATACTTAAATAGATGTTAAAGACAAATTATCTGATCAAGACTCCTCCTTAACAGAGTCAGTGTGATTTTCAAAATGGGGGAATTATGTGTGTGGTTGGTTCTTCAAATCACAGCTGGAAGGAAAACCTTAAGATTTGTTAAATTTTCCAGGCTCTAGAACAGTTTGCTGTCCAGGAAAGTTTTTGTGATGATAAAAATGTTTTATATCTGTGTTGTCCAAAATGATAGCCAGTAGCCACAAGTGGTTATTGACACTGGAATTGTGGCTAGTGTGACTGGAGAATGGAATGTTTAATTTACATTTAAATAGCTACATATGGCTTTTTTGGTATATTTAATTGATTATGCAGTTTTCCCAACTTCTCCCCTTTTATCCCCCCTCCCCCTACCTCCCAACCCTCCAGCATTCCCCCCAACCTTCGTTCATGTCCATAGGTTGTACGTATCAGTTCTTTTGAGTCCTCTGTTTCCTATACCATTTTGTATCTCTCCCTGTGTATTTAATGCCTACCAATTATGCTTCTTCTACCCTGTACCTTTTCCCCCAATTCCACCCTTCCCCCTCCCCACTGAAATCTCTCCACGTGATGTCCATTTCTCTGATTCTGTTCCTGTTCTAGTTGTTTGCTTAGTTTTTCTTTTCATTGTCTTTTTGTTAAGGTTCATTTGTTGATAGTTGTGAGTTTGTTGTTATTTTACTGTTCATATTTTTTATCTTCTTTTTCTTAGATAAGTCCCTTTAACGTTTCATGTAATAATGGCTTGGTGATGATGAACTCCTTTAACTCGACCTTATCTGGCAAGCACTTAATCTGCCCTTCCATTCTAAATGATGGCTTTGCTGGATAAAGTAATCTTGGATGTAGTTCCTTGACTTTCATGACTTCGAATACTTCTTTCCAGCTCCTTCTTGCCTGTAAGGTTTCTTTTGAGAAATCAGCTGATAGCCTTTCAGGCATTCCTTTGTAGCTAAGTGTCTCTTTTCCTTGTGCTGCTTTTAAGATTCTCTCTTTATATTTAATCTTGAGTAACTTAATGATGACGTGCCTTGGTGTGCTCCTCTTTGGGTTCAACTTCTTTGGGACTCTCTGGGCTTCCTAGACTTCCTGGAAGTCTATTTTCTTTGCCAGATTGGGGAAGTTTTCCTTCATTATTTGTTCAGATAAGTTTTCAATTTCTTGCTGTTATTTTTCTCCTTTTGGCACCCTTATACAGATATTGGAACATTTCAGGTTGTCCCAGAGATTCCTTAGCCTCTCTTCATTTTTTTTTTTGAATTCTTGTTTCTTCATTCTGCTCCAGTTGGATGTTTATTTCCTCTTTTATTCTAAATCATTAATTTGAGTCCTGGTTTCCTTTCTGTCACTGTTTGTTCCCTGAATATTTTGCTTTATTTCATTTTGGGTATCTTTCATTTTTTTTTCCATTTTTCAACCAAGCTCAATCAGTTCTGTGAGCATTTTGATTACCAGGGCTTTAAATTATCATCAGAAAAATTGGCTATCTCCTCATCACTTAGCTTTCTTTCTGAAGCTTTGCTCGGTTCTTTCATTTAGGCCCTATTTCTTTCTCTGGGGCACCTGTTAAGTTGTAAGGAGGTGGGGCCTTAGACACCTGGGCAGGGCGACCCTCCTTGCTGCACTGCAGTGCTGCCTGTGGGAGAGGGGCCAGAGATGGAACAATGCAGCTTGCCTGCTGGGCTCAAGCCCACTTTCCAATGGACTCTCCTATGAGAGTGGGAATTTCCCCCACCACGGCAATTGCCATAGTCCCCAGTGAGCTCTGGGTCTCAGCTTCCTATTCAGAAGTCCCGCTCTGGGTTCTTACTGGTCTGGTTGTTCTGGTTGACTCTTTCTTTAATTCCTTGGTTGTCAGAGTTCTGTGCAGTTTGATTTTCTGCCACTTCTGGTTGTTTGACTTAGATTGGTTGTTATCCTCCTTTTGGTTGTATGAGGAAGTGAAGGGTTTCTACCTGTACCTCCATCTTGGCCAGACTACATGAACCTAATTTATTTTAGATGAGGGTCTCTCTCAAGGATTTAAGTGGGGAACTTACCAACAAGACTTCAAAGACTTTTAAGGAAGCCCTTTGACCTCATACCACTGCTCTGATTATAATAATGTATCCCAATAGTTAAGTCTTACTATATGGTTTTCAGAAACAAACTTAAAATTCCAAATATGATATAATCAGTAGAGAATATAGTGAGAGTATTACTTCTGATCTATACATTTGACTCACATTCATACTAATTTTTAAGAGTTAGGCATATTTGTTTTGCATCAACTTGCCATTAACACTTAACTCTGTGAATTTTATATAGGTGTGGTTAACAATTCAAGTTATTCCAGTTCTATATTTTATTATTAATATTCAACTGTATTATATCCATTTATAATTATTGAGTACAATTAGAACAAACAGGTAGAATCATAAACTCAAGATAAATTTTAAAATTGTATTTGGACTTAAAATACAAAAATTAAAATGACATAAAACAAAAACCTCCAAAGGTGTAAGTTAATATTGATATTAGGGAAACTGACCACACAGCTTATTCTGAGCTTCTTGATAGTCAAAACAAAAATGGATTCTAGAAATGTGGCACGTATTAATTTTACTTTAATGTTACTAACCTTAGAACTGTATATTTATTTCTGTTGAACACTATTTGTTTTGGTTCAGTTCAGAATTCAAGGAAAACTAGATCTATGTCAGTATGTTCTCTGTTCACAGTCAGTTCTGAAAAAGTATAAGAAATACATTGCATTGAGTATTATCACAATTAGCTCTCAATAATCTTGAAAAGAGAGAGGGGAGAGAGAGAGAATACATGCTCCCAGGAGACACAGGACAGGGGAGTCTATTTTTGATATTAGACCAATAAAAAACTTTAGAAGGCTAGGTGCTGGGAAGAGGAGGTGAGTGCTATATATAATTTGCTTACACAGATAGCAATTGAATGGAAACAGCTAAAAAGGCAGTGGGTAGTGGCAGGTTATGTGAAACAAGCTTTAATTAATTCAAGAACCCCATTGTTACATTCTGATTTTTCACTTGGCCTAAATTGCTGATGGAAAAACTGAAGACTGGGTGACTGTTGATTTGGGTGGTTCATCAATATATTCCATACTGAATCCATTTTGGAAGCTCAATTTCCTTTTTTCATTACTGTTACAGAGAGTTAGAACAAACACTATCCTGTATTCTATCTTTGAAGATTCTGAGATATATTCTTAACACTGCTATACTACTACTCACTTTTAATCACCAGAGATTATGAACTTGATGTAAATTTGATCTTGTAATTCATTCATTATTGCTGATGGTGACAGATGCCATTAGTTTAATGATCAGAGTTATCCATTGTCATAATTATGGTGATCACTTAATGATGCTGGATACGTTATTACTTAATATATCAAATTAGGAAGAGATGTCATGGCTGGGTGCACAGCATCACCCACTATTTTTGAAGATGAGTCAATACATTAAATCCTTCTCAGTAAAACAAGGCCCTGTGGCCTTCAGAGGAGATCTTAAATAATGGCATGAGGTAGGGCTTTCCCAAGCTCTGATGTTGGCCATTAGAGCCAAATAAAAGCTGACCTGGTATTCATTACATCTTGTCATGAAGGCAACTTCACAATTGTGATGCCTTGTGTTTGTGCCTACAGAGTATGAAGCCACATTTCCAAGCTCAGCTCAACTGCTATCCACTCACTCCCTACCGCCTTTTTGAGACATGATCTTCCTTTACAGGGGCATACTGAAATGTCCTCCCTTTATCCCTCGGAACAATTTTTTACAAATGATGGTGTTTTGAAATTTATTGAGGCCTTTGGTAACACTACCATAAAAGATTAAGAGGGAATTATTCTTAATTTCTTCTGTAGCTCTCTTGGGACATGTGTCAGGCAAGTCCTGAATTATTAACTGGGTGCTTGCTAGATGTTTCCTACCAGAATAATGGGTCTTGAGTACCAGTATCCATGTCATGTGTATATTCTATCCCTACTAAACATAGCACTAATTTACCCCATTGTCTTTTCACTTTTCAATCTTCAAAATCAATGACATGATGATTCTACTGCACATATAATGGCAAGAAATTAAAATAAGCCAAACCATTTTGCTTGTTTATCAGAATACCCCAAGGATGATTACAAAGAGTTTATTGGGACAATTTCTAACTCTGTGCATAGATTCAGTACCAAAACTTACTAAAACTAAATTAACTGTATCAGAATTTTTACTAAAAATCATTTTTTTACAAAAATTACATTGTACCATCCACTGATTTCTTTAACACTTGTTCATTCATTCAGTCACCATTTAATAAGGACTTTTTAAATTCCTTTTTAAATACCAGGTATAGAGAAAGTATAGAGTTAAATAAAATAAACCCATGTTTTAGAAAGGTTTAGTTCCTCTGGGTTGATTACTGTCTGGCAGGAAAAGCAGCCATATGGACTGAGAACTATAAAAAATATTTTGATATGTACTATTTTAGAGATTAGTTAGTAACTGTGAACACGCAAAACAGAAAAAGATTAACTGAGTAAAAACTTGAAGAACAATTTCAAAGAAGTGGTTTCATTTATTTTCAATGTTGCTGAATCGGTGAGCTTTTTCTAGACAGAGGGAGTTACGAAGAGTTCAACATATTCAGGAAAATAAATGGAAGGTGAAGGATGTCTAGATACACGGTTCAGCTAGAAGAGAGAAAAGGTTCCAAGTGTGGCTTAGAAAGGAAGCTGGGACCAGATGAGCAAGTTTCTTATAAACTCTGTTGAGACATTTGGAGGTGGTCTTAAGGTTCTTCATCTTCAAAGTAAAGTACTCAATCAGAAATTTTTTGTGGTACACAAGTTCCCTGGTTACCTTGCAACAAATACTATAGAGCTGTTGAGTTTAAAAGCATTATATATGTTTTAAAAAATGTATTAACTTTGTTATATTTTATGTGATATATATTTTCAAAAGTATTCTATCTAGCTGTATTTTTTAAAGAGAAACCAAAATACACCCTTTTTGAACATAAAGAAGATATTTTAATATTAAAACTAAACTTTCAACTTGGAAAATATAATTGGAAATACTTATACTTCCATTTTTAGGTGACTTGGTCTCTGTAAACAATATCTATCTGTATCTGTATTTACATCTAGATATACATGGGGGGCAAAGAAATGGAATTTATTTGTAAAAAGATTCTGTATTTATTCTTACATGTTTAAACTTTAGTTACCTTCAAAGTACTCTCCATTATTGAGATGTTTTTCCCACTACTCAAAATAGTTTTTGAACTTTTCAATTTTGATGCCTTTTGGTGCTTCTGCCATTTTTCATTTCACCTCTTACACATCAGCAAAACATTTTCCTTTGAAGACTTTTTTCATTGAGAAAACAAAAAAAGTCCCTCATGGTGGGGGTGGAGATCAAGTGTATAGGGAGGGTGGGACACAGGGGTCATGATGCTTTTGGTCAAAACTGCTGAACACTCAGCACAGTATGGATAGCTGTGCTTGTAAATCATCCATCATGAAATGGACAAATGTGGTGAAAGAGTCTTAAAAAAATTCATTGAAGCCGAACACAGCCTCTCACAACACCACCAGCTGGTACACTGATCCAGATAGGTTCCTAGAAAACTCATCTAGTGGGGTAATCCCAAACTGCAAGGGGCCCACCCTCCAGAAGATAATTCCAGTTTTCTTTGGGGTTTCTCTTTGTATAGATACTTCTTTATGTATCAACTATACGTGTTTTCAAATTTGCCCTCTCAGAGGACTTGGAAATACATTTTTCAACCTGTGTAAAAATAAAAGATGAAGCAATTTTTTTTCCCAAGAACAACTGAGTATAATAAGGGAAGTTTGCCTATTGAATTTCAACAGCAGTAATAAACCTTTGCATAATTGGTGAATAAGATTGTGAATGTGGTTCATGACATGAACCAATTTTTTCATTTGATTCTTCATTTTCCTTATGTGGTAAACTTTTAGATATACAGTCACTAAAGTCAAATACCATAATGTATTGGGCCCAAAACCATCCCTTCAATTTGAAGTAATTTAACAGGATAAATGAAAATTTTCAGAAATAGTAAAGTATTTTTAATCAGTTCTCTATAATGCATGTGCATATATATATTTATATAAATTGTATTCTTTTATTAACAAGTTTTCAGTTTTAAGAAGAAAATATTTAACATTCATTTTATCTTTTGTTATTAAATGTGAATTTTGTAAATATTTTGGACTATAATTAGTATTTTTTATTTCTTTTCTTTTTTATTTTTTTATTATTATTCAATTACAGTTGTTCCCATTTTCCCCCATTGCTCACCCCTTCTCTGCCCACCCCTCTACTTCCACATTAAATCCTTCCTGCTCTTGTCCTTGACTATGGGTCCTTTATACATGTTCCTTGAATTGACCCTTACCCTTCTCTCCCCTGTTAACCACCACCCTCCTCAAAGTAAGTAAATTTAATAATAACAAATAAGTTAATTTTAGTACATAAATTATTTAAAATTTATAAATCAATATTTATGAATATATATACTTTTGAATTCACTACATAGAAATTTTGGGTGTGCAAGGTAATAAAATTTAACAAATGGGCCTGTATAAATAAAAACACTTAGATTCTGCTGCTGTGGAGAATAGAGAACAACTGTGTTTTGTATAAAAAACCATGTACTGACTTGGTTAAATCATAATCTTTGATCCATGGCATATTCTATTCACTTGTCTCTGAGTGATCCCCTTACTGTTTAAAATTTTCTATATATAGTGAGATATTATAATATGTAATAATGACCCATGGACCCACCATCCCAAACAAAAGCTGGGACCTTGACCATAATTTGTATTGGATCATATTCCTTCTCTCAACATAGCCCAGCCTCCCCATACCCACAGGGTCACTACCTATATTCTGTGTTCACAGTTCCATTGCTTTCTTTTTAATGTGATTTTATTTCTAAATTATATTTTAATTTAGCATTTAAAAGTTCACTTGTTTATAAATTTAGTAAGAGGGTATTATATTAATGGGTTATTTTGTGATTTACTTTTTTCTCTTAACATAGTATTACTGAAGTCCATATCATCGCATGCTGTTGCAGTTCATTTGTTTTGACTGCTTGAAAATATTATTTTGTCTGACTTAGGTTTTCAACCACTGTGCCACCAATAAGCATTTGTGAAACTACAGGTTTTTGATACTGTCTGTGTTCAATAGTTCTAAAGACATAAAGACATTTGTGTACATTTTCTGATAAACTAAGTACGCATTTCTCTAGAGTATATAATGTTGAGCACAGTATATATGAAGAATCCATTTGGAGGTACTTATCAAAGTGTTTCCCAAGGTGGTTTTACCCATTGATCTATTTGTGGTTCTCGTACAGAAAGTTTCACATGAGATTTCTGTGTTTTGGACAAATAACTCTGGTAGCAATGTTGAGAATGATATGAAGTGAGCAGAGAAAATTTGGGAGGCTCTACAGGAACCATGCTTTAGGATCATTTCAGTTGTGCTGTACACAGTTTTTAGAATCCTATGTTATTTTTATTAATTATAAAATATGTATCAAAAACTGTACATTGAGATTCAAAAACATTTTAAGAAATATCCCTTTGTCACCACATCCAAAATGACTACTGATTTAAAAAAGTAAAATTTAGTAGGCACCACTGTACTAAAGTGAAGCAAAACAAATTATGGCAAGTGATCTTCTCTCTGTCCCTATCTCCATTTCCCTACCCAAACCAAACACAACCACAGTCTTGTATTAAGATACATGCCTTAATATTTAACTTTTTTACAGTGACTCACTTTTCTGTGGATATCAGATAGCAACATGTAGAATTTCCAAATAATCTCTTTCCTAGAACTCTTTGAGATAATCCTGGAGAGGACCTGTGACTTTATTTTTTTAATCGTTGTTTGGTTCTCTTTTATTCTGGTTCCAGACTTTGGAGATATCCTTGAACTCATATTCAATTCTGTTGGATTCTTTTTTTTTCAAAATACATCCCAAATCATCTCATTCCACAATTCTCCATTGCTACCACACTGATCTAAATCAATAATCTCCTACCTGGATTAGCACACTAGTGATACCCTGTGTTCAACAGACTTCTCAACAGGCCAATTAATCTCCAAAGTATAAATCTAATTATGTCATTTCTCTTTTTTAAAATACCTCAATGGGGCTTCATCTCATTTGGCATATAACCCTAAACTTTTACCATGACTTAAAAGTCTACCCAGTACAATGATTGATATTTCTGTCACTTCCTACTGGCTTCCTCCTTTTCTGTCACAATGGTTTACTTGTTTCTCCTCAAATGAGTTAACAGTGATTCTTACTAACATACCTCCCTCATTTTAGGAATGTTTCTGCTCAAATGTAATCATCTCCTGAAGCCTTACTTTACCATGCTTTCAGAAATAATTATATTCATTCTCTATCACATCACCTCATTTTTATTTTTATAAAAAAGTATACCACTCCCAGAAAAATATCATAAATTTTTTCCCTGTCAATTTTTATTTTCTCTTACTGGAGTGAAAAATTCTTGGAAATAATGTGTTCTGTCCTGTTCACCACTATACCCTTAGCACACATTACAGTGTTAAACACAGAACACGACATTCCAAAAATGTGTCTTGAACAAATAAACTAGTGTCTGATTCATCTAGAGACTTCCACAACTTCCAAAGAAACTTTCTTTATACCTTATGTTCTTTTTCTTAAAATGTTTAAAAAATGATTCAACAACCCCAAATTTTTGCTAAGATGCTCAACTTTTAAAATCTGTTTTTTCATGTTGGGCTTCTATGCATAAATTTCATGTATAAATTCATATTTAGAAAGTATTCTGCTAAAAATATGTAAAAGCCATATATGTACATATATATTAAAGATATGTAATCTTTTTGATAACACAACTAAGATTGCACTATAATCTTAGTTTATGGGTGATAATATTAGACCTCAGAAGGTATAAGTAATTTGTCCAAAGCCACACAGATCTTATGTGTTATGGCTCAGATGGGAGCCATTTCTGCCTCATTATAAAGCATATGATTCTCCCAATTATGCTTGTGTATTTAGGTCCTTAGTATATTGAAGTAACTGCATTGAATATAAGATGTGATGAAGGACTAAAGAGAAATTAAGTATGTTAATAAACAAAGATAATACAAGCATTATTTTCAGAGAATTCCTTAGGCGGCTACGTTTAAATTATCTAATGGAGTAGAGATACACATTGGTAAATACTCTGCAATAGGCTCTGTTATACCTCAACAATCATAATATAGTGTAGCCTGAATGAGCACAGAATGGCCAGTGGGTACATGGCACTCTCTCTTGAAACTTTAGCATTATAGATACCTCAAGCTACATCCCACACCAAGAGCATTTCTCTGTAAGCAGCTAAGAGAGTGTGATATCTATGATCTTTCTGCCCAGAATGCACCAAGTGGTGCTGGCTGCTGTAAACTCGAGCCTACTGTATGACAGGACAGCTGGGGATAGAAGGAGTGATACATGGTGATATGAGGAGCTCCATCTTATAAAAATGGGTGTCACCATATTTTACCTTAAACAATAAATGTGGGAAGATTTTTAGTCAGTAAAATTGACAACTAAAATAAATAAATATTCATAAAGCAAAATTTTACATTTCTTAATGTAAAAATTAAATTGTAGGCAATAGATAAAAGCCAATGATACCACTCTGTATTATCACAAACTATTTAACTGCAGGAAAATAAAATCAGGGAAAATAAATTTGAGGAAGTACAATTAAGACTCACTCTGAACAAATGGAATTTTATCTTCATGTTCTAATTAGAAACAAATAAAAAGTAAACAACTGTTAGATTAGTTGGCTTCAATTAAAAAGATATTTGGGGTTCATTTCACTCGTGTACACCTGACATATTAACCTCCCAAGGGAACCTGACTAAATGTGGGAGTGGCCTCATTCTGCAGAGATACAGCAAAATGCACTAATAATTAGGACAATAACTGCAAATTAGTGAACTTTGAAACTCAACCAAGACTTGAATATCAGATAAAATGCAATCAAAATATAACACTATGAAATTTTTATTGTGAAATATAAATGCTTTAACTCCTACTAACAGTCTTAAGAAATAAAAAGCTTCCAATGAAGTTGTTCTGACAATTCTTTTGAGATGTTTAAAGCATTATTTCTGTTTCTCAAGTACGTATTTTTGTTTGAATTTTTCCCTCTGTGCAATATGATGTGATAGTTTTACACAACCTACAAAATCACAGTAATGAGTGTCCCAATATAATCCTGAGTAAATAGGTTGGGAGCAATGGCTGGGCCCACTCTTGGTTATGCTAGACTGGGAATATTGGGAACGCAAGTTGACATACCTGTTGGTAGAAACATTCAGCAACAGGCAAATGAGAGAATAAAGTAAAACAGATTAAGTTACAGTATCTGCAGGCATGGTGCTAACATGTTCTTGGCAATAATTGTTGTTCTAATAGGGATACCAGTAAGATGGCACAAGTGGCCTTTGGCCATGTAATTGGCCATGTAATTGGTCACTGTCAGATATGGATGGTGTTGGGACTCAGACCTTGACAGGAAATTGACAGGAACAAATAGAGCCAAATATTATGTATATAATAAGTTTCACTGAGAACCGTGCTCACAAATTCTTGGAGCTTAATCACAGGGCACCTTGACCAATTAACATGCTATTTATATCATAATTTACCCGGTGAACAGTCACCTGGGAATCTGTGGTCTTTGAATTTATATATGACAGTGGTTCACAAATGGGCACGCATTTAAATCACTTAGAAACATAAAATTTTAAAGTATATATCTCTATCTATCTATCTATCTATTTATCTATCTATCATCTATGTATCATCTATCTACTGATAAATGACTTCCATCACAAGATATTGTGATGTAATTGGTATAGGGTGAGACAACGGAACTGAGTGCTTAAAAGACACTCAAAAGATTCTAATGTGCAGTAAAGTTTGGGAACCAATGTATAAAGTCAGGATTCACCAGACTCAATGTAGGGCTGATATGGGAGAAACAGTTCTACTTATAAAGGTAAAAGATTTTGGTCTAGAAAATGAGAAAGTCTTAATACTCATTGGGAGTCAAAAATAAATTAAGTAACATGTATGCTATTAAGCTTCAATAATAAACACTGGATGGCATTAGGAATGGATATATAGACAAAATATCAATGGAAAGAAAGTCCAAACACAGATCCAGACACATATGGAAATTTAGCATCCTGTTAAGAAAGGAGCCATCACCTATCAGTGCTATAATGAAAGATTATTTATTAAATTGTGTTGGGGATATCAGTTAGCTATCAGGAAGGGTCACAAGCTCAGGGGCAATAAGAGCCTCTATTTCCAGGAAGCTTAGTATGTGGCCAGATACTACTGCTCTAATGACATATCTTTCACAGCAAGGTATTTACAAGTTGCTCTTCGAAGTCATTAATTTTAACAATATTAGTGAGATCACAGCATTAAGGTTGCAGAGCAGAAAAGTTCCAAAGACTTAATTTAAATTTATTTTTTAATTTAATCTTTATCATATTTTTTTCCATTACCATTTAGTCCCCTGATACCCCCTTATTCCCAGTGATTAGCGCACTGTTAAAATTTAAATTTATTTTATTATTGCTCATTGGGTTGGATTTTCTATGCTTACTATGGGATATTTTAAGGCGTTGCATTCAATGGACATGACAAATTCAAGCAAGGAAATACTTCTGATCATTAAGGTAAAACATATATATTTCTCTATTTTATTTTTGGTAAATTCCCTAAGATATATTCAAATTTAGTGAGATACACAGGTGTAACTTTAACTTGAGCTCTAATATTCATTAAGTCCATAAAGTTTTGCCAATTAATGCATTTTAGCAGATGCTAAAGTTAATTCAGAATCTATGATGTACAGGCATAAAAGCCAATCAATACCCTTTTATCTTTTTGTTGTAAAAATTCTTTCAGTAAATTTTGGATTTCCAATTGTGTCAAATGATGAACATTTGCTTCAACTTTTTCTCCTTACCCTGTATCCAAGTTTCCTTCCTTTCTTATTTCCTTCCTTCCTTCCTTCCTCCCTCCCTCCCTTCCTTCCTTCCATCCTTCCTTCCTTCCTTCCTTCCTTCCTTCCTTCCTTCCTTCCTTCCTTCTTTTTATATTTATTTTTTCTGGTTACCGGGTTATTTGGGAGATCCTGTCTACCCTGACCATATTTGTAAGTTTATTCCTCCAGAGAATCTAAAATCAGTATAATCAGAGTTAGGAGCCTCCCCCATCTCAACGGTTGAATTACTTCTCGACTGTGCCAGAGGCATACCATGGGTATGTTTTCTCGGATCCTGGGGTAAGGACCTATTTTGGTGTCACAGGCATAGGTAGCAGTAGCTGCAAAGGCATTTTATAGGGTCCAAGGGAATCATCTGCTTTTAGGAATGTAGACTTCAGCATGCTACATAGTAACAGCTTTTTCTCCACTCAAATGCCACATATGGTTTAGGATATGAGTGTTTTCCCCCAAGGTCTCTATCAAACAAGGACCACTGGCAGGTGAGACACACAGGCAAAGGGTCAAGGGTAATAGTCATTCTCCTGGGCCTAGTGTCATCATGGCTTATGCTAGAATAAAAACACAAAACTGGTCTAGATGAGAAAAAGAAGTCAGGACCATTTTAAGGAAGGCCCTGAGACAAGAGAGGCTTCATAGAACTCAGCAAATGCAGCACAATGCAGTACAGTTCAAAGCACAAACTTACTAGCAGGCAGCGACATAAGTCAAACAGCATGCCAACTAGCAAGAAGGTCAAAATGATCACTTGCAGGAAGCAGAGCCAGTTAGGAAACCAACAGAAGAAAGAGCCTGCTGGTGGTGGTCAATGTCTAGGCATCCTGCTCACAGCATTATTACTTAGAATATTAAAAGGCAAGAAGATGGACCCCAATCCAATATTTCATTTGTATGCCAAGACCGATGATACTATATGCCAAGAATTTAAAAAATGTTTCTTATCTAATACTTTCACAAGGAACTCTCAAAGAGAGTAGGGTGGCACAAGCAGGTTCTGGCTGATATGAGCTAACCAGAGTGAATGGAATGGGCTTTTATAGGGCCTAACACATGTGCATAAGCTGGGATTTTATCAGGTCTAAATTTCCCCAAGACACCAAAAGAAGGGACTTGTACAAACTTTCTCAACAGCCTATGCAGATGTGGAACTAAAAGGCAAGGGAAAGGGGAGGGTTAAATGTAGTAGTGTCTCACATGTTAGCCGCAGCTTTAACTCCTATGCCACCTCAAGGTCACCTAGCCCCTGAACTACAATGAACATCAAAGGGGCAATGCTATTCCTATGGACAAGAAGGACACATAAAGAAGGAGTGCCCATAAACTAGCTCTATCTATGTCAACTACCAGCAGGAACATACCTTCTCTGCCTCTGGAGAGGCCATTGGAAAAGTGAGGGTCATAGGCTTTGAAGTGAACCAATGATGGTGAAAATACCCTAGAATCGATCGTGCCTGAGGCCCCCTTCTGCTCCCACCAACCATCTGACCATTACACCAGAGGAGCCTCAGGTGACCTTAGATGTGGAAGATCTAGACTACCAAGAAACTTACAGTGACAATGGACCCCATTTATAGCCACATGACAGCAGGCTCAAACTCTAGGAATCAACTACCACTTATATTCACCATAAAGACCTCAACCCTCAGCAGAAATTGGAAACTGATTTTAAAATTCATATGAAAATGCAAGGGACCCACAACAGCTTAAACAATCCTGAAAAATCAGAACAAAATTGGAGCATTCTTACTTTGCAGTTTCACAACTTGCTGTAAAGCTACAGTATCATGATTCTGTGGAGCAGAAGTAAAGAGAGACATATAGATCAGTAGAATAGAATAGAAGTCAGGGGAAAAAACCTTATATTTACAGTCAATTGTGTTTTGACCAGAGTGCTAACACAATTCAGTGGAGAAAGAATAGTCTCTTCAACGAATGGTGCTTCAGCAACCAGATTTCAGCAAACATGCAAAAGAAAAAAGTTGAACCCCAACTTCACACCATATGAAAAATTAACTCAAAATGGATCAAAGAGCTAAATGTAAGAGCAAGCAAATATATAAAACTCTTAAAATAATGCATAGGAGTAATCTTCACAACCTTGAGGTAGGAAAAGCTTTCTTTGTTATAACACCAAAAGCACATGCTATAAAATTAAAAAAAAAAAGACCATCAAAAACAAAATCTTTGACTTTCAGTCACAATGGAAGCATAGGTAAACACAGTTCACTTTCTTGCACAATCACATCAAAATTGCAGCTAAACTACAGAACAACCATCACTCAGAACCATCAGAAATCAAACAATGAAAATCTGAGAGCTACATAACTAAAGAACTCACATCCAACCAGACTGGTATGTAGATGCAGAGATGTGAAATTGGTTGGTCCCATACCCACAGGTGGTAGATAAATTCTGGGAGAGATATCTTAGGAGTGAGGAGTCCCAGCCCCACACATGGCCCTGTAGCCCAGGATTCCAGTGCAGGAAGATAAGTCCCCATAACTTCTGGCTGCAAAAACCAGTGGGTACTGAATCAATGGAAGAAAGTTCTGGAGTACCAAGCAGTTCTTCTTAAAGGGTCCACACAAGGACTTACACTCATTCCCTCTGAGCTCCAGCACTAAGGCAGTGTTTGAGGTCACCAATGATATATAAGAGGAACTGTCATATCTGGCATCAGCGTGACAGCTGGAGGACAGCTTTCTCTGAGACAGAAAGGAGGACAAGGGCCATTGTTCATTTTTTGAGCCCTCCCCACATAGAACCACAGAGCCAGCAGATGGATGCCATATCTGAGACTCCATTAACTTGGCCCACATGTTTTACCTTGTCCTGGGGAATCCCTGAGGCCAATTTATGGCCCACCCAAGTTGTTAAATGTTGTTTTTTTCCATATGAATGCCTGGTCTTGGCTCAGGCTTTATCTTCCTAAATCCTTTCAAACAAACAACAACCAGTGTCAGTAACTTCCCACCCCACCCCTCTATACATCTGGCTAAGCAGCCACGGGGGCTGTCACTAGCAGCAGCCAGCTTTGGGATCACAGTTTGGCTTTGCCTGGGAATCTCCAAGCCCACACAAGCAGCAGAGATCTGCAGTTGCTTTGTAGCACATGCTAGGTGGCCCCAGGTGAAACACAGGTGGTGGCTGGTTCTGGCCTGCATTACCTGGAAAACCCTAGGGCCAGCACACTCAGTAGACAGCTACAGACCACATAGAAACATTGCCCCCCTGCCTCTACACAGCTGATTCTCCATGGAGAGAGGAGGTTGGTGGTCAGTGGTCACAGTCGGTCCTTGAAGATGACTGGCTTGGCTAAATCCCTCCCATTGACCTTCCAGCAGCAATGAAGTCTCAATTACAACATGGGGTACTCAGCCCACACAGAGGATACATGTTGAGTACCCAGGTTGGGTGATAGGGGAGGCTGTGCCACTGGATCCTACAGGACATCTACTACAATAAGTCATGCTACCAAGACAGGGAGTCATGCAGCTCTAACTAATACATAGAAACAAACATTTGGAGGCTGCCAAATGAGGAGACAAAGAAACAGGGCCCAAATGAAAGAACAAATCAAAACTCCATAAAAAGGACTAAACAAAATGGAGATGAGCAATTTATGAGATGCAAAATGCAAAACACTGGTTATAAGGACGCTGAAGGAGTACCTGAAGAGCATAAAAAAAAAAACAGGAAGAAATGATGGATATACTAGTGGAAATAAAGAACAATTTATAGGAAATTGACAGTAGAATGGATAAAGTCAGGAATCAAAGCATTTGTTTGGAACATAAGGAAACAAAAAATAACCAATCAGAACAAAAAGAAGAAAAAAGAATAAAAAAATGAAGATAGTGTAAGGAGCTTCTGGGAGAACTTCAAGAGGTCCAACATTTGCATCATATGGTTGCCAGAAGGAGAAGTGAAAAAGCAAGAAATTGGAAATCTATTTGCAAAAGACCTGCCTAATTTGGTGAAGGAAATAGATTTGGAAGTCCAGGAAACACAGAGAGTCCCAAACAAGGTGCATGTGAAGAAGCACCAAGACACATCATGATTAAAATGGCAAAGGTTAAAGATAAAGAGAGAATCTTAAAAGCTGCAAGAGAAAAAAATGTTACTTATCTACAGGGGAGTTCCCACAAACCTGTCAGCTGATATCTCAAAAGAAACTTTGCAGGCTAGAAACAATGGGCAAGAAATATTCAAAGTCAAGAAAAGCAGGGACCTACAGCCAAGATTGCTCTATCCAGCAAAGCTGTCATTTAGAATCGAAGGGTAGATAAAGAACTTCCCAGACAAGAAAAAACTAAAGGAGTTCATCATCACCAAACCATTATTATGTGAAATGTTAAAGGGACTTATTTAAGAAAAAGAAGAAAATCAAAACTATTTATAATAAAATAGCAATAAATACATATCTACCAACAACTGAATCTAAAAAACAAAGCAAACAGAAAGAACAGAGACCGAATCATAGACACAGAGGGCTTTTTGATGGCTGCCAGATTGGATACAGTTTGGGAGAATGGGTGAAAAGGTTAGGGGATTAAGATACAAATTGGTAGTCACAGAATAGCCACGAGGCTATAAAGTACAGTATAGGAAATAGAGCAGCCCAGGAACTTATAGGCATGACCCATGGACATGAACAAAGTGGAGGAGAATGCCTGAGGGAGTGGGGGCTGCTGTGTATGGGAACAAAGGGAAAAAATTAGGACAACTGTAACAACATAATCAATTAAATATAGTTTTATAAAAAAGCAGTAGTAACATTAAAATGATGGAGGCAGACCCTTTATTATACCCTTAATCCATTTTGAATTTTTAACCTGTAAAAATACTATACATCCAAAAACTAAATAAAACCCTCACCCTAATCCTATCCCCAAATGAAAAGCAATAAGGAATACTATAGATGCTTAAAACCATCATTTTTATTTATAATTCCATTTATATCTAAATTATTTCCCTACGAACTCTTTCCCCAGGGGTCTCTTGTTAACATTAGAATTCAGAGGAACATAAAAAGAAATTTTTCTTAGTAGAATGAAAGCTTAAATTGTTTCTTCCACTACTTTTCTGAAACAGGTGTTGAAACTAAATCCAGAAATCTCATCCAAATGCCCCAAGAGGGATTTCAAATTAATCTTGTCATAAATAATAGATTTTTAGTAAGTTTGTTTTGGAGTATCAGGAATTAATTTTTGATATCTGCATACCCATAAGGGCATGACCTTTTCATAACCTGTCTCTGCTTCCCGAACCTGTGCTTTTCTCCTTAATTGTCTTTTCTCCTGGGAAAGAAGAAAGTACAGCTGTGAATTTCAGTTCATTTAAATATAGCTCTGGTTCCTTCTCAGGCTTGATAGCAAAAGAAGAGCTTGACTTCTGTCGTCATTATGTTATTGAAAACTGGGACCTACTCCAAAGATACCACCAACCCGGTCTTGCACCAGGCCTCAGAGATCACTGTGTTGGGAAAATTTCCATTGCCTTGAACCCGAGTTGGCTTAGACAGAGAATCTCACTTAGCCATCCACAGTTTTGAGGTCAGTTCTAATTCCCAAATGAAGTTCTGCTTTCTCAGTGTCTTGAGCTGGATTATTAACATTCCTCAATGCCAGAGCTTTTCTGAGTTATAACAACTTTTAATAAAATTAACTTTTCTAACTTTTCATTCTTTGGCAAGACAGGAAATTCAGATTTAAAGAAGAAAAAGGGACCAACACATGTTGGAAAATATAATCCTCTTGCCCCTCTCTGTCTTATCTTTTCTATCTCTGAAACTATAATTAAGTAATACTCAACCTAATCATTCTAAATTTTTATAAAAAGCTCCTGCCCTGGCAGGTGTAGCTCAGTGGATTGAGCATGGGCTTCAGACCAAAGGGTCGCTGGTTCGATTCCCAGTCAGCATCAATTCCCATGCCTGTATTGTGGGCCAGGTCCCCAGTGGGGGCCATGTGAGAGGCACCCACACAATGATATTTCTCTCCCTCCCTCTTTTTCTCCCTCCCTTCCCTCTCTCTAAAAATAAAATTAAAAAAATCTTGAAAAATTAAAAAATAATAAAAAAGCTCCCTTTTCTCCAACTAGTTCAACTAGTATAATTTTCAGTAATTAGTATACACAGAGGCTTAAACTGCATAGATTGCCTTTTACCTTCCTTTTCTAGTAACTTACAACAGTGCCTAACACACAACAGTTAATAATATTTGCTTTATAGAGGTCATATAGTACAGTTATTTAGAGTATAGACTCAGAATTTCTGGGTCATGTGTATGCATAAATATTTTCAATTTTTTAAATTTTGGCAGATACTACCAAATTTCTGTTCTAAAGATTGTCCTGATTTATACTGCTAGTAACAGTGAATACAAGTGTCCATTTCCTTTCTCCTTGGGGTCCACAGCATATAAATCTTTAAAATACAACATTTATTTTTTTTAATTTACATCCTTGATTACTATGTAAGGTAAGCATCTCTTCACATTTTAATAGGTTCATAATTCATTTCAAATTTCTTTATAAGATTGCTTGTTTTATCAGTAACTTGGAGAGTCTCTTTATTGATATGAAATTTAATTCTTTTTCTCATTTCTAAACTGCACAGAATTTAAAATAGTCTCTCCATTAATTTTCTTATTATTTTTTATGTCGAGGTACTTAAAGAGTGACCAGTGTACCCTCAAAAAATTGTTTCTTAATAGGAATATTTTGCAAAGCTATAGCATAATAATATAACCAAGATATTAAACTGACATCGATACAGTGAACATACAGAAAATTCTCTTCACTGCGAACATACGTCATATTGTCCTTTTATAGCTACACCTATTTTTATTCCCTCCCAGATTCCTCTGTAACCTTTGGCAGCTACTGATCTGTCTTCCATTTAAATACTTTTGTCACTTTAAGAATGTTAGGTAACAGGAATCATGTAGTACGTAGCTTTTGGATATTGCTTTTTTTCTCACCCAGTGTAATTACTCTAAGAATCATTTAAGTTGTTATGTATATTAATATAGTCCATTCCTCTTTATTCTGAGTAGTATTCCATAATGTGATATTCTAAGATTTCTTTAACCATTTGCATGCTGAAGAATATCTGAGCTGTTTATATATTTTTTGGCTGTTATGAATAAAGCTGCTATAAAATTTGTATATAGGATTTTGTGTAAATATGAATTTTCATTTCTATATGATAGAATTCTCCAGTGAAATATCCTGGGCCAGAGGTTTTATTTTGGTGATGTTTTATAATTAAAAACTCTATTTTATAGTTATAGAACTATTCAAATGGTCTATTTCGGGATGACTTGCTTTGTTTATTCAGTCTGGCTCGTAGTTGCCACTTAACAATTATTAAATATTTTAATTAAATTCTCCTAAATGACTCTCTGGTATCTAATGGCAACTCTCTGCGAGGGAAGTGCCCTGTCCTCTTTATCTGGGAAGAAGTGCTTTTCACACATAATGGGTTCAAAGAACATCACTAATTTACATTTTGTGTAGCTTTTTTCTTGTCCTAAATGTAGTTGCCACTTTTGCAACTTTCTACATCACTGAACCAAGGTCTTAAAATAACTTCATATGATATGGACATGTTATTTTTTGAGTATATACTTATCACATGGCTTTTCTTTGAAAGATATAACAATTCTAGTAGTAATACCAACACTGCTAATATAGTACCATACCTCTGTAGAAACTGCATAATTTAAAAGTCCTTCTACACATTGCCTGACTCTAACTCTCACTGCCACAATTAAAAGAGAGGTGAAGTAATTCACCCATGTTAAACAAGTGAGTGAGGAGGCACTGAAGGAAAGAAAATTATGACTGTAAATCCAAGCATGTTGCTCTTTCTCTGAGTGGTCTGTTTCTTGTTCACCGTCTCCCTTACTTTCTCACGGTTAGTCCTGATGATGCTGTCCCCAGGGCCACTCTTTGAGTAGCCCTGCTCTCTGCAAGTGTTTCTTCAATCTGTGTATATGGATCACTCACACCCAAATCCCTGGAGTGCCTCATGCCAGCCCCACTGAAGATGCCTTTGTGGGAGAGGGAACAAGGAATATAACAATAATATGCAAGGTGATTTCTTATCTTCCCTAAAATATGAGAATTATTAACCAGTTGTTCTCAAACCATGTACATAGTATTTAAGTGGAGAATTTTTAAAAAATCTGATGCCTTGCTTTTATCTATGGATATTCTGATTGACTTGTATGGGGTAACTCAGGACATGGCCCCTCCACGACCTCAGAGAACAGATGGCTGACTGGCCAGCAGCCATAAGGAATGAGGAAAACAGTCTGTATCTGAATGTCCTACTCAAGGCTCAAGGCTCCTGTGTTTACCATAACAATGCAGAGCTTTCACATTCCACCATGTTCCCTCCATTGCTGCTAACCCCTCCCTAACCCTACAAGTAGAGCCAAGGCCAGAGGCAGGGTACAACGTCTTCTGCCTGATCCCTGCCATCGGTACACTCTCCTGCAACATGAGTAATAAACAGCATGTCCACAGTGTGTCCTATTCCACTGGTCCTCCAGGTGGTTTTTCTAGAATATCACAAGGACAAGTGCAGCTCCCTGGTATGGAGCTCCTGTGTCACAACTTGGTATAAGGTGCAATCAGGGTATGAGGATTTATAAAAGCCCCCTATGTGCTAATAATGTACAGCAAAATTTGGGAAACATTATTCTATAAAATACTTAAATAAGATGCCTAAGAGATAAAATTAGAATGTTCTTAAAGTGACTTGTTAATTATAATAGCTTAGCAAGTTGAAAAAGTTCTCAGGATTCAGGTTGGGAATGAGTTAAATCTATTTATTTTTTAAATTGCCTTGTTTTTTAAATAATATTTTCAAAAAGTGTTCTCTTCATGAGGCCCAAAGGTCTCTTTCTTAAAAGAAATATGTATTTAATAATGGTATTTAATGAAGTCAGCCTTTTACACAGAATATTATTACACTTTGTTTTAAGAGGAATTTTAGTTGATCTTGTCACATCCTCACACAAATCTAAAAGTCACCGGGGACAAATATAATATCATCATCATAGTCCCAGGATTGTGTACATTAATTCTCTTGATAGGGGCATCCAATTCTTCCACTGATTTAGAGCATACAGAAAAGTAGTGCTAGGTGATACATTTTTTTAAATGTGTGCACCTGTGTGTATTAATATTTCTAAGCAGCGTAAAAGAGTAATACTTAGGTTTCAGGAGGAATTTCTTGTCTCCAAACAATTGAACATTTGAAAAATTTATAAAAAATACATCAAATTATCCTGATTTGATGGCTCAGATGGTTGGAGTGCCATCCTGCATACCAAAAGGTTGAGGGTTTGATCCTCAATTAGGGCACATACCTAGGTTGCAGATTCAATCCCTGGTTTGAGACTGTGTAGGTGTCTCTGTCTCTCTTGTTCTCTTTCTAAAACCAATAAACAAAAACTTAAGTGAGGATTGAATATATATATAAATATATAAATATATGTAAACATATAAATACATGTAAATATATAAAATATATATTTATATATAAATAATGTCATGTCTGGAAAAAGTCCAGCCACTTTTTAATATAACAAGAATGGTTTGCATGACATTGATGTAACCTGGCAGCCAAGGAGAGTGGGCTGGAATGTGCATGCGTGAACAATGATGACTTCACTGTACTGGTCAGTGGGAGCAGTAGATGCATGCGTGAGCATGTGTACTGTGTGACCATCACATTCAAAATGACTGAGTGAGTAGAGTAATGAATCTGCATCTCATTTTGCATTAAGCTTGAACATTCCTCTGTGGAAACTATTCAGATGATTCAGAAGGCTGCAGCTATGGGTAAGCGGTGATTGACAGCTTCATCATGACAACACACCCACTCATGCATCACATCTCCTGCAGAGATTTTTGGCAAAACATCAAATCACACTGGTGATTCAGCCACCGTACAGCCCAGATTTGATGTTCTGGGACTTCTGGCTTTTCCCAAAACTAAAATCACCTTTGAAAGGGAAGAGATTTCAGATGTTGATGAAATTCAGGAAAAGACAACAGGGCAACTGATGGAGATTGGGAGAATTGCGTGAGGTTCCAAGGAGCATTTTTTGAAGGGGACCGAGGAATCATTGTCCCATGTACAATGTTCCTTGTATCTTCTTAAATAAAAATGTCTATTATTCATATTGCATGGCTGGATACCTTCTGGACAGACTCTACACACACACACACACACACACACACACACACACACACACAGGGTCTGGCACAGACATTGCCCCTTTTTTATTACAAAATCATAACCATGTAATTCTGGAACATACCAATACCACATTCAAGTATACCATATGATATTTTAAGTGAAATGTTCAAATTAAAACTATAAATTATTATGCCCATATTATTATACTACCAACCACACTTAAGCACTCAAGCAGATATTACTTCTGCCAGACAATATATATATTATATATATATTGCAATATATGCAATATATATACATATATATGCCCTAAATATCATATTTGTGTAAAATTTCTTTTAAATTTTTATTTGTTATAATAACTATTTTTATAATTGAAGGATTTTTATGTTTTCTGTTAGGTGGCAATATGATGAAGCAAATAAACTTTTGGGTAATTTATTACAAAATATCTATATTTCTGTGGATCCTACCTTTTCTGTTTTGGGTATAGAGGAGTCCTTTTACCTCTTTCCATATTCACATAAGCAGTTACAGTGGTTGCTAGAAATACTTCTTCTCTCTTTCAGTAATTCTTCATGCTTCAGAGTTCAGAATTTCTTTTGGTATAGGTAAAAACAAATAGAGATAGGGTAGCAAAATGATGGCAGTGTAGGTGGGAGGTGAGCCCACTTGCTTATGCACCCAACTGGGACACCTAGCCAATCTTCTGAAGAACAGGTTGAACAGCCAACAGAATCCCAGCTGATATGAAGTTTGGAAGCCAAAGTGTGCAAAGGACACTCAAAAATGGGCAGTGAGGAGATTTTGTAGGCCTGTGGGAAGATATTCCGGTCCTTGCACCCCAGAGACCGTGGCTGCTGAGTGAGCACTGGAGAGCTGGTCAGTGATAGGAGCCTAGTGGTTTCTTCCCTCCCAGAGCAGAGAAATTGCAGACCTGCACCAGGAGAGATCTGGACATGTAAAATCACTGGGGGAATAAAAAGGCAGTAAGTGACACACAGCTGGTGGCATACCCCATCTGGGGCAGCAGTCACAAGCTGGGACAGTATCAGAGAAGTTGGGGAGCTGGGTGACACCTGGGGATGGGATAAGAGATGTGTCTTGACTGGCTGTGACCCAGATAGAGTCTGAACTGGTTAGAGAGTTGGACTATGTGGAAAGGCAGGCACTAGTTAGGAGTGGCAGGTGGCACCCAAGGGCAGTTTTCTTTAGCACCCATTTATGATAAAAACACTCAGCAAAGTGGGAGTAGAAGGAGCATACCTCAACATTGTAAAGACCAAGTATAAAGAACCTACAACCAACATCATACTCAATGGGCAAAAACTAAAGCTTTCCCACTAAGATCAGGAAAAAGACAAGATTCTTTATTTTCACTGCTTCTATTCAACATAGTATTAGAAGTCCTAGCCACAGCCATCAGGTATGAAAAAGAATTAAAAGGCATCAAACTTGAAAAGGAGGAAGTAAAATTGCCATTGTTT
The DNA here is from genome assembly GCA_028533065.1 of Trachops cirrhosus. Classification (NCBI taxonomy): domain Eukaryota; kingdom Metazoa; phylum Chordata; class Mammalia; order Chiroptera; family Phyllostomidae; genus Trachops; species Trachops cirrhosus. The sequence continues at coordinate 94,884,058 of CM052543.1, read as the reverse complement.
GAACATGACATGATAGTGTATATAGAAAACCCTATTGACACCACCAAAAAACTACTTGACCTAATAAGTGAACTAGGCAAAACAGTGGAATACAAAGTCATTATTCAGAAATTGAAGGCATTTTTGTACACCAACAGTGAAATATCAGAAACAGAAATCAGGGAAAATACCCTGTTTGCTATAGCAACAAGAAAAATAAAGTACCTAGGAATAAACCTAACCGAGGAGGTAAAAGACCTGCTCTCAGAAAACTATACAACACTGAGGAAAGAAATTAAGGAAGAAAAAATAAACAGATGCATTTACTGTGTTCATGGATTGGAAAAATTAACATCATCAAAATGTCCATAGTTCACATAGCAATTTATAGATTCAATGCAATCCCTATTAAAATACCAATGACATATTTCACAGATGTAGAAGAAACACTTTAAAAATTTATATGGAACCATAAATGACCCTGAACAGCCACAGCAGTTTTGAGAAAGAGTAACGAAGTAGGAGGGATCATAATACCTGATGTCAAACTGTATTACAAGGCCACAGTATTCAAAACAGTCTGGTACTAGCATAAGAACAGAGACAAAGACAAGTGCAACAGAATAAAGAGCCCAGAAATAAGCCTAAGTCTCTATGGTCAATTAATATTCAACAAAGGGGACAGAAGCATAAGGAGTAAAAATAGCCTCTTCGACAAAGGTGTTCAGAGATCTAGACAGCTACATTAAAAAAAAAAAAAAAAGAAACTTGACCACCAACTTATACCATACACAAAAATAAACTCAAGATGGATAAAAGACTTAAATATATGGCATGCCACCATAAACGTCCTAGAAGAGAACATAGGGAGGAAAATCTCAGATATTCCACACAGCAGTATTTTCCCTGATATATCCCCTAAAGCAAGGGACATAAAGGAAAGAATTAATAATTGGGACTTCATCAAAATAAAAAGCTTCTGCATAGCTACAGAAAACATCAGTGAAATGAAAAGGGAACCATCCCAATGGGAAAATATCGTTGCAATGATACCTTGGACAAGGGTTTGATCTCCAAAATATAGGAAGAACTTACATGAGTTTCACTTCAGGAAGACAAACAATCCAATTAAAAAATGGGCAAAGGACCTGAACAGACATTTCTTCAAGGAGGACATACAGAGGGCCCAGAGACACATGAAAAGATGCTCAGCATCACCAGCCATCAGAGAGATGCAAATTAAAACCACAATGAGATGCTATTTCACACTGGTCAGAATGGCCATCATAACCAAATCAATAAACAACTTGTGCTGGCGAGGCTGTGGAGAAAAGGGAACCCTACAGCATTGTTAGTGGGAATGCAGACTGGTGCAGCCACTTTGGAAAACAGTATGAAATTTCCTCAAAAAAACAAAAATGGAATTGCCTTTTGATCTGGCAATTCCACTGCAGGAATTATACCCTAAGAATTCTGAATCAGCAATTCAAAAGAACTTATGCACCCCAATATTCATAGCAGCACAGTTTACTACAGTCAAGTGCTGGAAACAGTCTAAGTGTCCATCAGTAAATGAATGGATCAAAGAACTGTAATACATTTACACAATGAAATACTACACAGCAGAAAGAAAGAAGGAACTCCTACCCTTCTTGACAGCATGGATGGAACTGGACAGCATTATGTTAAGTGAAATAAGCTGGGTGGTGAAAGATAAATACTATTTGATCTCACCTGTAAGTGGAACCCAATCAACAAAACAAACAAGCAAGCAAAATATAAGCAGATACATTAAAATAAAGAACAAACTGACAGTAACCAGAGAGGAGCAGGGAGAGTGATAATGGGGGAAAGATAGGAAGAGTCATCAAGGAACATGTATAAAGGACACATGAACAGAGCTAAAGGGGGTTAGGATTGAGGGTGGGAGCTATGGGTGTTTGTGGCAGGGGAGAATGGCGTGGGGAAAATGAAGACAACATTGAACAACAATAAAAAACAGAGATAGATAAGGATATGTATACACTCTTTCCTTGTCTCCCTGTCTTCAATTATAATGAAATGCTAATGTTGTCTACAATCTAATATCTGATAAGCTACATCTAATATCTGAGAGAAAAAACCATCCTTGAACTAGAATAAGGAAAAGTAGAGACATAATATATGTAGCATTAAGATAGCTAAAGAAATAGCCCTATCCGGCTGTCTCAGTTAGTTCAAGCATTGTTTCATGCACTTAAAGGTTGCATGTTAGAACCCCAGTCAGGGCACATTTCTAGGTTGCAGGTTCAATCCCCAGTCAGAGCACATATGGCAGTTAACTGATGTGTTTTTCCCTCACCTTGATGTTTTTCTCTTCCTTCTTCTCTCTCTAAAATCAATAAACACATCCTCAGATGAGAATCTAAACAGGTAAAGAAATATAGGCTTTTATTATAAATTAGCTTTTGATGCCAATCTTATGTAAAAGCCTCTACTTTTCTAGTTAGGTAACTTTAAAGACCCAGAAAAATAAACTGACTATTAAAATTGAAAAGAAAAAAAATATAACATTGCTATCTAAGAAAAATATTTACTATTATGAAAATAAATTTGGAGTAAGAAAAATCCACCTTGGCCAAAAACAAGGACCAATCTTCAATATGGCAAAACCATAAGGGAAGGCTTTAGAAAAGATCAAATTTTGTGATCCCATGTGGATTCCATGATGCATTATATCTAGCAAAAGGGGGAAATCTAAGAGTGGAAAATGTTGATTGAAGATGAAATACATAACCATTGAATGAAAAACCCAATAGAGTGAGTAAATTTGAGACTGAAAGCTAAATTTAAAAAGCAAAAAATAAAAAATAAAATTAATTATTAGTTTGAGAAAGTTTCCCAGAACTGAGAGGGGGAAAAAGGTGAACATAAAGTACAAAAAGCTGATGTGCTAGGAATGACCATCAGCTAAAATAATAAAGGAGGTAATTTCAAGGGTCTGTCCTTTCACAGAAACATTGTTAATAATCAAGCAAAAACGATCACAATAAACCTCATCAGGATAAAGGAAAACAAACAATTGTTTAAAGTATCAAAGCAACTGCTGAATCAAGAAACAGACAACTGCAGCACAGTAGGAAAACTTTGTGGCAGGCAGTTTTATTTGCTGTTGCCCTGCCGTCACCCTGGTGCTGTGATGCTCTAAGACTGTAGCCCACAAGCTCATTGTGGAAGGGATCTGAAGGAGCAAAGCAGACCTTATTTATCAAAATTATGTGTCTTTCTAGCTGCCTACAGGACTGCTTGAAGGAGGCTGCCTTAAGGGCTGAGGGATGTACATGACTTTGTCTCTTAAATTATGAAAATTACTCCCAGCAGGAAAGCAGAGGCATTTTTCTAAAACACCGTAAGGCAAACACCCAATCCATAACCACCTGGGGAACAATACAATTGAGGCAAACAATAGGGTTCTTAAAGCCTGAAGGAAAAATGGGATAACTTGAATAGACATTTTTCTAAAGAAGATATACAAATGGCCAAAAATACTTGAAAACATGCTCAATGTAATTAGTCACTTGGACAAAGATAATCAAAATAATGATAGGATACTACTTCACACTCACTAGGATTGCTACATTAATAATCATTTTTAAAAATGAAAAATAGCAAGTATTAGTGAGGATGAGCCAAAATTGGAACACTCAAATATTGCCTGAAGTAATTTAAAAGGGTATAGCCAGTGTCAAAAATATTTTGTCAGTTTCTCAAATAGTTAAATATTGAATTATTATGCAATATAGCAATTCTGCCCCATATATATGAATTAAAAACAAATACTCAAACAAATGCTTGTACCCAAATGTTTATAGAAGCACGATTCACGATAATCAAAATAAGAAAACAATGCTCATCAAGGGATGAATGAATATAGAAATTATGTTATACACATGCAATGGAATATTGCTTAGTCATAAAAAGGGAATAAAGTGTTAATAGATGCACAAATGATAAACTTCAAGAACATGATGCTAAGTGAAATAAATCAGACAGAAACAATCACATATTGTATGATTATATTTATATGAAATATTCACAATAAGTAAATATATACAGAAAACATATTTGTGGTTTCTAGTGACTAGGGTAATAAGGAATAGCTACTTAATGTATATGAGTTTTTCTTTAGGGGTGGTAAAAATATTTTGGAACTAGAGGTGAAGGCTTTACAATATTGTGCATATACTAAATACCACCAAATAATTTATTTTAAAATGATTCACTTTATGTTATTTGTATTTTACCTTATTACAAAATTTTAAAAGTGATGTGGTAGTTAAAAATAGTTGGACTAATATATCCCTATATAATAAAAGTTTCAAAAGGGAAAAATTGAAAAGAAGATAAAATTGTCAAGTTAATAATGAATCATATATTGCCATGTATAATGCACACCCATATTTTTGCCTCAAACTTCAGGAAAAAATCTTTCATTTCAGTTTTTAATTCAGTTTTTTATTATTTACCATATTTTGCCATGTATAATGTGCTCCTGTGTATAGTGCATGCCCACATTCTTGGTCCAAACTTTCAGGAGAAAAAAAACTGTTGTTTCAATGTTTAAATTCAATATTTTATTTATTTATATTTAGAAACAATACCAGTTATCATATTCCAGGGTATTATTTTGCATACAGATATTGTTATTGCTTACTAGAGCTACACTTAAATGAATAAGCATAAATCAGAAAAATAAAACATTTATATAGTTATGGAATTAGTTCTACCCCTGTATAATGTGCATTCTTATTTTTCCCTAAAATTCTTGGACAAAAGGTGCACACTATAAATGGTAATATATAGGTAATATTCTCTGAGCTAAAAGGATATTTGAGGGCTTTTCTAACACTGTTTTTCTTGTTTGGAAATTCCCCCCCCTATATTTTATGTGCTCACTCCTTTTTTTCATTTATATCTTTGCTCATTTCTCTTCATCAGGGATCTTTGGGTTTTCTGTCTAAATTGTACTGTCTTCCTTTTCCCTTCCTTTCTTATTTCATTAGATTTTTATTCATAGTACTTATTACCATCTGATACATTATAAAGTTGTTTTTAATTGTCTCTTTTTGCTGAATGTATGTTTCTTGAGAGGACAGACTTTGGTCCGCTGTTGTCTTCTTGTGTCTAACATACATGTTAAATATATACAGAAGTAGGCAAAAGTCGGTTTATACTTTTTCTCTGGAAAAATATAATAATAAATAATAATACAAGAATAAACTGTGTTTCTCATACTCACATCTTTAAACCCACTTTTGCCCACCCCTGTATTTTATTGAACCAAATAATGCACTGAACACAAGTGTAAACCAACAAATATTTCTTGAGTAACTCATTAGCAAGGCCAGCAATTTTCAACTGATGTGCTACAAGAATTTTTAAAACATGCAACACCTGACTATTTAATCAGGGACACTAATCTATTTTTCCTTAGATTGTCAAATAAAAAAGAAATGACAACAACCAACACAATAGCCATCCAGTGTGAATGAATCAAAATGATATGTATTTTTTTTATCAGGTCAACAAAATTTTTTGGTGTGCTGCATAATTTTATTAACCAGTTTATGTGTGCCATGAGATGAAAAAAGTTAAAAATCACTGATCTAGACACTCAGTTACACATAGTGAAAAAAAATTCTAGAACAAAGTAACACACTAAATAAAGAAATTATAATGTGATTTGGAGCTAATGAATCCAATTTGCCTAAAGAAAAACTTTATCTTGGTACATTTTGTGAAATGAGACTTTAATTTCTTGGGATCAAATCATAAAATGTGTATTGCACTACCAAGAATTACACTGTATCATGTTGGCAAGAGGGAGTAGGGAAAAAACTGACTGAATAACACAGTAGGAAGGTTAAGGGCTGGGATTCTCCAGAACCCTATGCTCAGCACTGAAGTTCGGAACGAGGATACACAAGCCTTGTTAGTAATGAAGACTGGGGATACTGGAGATGGGACCCTAGACTGCAGGTCAGAAATTATACTGAGACTGATGATAGATCATTTCAGGTATAGTTACAATGGGAAGAAAGGCATCTTGAGTACACAGACTGTGGCAGGTGAAGGAAATAAGAAGTTGTATCAGAGAAGTGAGCTATTATACATTAGGGAATTCAGAACAGGAGCCAGTGGATAGGCAAGTCTGTGTCACCAAGATGAAGGTGACCTGTGAAGATGTTCTATTTACTACCACAGAAAGCCACTATTATCAGTGCAATCACTTCACAGCCATAAAAGGAAACATAGGTTAAAAAAGAAATAGGGAAATAAAAATCAAAAAATAATAATGCCGGTTAGATTGAAAAACACCCTGATCAGGACAGTCCTTGTGCTGCTATTGGCCTTTCAGAGTCACTTGACCAGAGAAGAGTTGGTGCTACAGCCTAGCTTAGCTTCTGCTCAAGGAGAGTGCTGAATTGGATGTGAGGGTCACTTCTACTTGACTGTGTGGAGAAATTAAAGTGTGAATAATTATTCTTTTTATTGTATTCATAATAAATCCCTATGAAACCTGTTTTTTTTTTAAGTTCATCAGGAAAATTAAGAATGTCTAAGAAGGAAAAATAAGAACAACCCCACGCATGGAATTTTTACACTTTCATTTGTAAAGTTCAAGGTGCAATGTTTACTGATAATATTTGTCTTTCAGGGAAGAAATAGATATGAAATCTGCTTTAAAAGTTCAATGCCTGAAGTGATCCTTACCAGAAAACATTACTCCAAAACTCATTTTTATACCAGAAGTGAGTCACCCTTGAAACAGACTGGCTCTCTAAGGAGGTTCTAGTTAAAACGCACTTCAGTAGCATTCTAAACCCAGTTTTAATTAGAAAATATTTTTACAATGAATTAATTTCTTGTCTTTTTGGATCAGTAAAATCTGACAAAACCAAAATTTTCCATGTTCTTGTTATGATTATTCTGTAACTATACAGACTAAGAGGAAAATATTCAAAAATTAAAATAAAAAAGACTTGCACACATAAAGATGTCATTATTTTATTATTCTGTTTTGATTCTCTGTATAGTACTAATTAATAGCTTATATTTTTCTTAATGATGTATTTTTAGTTGTTTCTTGTATATTCCACTGGATAACTTATTTCTTTGTTAGCTATATGAATTTATATGACCTTGAAGAATTGATAAAGCATATTTGAAGACTAATAAAATGGAAATTGAATATGACCCTTCTTCAAGGCCATGGCTCTGGTTTATTGAAATCAAGTCTGAAAAAATCAGTGGCCCTGTATAATATGATTTTCTCTCCATCCACTTTTTATTAACTCTCTTGTACCCACTGCCCACCTTTGGTAACATCTTTTTCTCCTTTATACTGTTAGGTAGGATAGTTAGTAAACTGACGAAGGGAGGAGGCAGGAGACATGTGTCACCCATTGACTCAGCAGTCCTGAGACTGGACTGATTGCCAGGTGTTCCAAATATCACAAGCAGGGATAGTGCAGGATGAGGGATGTCCTTAAGACTCTGCTGGGAAAGGGAGCCTCTGTAGCAGTTTCACTAAGACATAGAGCCTTTACTAGGTAAGCAAGAAAGCCTTCATAGCTGTACATTATTCCCAAGGTTTAGAAGGGAAAGAAGGAAGAGGAACCTAGGAGCTAAGTACAGTGTATAACTCTTGAACCCCAATAGTCTATGCACTCAGATTAGCTGAGTGCCCATTTGTAACCTTGGCTCAAGTGTATAGAACAAACTTACTAACACCTTTATTTCCACTGTATCTCAGGCATTCATACTAGCCAGTGTCTGGTTGCAGCTTTGTTCATAAATGTTCATATGTTCATATGTTCATATGTTCATATGTTCGTCGTATATGTTCATAAATAAATTTGCTACATCATTTCCACTATATGTGTTGTCTTTTATTTGAATACGTCTTTTGCAAGCAATACAAGAATTGAATAGAGGTGGGGAGTCCGCTGACTCGGGTCTCCCAGGTAACAATACTGTGAACACTATTCATACACCCATGCTGTCTATACATCATCTATTTGCCAATCATGTGTGTATGCCTGCATGTATATGTGTGGGCATGTGCCTGATTACCTTAGGTTATAGAAGCAAATTAATGATAATTTTTGGTCCATGACACATTTTTATCATGCATATTTATTTATGTGTTTATTCAGGTAGGTATTAAAACTCACCACTTAGAACACAAGCTTGGTTGGAACTTTACAAAAATTTATACTCATTTAACCATACCATATATGTGATCCCAAACTCCCTCCCACCTGAGATAAATAATCACTCTAAAACTCATGTTCATCTTTTCCTTACATTTTAATACATAACTTCTTATTGCATATATGAGGGGTCCCCCTAAAACAAAATTAATTTATAAAAAATTGTGTATTTATTCTCACACGTTTAAATTTCAGTTACCTTCAAAATACTCTCTATTTGATGTAATACACCTATTGAGATGTTTTTCCCACTGCTCTAAACAGTTTTTGAACTTGTCAATTTCGATGCCTTTAGTACTTCTGCCACTTTTTGTTTCACCTCTTCCCTGTGGGCCAAACATGTTCCGTTGAAGACATTTTTCATCCAGTGAATATGAAGGGTCGGGCACGGGAGTCATGCCATTTTTGGTCAAAAGCTACGGAACACTCAGCGTGGTGTGGGCAGGTGAGCTTGTAAATCATCCATCCTGAAATAGGCAAATGCATTGCAAGAATCTTTTTAAAAAAATCACTGAAGCCGAACGCAGCCTCTTACAGCAACACCAGCTGGTACGCTGACACAGATGGGTTCGTAGAACACGCACCTTGCTGGAAAAGCCTGTACTACAAGGGCCCCACCCTCCAGAAGATAATTCCATTTTTGGAGGTCGCCCTCATATATGTGCCCTTAAAATTATTTATTGATTTAATATTTTTTTATTGTTCAAGTACAGTTGTCTCCATTTTTCCCTCACCACTTCCCCCCACCCCAGCCATCCCCACTTCCAAAATTATTTATTTTTACTTTAGTTTTCTTAACATTACCAAAGTATTAGACTACATGAAGTCTTTTGAGGTTTACCCTTTGGTATTATATCATAATTTATCCATATGGTCATATGTGCCTATGATTCATTTTTTGTGAATATTGATTATACAACCTTTCAATGTGTGAATATAATAATGATCATTTATGCACTCTTTTGTTGATGTGCATTTGGATTGCTTCTCTCTTTTTTAAGTTTTTTACTATTATGAACAATAGTTATGAACATTTTTTGTGCATGTTACTTGTAATACCTGTCATTTATTTATTTATGGCTTGCATATTTGTTGTTTGCCTATTAAGTTGCTAGAGAAAAAAAGAGAGGAGAAAAAATTAAGTTTCTTTACTGTCATGGAGCTTATGTGACTTTACATGTTAGATCAGCAAATAAGCTTATTCCCTTTAAAAGATTTAATTGAAGCATTTCTCCTCATTTTACACATCACAAAAATTGAAAGAATAGAAAAATAATAGGAGAACCAGAGTGGCATTGTTTAACTTAAAGAACTCAAATGAATTTTCATTAGCAACTTTAATTTTTTTCAGTCAGATTTTTGTGGATGGGTGCTTTATTCTTATACATTTTGTATAAACAGCTAGACTATAAACTTGTAAAGCTCATTGGTGTTTGAAATTTATAATTTTTAAATGTATTCCCTCAAGATTAAAAATGTATATAATATAGATATTTTTCCCCCAAGCCCCATAGTAGAATTTAAATGTCTATTACAAGTTTCTAGCAAATCAATGGACACTTAGGCACCCTGACCAGAACTGATAAACTCGGAGTGCTGTTGTTCCTGAGGGAGTTCTTTTAATTATGTAATAGGAATAACTCATTGAGAACATGTACATTCTCAAGATAGACTGGGTAGATAAACCTGAGACTTACATTTTCTTTTAACACATAAGAATGTAAAATCATTCCAAATGGTGACATGCAAAATCTTCAGTGGCCTTTGTTTTTTCCCTTCCCTATCTGGAGAGAAAGAAACAGACTGGTAGGAAGATCTGAGGGGAACTGCAGTCAGCCTTTTAACATTACCCTTAAGTGACTCACAGCTGGTCCAAGGAATGACTGACCCTTGGAGAAACCTTGTATAACTCCCACAGGCAGAACAGATTTTTGTTCTCTAGTCAATATTCTTTGTCACATTTTTTACTGTATCATATCACGTATACATAAATCTTATAGCCATTAAACAAGGTGGGGCAAAATTAGGCTTACAGTTATTTATATGGAAAATAATACAATAATTAATTAATACAAGAATACATTGGATTTTACGTAATCATGACTATAAGCCTACTTTTGCCCACCCTCTGGATCTTGTGTTTTCGTGTGCTCATCATTCTGGCTGCGCTAAGAGCTTCCCAGTGACAGAGTCCATGACTTGGCCATCTTTTTTTTTTCCTTCGTTCTATTCAAATGCCCACTTTATGTCTGACATGGGGGGCTAGATTTTTTAGATTAATCTTCTGGGCTTGCCTTTGATATAGATTGTCATTTCTTATATTATAGCATGAATTTCTTCCTCCTATAGATGGGTTCTCACTGTCTTGTCTGATCAGAACTTCCTAGATGACAGCCCTTCCCAGACCAATGCTGAGGGAAAACAATTTCAGGGAGGCATACAAGCCTTCCTTTTCCTATGTAAGATTGTCAGAGCCTTAACAGAGATGGCCATTTCGAAGAATAAGGACTGTAAATCTTCACTGACTAAAATGTCTCAAACTAGTATTCTAGAGAACGTGATTGGGGAAACTGCTTCATAGGAAAAAAAATCCACCTCTCATATTTATGGAGCACTTCCATGTTTACAAAGCACTTACTAATCCTCATATTACACAGTTCTTTGAGGCAAGAAAATGGGAACATTCCCATTTCAGAGAAGAAAACTCCAAGTTTCACAGTTGGCAAGAGGCTACCAACCCTAGGCTGGAAGACAAGTCTTCTCATCTGAATTCCAAGAGAGCTTCTAGGACACAAGTTGCACTGCTCTGTGCAACCTACTTGTTGTCTATATAAAATGAGAAATTGGACTTAACCACATAAAATACTAAGCAGATAAATCATGTTCTAAGATCTGAGAAAAAAATCTGGCCAGGTGAATTCAAGTAATTTTGTGGTCTTAATAATGTCTTATACACTAAAATACTACCAAGGTAGTATTTGATTGCCAAATAAATATTCATTATTCATGCTTCATATTACTTGAACTATTAGCATTAGATTCTGTTGATCATTCTCTTCTTGAAACATTTGGCTTGGCTTCCAGAATACCAGAAACTCCTGGTTTGATGTAGATTTTGTTGTGTTTTCTATGTAAGTAATCATATTGCCTGAAAATATTGAAAATGTTATCTTTTTTCCTCCTAGCCCTCATGCCTCAAAATTTCCATTGCATTACTACAATATAAAGAAAATATGATGATGGGGGAGGAAGATGGCAGTGAGGTAGGTGGGAGCAGAGCCCACTTCCCCCTGCACATGGGTGGAATACCTAGTTGATCTACTAAGGAAAATATGAGCACTTTGGTAAAAATGAAGTATCTCAAGCTTTCTTTCTGATATACAGCAAACACACCATTCTTTGTTAAATAGGTTTTGATATTTCTTACATGACATTTATCAAGTTAAGGAATTTTTATTTTATTCATAGTTTTTGAGAGTTTGAAAATATAAAAAAATACTAAACTTCAGACATTACATTTTCTGTATCTGTCAAGACTATTATATATTTATTAATATATTTCTTTCTAAAATACTTGTATAAGATTGAGATTATATATATTGTTTCAGACTTTCTATCCATAAAATTACCTGTGTCTAGGGAAGATTAGGTAATGGATTATGGCATTGTTTTCTTTGCTACTTATTATTTTCTCTTGAACCAAGTCTCTGTTCACTTTAGAGCAAAATTCCTTGATATAATTGTCCCACCCTGACCCTAGGCAGAGATAAGGAAGTTACATTTGTCAGAGTATTTCTGCTTTGTTTTGTTATTGCCCCCTCATTCAGGCTTCACTGAGGTTGGAGTTTTTGTAGAGTTCCATCTTAATGCAGGATTTTCAATTCCACTGCCCTCCCTTACATTGTTGGCCCAAGATGTTGTCTGCTGTCCCCTCCGGCACTGTTCTAGGTCTGCACTGCTGTTAGCAGTATAGGAGTCTTGGCTTTAGTTCTGCTTACCCCTCTCGATTTCAGTTCCAGCTTTGTTTAGGCCTCTGTGGATTCATCTTCACTTCTTCTGCACACTCAGCTATACATGTAAAATAATGTTGTCACATTTGCATCTCTAACTCTTCCATAGCAGGATCCATTTCTTTCCAAAATACATCATCTGTCAGATTGCAAAATGTAGAATCCCATTTACAATGACTTTTCTAAAATTAGTTCCGTTAATAATTTCAAGATGTCTCTACAATGACAGCCTAACATTCTATATATTTTTATTTAAAATTTTGTTTTCAAATTATGAAATACGAAGAGTATAGAAAGTATATATGTACATTTCAAAATAAATAAATAAAATAAACAACTCTGTGTCTATCATTAACATCAATAAACATATCACTTATTCCTTAAAAGCCCCTCTATGTTTCCAACTACCATAACCTCATCCAAACCCATCCTGCCATCTAATGCCAACTCTTCTAACTCTTAAGTAAATAATTCCCTGCTTTTTTTAATAGCAGTTTCACCTGTGTGTGCATTCCTAAACAATGTATTCTTTAATTTTGCCTATGTTTTAACTGGATATATTATCTATCTGCACTTGTTCCTCTTAATACTTTTGTTTAATATTATCAAGATGTTTAATCTTATGTTCATATACACATGGTTTATGCATAAGTATCATATGTCATTTTCATTCATTCTTTTTTTAAGATTTTTTTATTAATTTATCTTTAGAGAGGGGAAGGGAGAGAAAGATGGAGAAAAACATCAATGTGTGGTTGCCTTTCACACACTCCCTGCTGGGACCCTGGCCTGCAACCCTGGCATGTCCTCTGACTGGGGATTGAACTGGCAACCCTTTGGTTTGTAGGTTTGGCTTGGTTTCCACACTCAATCCACTGAGCTATACCATCCAGGGCTCATCCATTCTTTACTGAAGAAAATTATGATTATTTACATAGTTTTACAATTATTAAAAGTGCTGAGGAAAACTTTCTAAACATATTTTTTCATGTAAGATTTGTTCTAGATATGGAGGTGCCTGTGAGTACCACATCTGGATCACAGGGCTTGTACATGTTCAGCTTTGCTAGAAAGTCCAAAATGTTTTCAAATGTACCAAGTTACATTCCCATCGGCAGTGAATGAGAGTTGTTGCTAATTTGCTAACTTTTTCTTCCAACATTTAATTTTATCAGTCATTTTATTTTTTGTCAGTCTGGTGGATATAAAACAGTATATTATTTTGAGTTTAATTTGTATTTCTCTGGTTACTAGAGAGGTTAGCATCCTTCTGTATATTTATCTACCATTCATGTTTTTTCTTCTATAATTAAATGCTCACATTTTCCCCCTATTTTTACCCTTCCCTTATTAGGCTGTTTATGATGAAAATTTTCTACATATATACTGGATACTAAACTCTTATAGCTACATGTGCTCCCAAATATTTTTTTTTCCAGACTGTGGTCTGTCTCTTCACTTTTATTATAGTCTTTTTTAATGAAGAGAAGTTCTTAATTTTAGTAAAATTGGATTTATTTTCCATTATACTCAGCATTCTTTTGGAGTGTAATAGATTAAAACTTTTTTAACACTTTGTTAATAAACCTCTTTATAACTTTTAATATCTCAGTTGTTCCTTTCTTGTCAAAAATGTTCCTTCTTCTGCTTAAGTAACAATCTCTTGGTTTTCTTTCTTCTGTAGGTTTTTATCTCCTTAGAGAGATTATATTTTACCACATGTCATTCAAATGTTGTTTAGTTCATTGTCTGTACTTATTCCATTAGTCTTTTCACTCCCTAGAGTATTTCTGAATGACTTCACTGACTCCCATGATTTTACTTACTACCTCCCAGGCTAAGCCATCTTCTGTGGGCTCTTGGACTCAAATATGCAAATTTAACCAGATATTTCCACTTGGATATCTCAAGGTCAACTCAAATCTAAAACTAATATAACTTTCTTAAATTAAACCTTATGTGGGTACTCTATGGAACAGTGCCAACATTCAAAATGTTTGATAAATGAATCTCACTCTCCCTTCAACTTTTGACCGGCCTGTTCAGCTTCAGTTATGCTTTCCCTTTGGATTGGACAACAGCATTGGTTTCTTAGTTTTGATCCCCTTCATTTATATTTTAAATGTATGAGTTTAGAACAAGTTTAAATGACCCATGGACATGGACAACAGGGTGGGTGTTGACTGTGGGAGTGGAGGACAGGTCTGGGAGAGAAACTGGGAAAACTGGGACAACTGTAATAGAACAATAAAAAATGAGGGAAAAAGATATGAGTTTACCCCTTCATCTCTCTTCACTTCAGCCACCCAGTTTGCACTGGACAGACAAGATGAGAAACCTCCCTCACGTCTTTCTCCTTCTCATGTCCTTCAGGGCTTTCAGCTTAGAACTCTATATAGGGTATACGAAATGAAAAGTGTCATGGATGTCCATGCTAAAGGGGAAAAGGAGTATTTCTTTTAACAAATATCTATAAAATGTTACATTCAATGTTCTTTTATGGGTTCTCTGTGTGTTTCCTTTTTACAATGTGATCAGGTGATCATGTCAGCTTTGCAAAATAAAACTGAACACACATAGCACAGTTTAGAATAATAATCAAATATTTTTCCAAATGAATGTGGCACAAACTCATATTACACATAATAGTTATTGTGCATATGATAATATGCTACTAACAGTAATTCTCACAAATAACTGTCAGCAATATTACTTCCTCAAAGTGTAAAAAAGTATTAGTATTTTTCTTTGTTCATTCTCCAGTATATAAAAGCAGCTATAAATGTTAGCAGTTTTCCCTGATAGCATGTTAAATCCTGATATTTGAGTCCAATTTTTATCTCCTTCATGTACCTACACTGATTTTTACTGAAATATGGGATCTGATGTCTTTATTCTAAGTCCTAGGATCTTATACTTCTAATAATGTTAATGATGTCCTCCCTATGTGATAATTCTATGGTGGAATAGCCAGCTCTTTACTTCTTTAGAAAAGACCCAGTGGATGGCTAATTCATCAAAGGACCAACAGGAAACCACCAGAGTGAATGGGAAAATAATTTTTCAGCTAAAAATTGTACACAGGTGGATTTTGTCTGTTAAGATTGATTGATTGTAATGAACAAATACTAACTTCACTCAAGGCTCTGTGTCTATAAACTTACTCAGGCCTTGGAATTTAGGTGAGTACTATAATAAAAGTAGTTTTAGATGAGTAAATTAAGTAAAATTTGTATAGGTTGTCCATTGGTATTTTTCCTCAGAAATCTATGTTAACCATAGCTAGATATTTCTATGAATCAAATTATTTCTGAAAATACTTTATGCTATTTTATCTGTAGTTTAACACCATAGTTAAATCCCATCATCAGCTCTGTTTATAATGCTGGTAAGATCCATTTTGCTTCTGGAAGTTAATTGCTTCTTCATCCATCTCATAATCTTAAATTCTCTCAGTTCTATTAAAAAGAATAATCCAATTTTAAGTGCAAACTTTCCTACTAACATTTCTGACCAATAGAAAACAAATATAACTTCTGGCCAAGATGGAGGCATAGGTAGACACACTGTGCTTCCTCACACAACCAACAGAAGGACAACAACAAATTTAGAAAAAAAAAAAAAAACAGAACTGACAGAAAATCAAACTGTATGGAAATTTGACAACAAAGGATTTAAATGAGTTAAAGTAGAAACATTCATCCAGACAGGTAGGAGGCGCAGAGACGGGCATCTGGGCAGAAAGGACTCACAGTAAGGTAGCGGCTGGCAGACCAAGCAAGGCGGTGGATTGAGGATTAGGTGGTTCCATGTTTGCATGCAGATAAACGAGGAGGAACAACTGGGGAGTGAGACAGACCATGCAACCCAGTGTTCCAGAGCAGGGAAATAAAGCCACAAAGCCTCTGATTGAAAACACCTGTGGGGGTGGAGACGCCAGTGGGAGAAACTCTCAGCTTCACAGGAAAGTTCATTGGAGAGACCCACAGGGTCCTGGAACATACACAAACCCACCCACCTGGGAATCAACACCAGAAAGGCCCAATTTGATTGTGGGTAGTGGGGGAAGTGATTGAAAACCATCAGAGAGCAGAACAAGAGGCACTAGTCTGTCCTGGATATCC
Source organism: Trachops cirrhosus (assembly GCA_028533065.1). Classification (NCBI taxonomy): domain Eukaryota; kingdom Metazoa; phylum Chordata; class Mammalia; order Chiroptera; family Phyllostomidae; genus Trachops; species Trachops cirrhosus. The sequence goes on along the minus strand of CM052543.1, from coordinate 94,867,690 downwards.
CTCCCCAACATAGGTTGCATCGCCCTGGTTAACACCTAAGGCTCCACACCTGACTATGTAACAGGTGCCCCGAGACAAAAAAAAAAAAAAAAAGCCCAATGAAAGAAAAGATCAAAGCTCCAGAAAAAATACAACTAAGCGACAAAGAGATAGCCAATCTATCAGATGCACAGTTCAAAACACTAGTAATCAAGGTTGCTCACAGAATTGGTTGATTTTGGTCACAAACTAGATGAAAAAATGAAGGCTATGCTAAGTGAAATAAAGGAAAATGTACAGGGAACCAACGCTGACAGGAAGGAAACTGGGACTCAAATCAATAGTGTGGACCAGAAGGAAGAAAGAAACATTCAACCAGAACAGAATGAAGAAACAAGAATTCAAAAAATGAGGAGAGGCTTAGGAACCTCCAGGACATCGTTAAATGTTCTAACATCTGAACCATAGGGGTACAGGAAAGAGAAGAGGAAGAGCAAGAAATTGAAAATTTATTTGAAAAAATAATGAGAGAACTTCCCCAATATGGCAAAGAAAATAGACTTCCAGGAGATCCAGGAAGCTCAGAGTCCCAGAGAAGTTTGACCCAAGGAGGAACACACTAAACCACATTGTAATTACATTACCCAAGATTAAAGATAAAGACAGAATCTTAAAAGCAGCAAGAGAAAAGGAGATAGTTACCTATAAAGGAGTTCCCATCAGACTGTCAGCTGATTTCTCAAAAGAGACCTTGCAGGCAAGAAGAGGCTGGAAAGAAGTATTCCAAGTCATGAGAGGCAAGGACCTACATTCAAGATGACTCTATCCAGCAAAGCTTTCATTTAGAATAAAAGGGCAGATATAGTGCTTTCCAGATAAGGTCAAGTTAAAGGAGTTCATATCACCAAGCACTTATTATATGAAATGTTAAAGGGACTTATCTAAGAAAAAGAAGATAAGAAATATGAACAGTAAAATGACAATAAACTCACAGTTATTAACAACCACACCTAAAACAAAATCAAAAACAAACTAAAACAACTAGAACAGGAATGAAATCACAGAAATGAAGATCATATGGAGGGTTATCAGTGGGTAAGTGGGAGAGGGAGAGAAGGGAAAAAGGCACAGAGAATAAGTAGCATAAATGGTAGGTAGAAAATAGACAGTGGGCGGTTAAGAATAGTACGGGAAATGTAGAAGCCAAAGAACTTATATGTAAGACCCATGGACATGAACTAAAAGGGAGGATATAGGTGAGAGGGTGTGTGCAGGGCAGAGGGGAATAAAGGGGGCAAATGGGACAACTGTAATAGTATAATCAATAAAATATATCTTAAAAAATAAATAAACCCCCCAAAAAAGAAAAAAAACAGGTATAAATTGTTTTTCAAACATTTTGGTGTTTTCCATATCAATTTATTTCTGATAATAAAGAAAAAAGTATTCTGAACACTGTCAGATACCATAGTGAAAAAAGCACAATATTCCTATTTTTGCAAGCATTTAAATAACCTTGTCTATGTTATGACAAGTTCTCTGACTGTATAAGTCACTTATGGATAGCCATAAGTTGAGGTTTCATTGGTCAATCTAGTAAATTATTTTTTAAAGCAGCCAAATTCCCCAGCCCCTTATTTAATGCAGAATCTCTTAAAAGTGAATATATTTTTAAAAATTGAGACTGATTAAAAATTATACTCTTACGTCCTTCATTAAGCATCTACTAAGTCAATCCTCCACTATTTTTTAATAATACAAATCAGTGAATTTCTGTACTTCTTTCTGAATATACCTTTGATTCTGCTTTTCACTCTGTAAAAAAATTTTAAATGCAAATTTTTATTTCCAAGTGAACAGCAATGAAAAGAGGGTCATGACTTCCTCAAGCAAGGCAGCTCTTCTGGCGAACATTTCAGAGTCCTCTGGGTCCTCCCAGAAATTCTGATTACAATTATTAGATTATAACTTAAAAAAAAAGAATCTTAGCTTTCATATATGTATGATATTGAACAATGTTGTGCATTCAGCTGGAGTTGTAATTCATTACCACACAGAAGGACACTGAGACCTTGGTTTTGGGAGTGTCAACTCTGTAGTTATACAGAATAAATCATTTTAGTAATGTCACATACTTTCTCAGTTTCATTTCCTGACTTGAGGCAAAGATTTTGAGGTTAAAGTTAGTTTTCTCTTGCCTCATTATCCAATGTCATTTAGAAAAATCATCCCATATTGTTTGTTTGTTTTTTACTCCTCTTTTTTTAAAATGGTGGAATGGAAACACCTACCTCATCTCCTCAGTCATAACTTCCAGTGGTGATCATATCTTACGTTCATACAAGTAAAAGTCACTGATCATGAACCATCATTTTTCTATTCTCATGACATAAATAGAACTTTCATTATGTTTCACCCATTTTTAAATTCTGAACTAAGGAGACTCTCCCGTGTTGTCTTTGAGGATCCACTGACTATACCACTTCTTTACTACAGATTGTTAAGTCAGCTATAATTCTTAGGTTAAAGGCAACAGAAGCAGGCTCTTACAAAGTTAGTGGGAACAGATATTATTCAAAAGATGTTGGTGTATTTCCAAAAAATAAAAAGAAAGTTAAATGTGAAAACAATGGTGGTAATTTGCACCAGAAAATTTCTGAGGATACCATTTTCAGGAGCTCATATATTGTTGTTCTAAGGTAATTCAGTTCCTTTGGATGTCTATGACAACAATGACCGAAAGTAGGTTATTTATTAGTCATTTGTTATAGCTGCAATTGCATATAAAAGAAGGACAGAAACAAATAGTCTCTACACTGAAAAAGAAAATAATATAAATAAAGTTTAAATTTCAGCATCTGGAAGCAATGACCCAGAATAGAGTAGGTAAGGTAAATGAGTATATATTTTAAATTTGTTCAATTTTAATTAATAAAACACTATAAAAAATGAAATAGTCTATCAAATAGTTTAGAAAATTGAATATTAGTGAATAACTGGAATAGGAATGTTATTTAGAAATTATTTTATAGATAAGATATATGAAACACTGTTGAATTAGGACTGTTTGAGAAAGCACAGGTAGAGAAAAGGCCAAGAAAGGAACCAAGTAGATATTTGTATTTAGTGATGTAGAAGAAAGAATGAGGTAAATTAAGGAGTTAAATTTAGAAATGGTAATTATAGAAGGAGAACAAAATTGTAAAATATCAGAAGAAATATATTTTAAAAGAGAATATTTTGTCCTACAGTCAATATCATGCCTAATAATAAAAAATTAAATATTATTAAAGTAAAAAATGAGAAAAATGATGCTTGTTCTCATTTTTATTATTAAACTTTATTGCTCTGAAAGTGTGGCAGATGGCAAAAAGTTCTCTAATCTCATCCCTGCATTCATGTGATTTTTGCAATGTGATTTTGTAGTTCTCTTCATCATTAGGTGGAGTGTGGAAGCTATTTCTCTATCTCTTGAATTCTGGTTTGGATATGTGCTTCTCTTTGGAAAATAAGACTTTAGCTTAAAAGTGTTAGTTTAGTGAGGCTTGTTCTCTATCATTGTTCTCAGAACTCTGCAACGCACGCTATAATAATGATCCTGAGCTAGTCTGTTAAATGAAAAGAGGCTCGTGGTCAAGTGATGTTCCATTGCCACAACTAACATGGAGCCAACAGCCAGATATTTGAGGGACTTCAATTCTTTATTGGTAGACTGTGGTCTTCTGGAACTTTAACTCCCTCAGAGTTTCTAAAGTGTAATCGATTGTGATGGAGAAAAAAACTATGATAACAGAAATAGCCCTTAGGCAAGGATGACAGGAGATAAAGCACTCCAGGAAGGATGTTATCAGCTATCTGAAAACTCTGTGCAATTATTGGTGAACTCAGTTGGGTTACATTTATTTAGAGCAGGGCATCAATACTGCTAGATTATGTCCATATTCTATAAAGAATATCTGATAAACATTCGTTAGTCAGTTTGGTTTTCTATACCTTTCTAGTTGTATTCAACATTATGAGGCAATTTTGATTTGCATCTTCCTTACATACATGAGAAGGTATGCCCTTATATTTATCCAGTGGGAAATTATTAATGGTGACCATAACATAAGCATTGAGAAGGCAAATGTGACATGTACTCAGTAGAAGGTGGCAGAGAATTGGCCACCTACTACCTCATATTTAGGACTTTGTGTCCTTAGGGTCCTGAAATAATGAAGACAAAAATCAAGAAAAATCTGCTTCAAAAGATCATAATTTATTGACTTCACAATGCCAGCTAACATCATGTGAATGGACCAGTGGCTCAAGCCTAGCTCAAAGGAACATCTTCTGACTGAATTTAGGATAACTTTTCACATTGGGTAGAATTTAACAATTTCCCAGTTTAACATTTCCTTGCTTCTCTCCCTAACAATATATATTTCATAAGAAAATGACAATGAAGAATGGAGAGATGAGTCTGCTAATTTGTTCTTTACCTCCACTTCACAGAAAAAGAATGTTTTCAGAAGTATCATCAACAAATGTTAACATTTTATAGATTGTTGGCATATTGTGTTCTGTGGTCAGCCACCCAATGAACATGAAGACTTTCCAAATAGATTGAATTTCTATCATCCCATTGGTATCAGAACTTTATTCATATCAGATACCATGTCAGAATAAATAGGTCAGATAAGACTCATAGGGCAGAAAGCTTCCACATTAATCATGGGGAATGTGAGCTAAAAATGTTCTAAGGCAAGAGAGAACACAGGTTTTCATTGGAATTTTCCAGTTGGAGCTGATAGTATGAGTCTCTGCACATGATAACTAATGTCCATCCTTCTCACTGTGGTCCTCTGTGACCTGGCCCAACTATCCCTCTGACCTTATATCATGTCATATTTCTTTCACCCCCTTCAGTTGAACTGGCCATTTAAATTTTTTAATATATCAAGCATATTCACAGCTTATAGGTATTTTATTTGCCTGGTATTTTTTCCATGTTCTTTATAGCCCTGTTCTTTATATCATTCCAGTGTCAGCTCAAATGGTACGTCTTCAAAGATGCCTCCCCTTACCACTCTGATGTGGCTCTATTTTCTCCATTTTTTTCTCTATATGTAAAACTGCATTTATTACACATTAATTTTATGCCTTCATATCCATAGTATCACTTCCAAGTGAACAGGAAACCTGTCTGTCTCATTCACTATCTCCAATGCCCTAAATTTTGTCTCACTGTGGGTAAAGCAACTCCTCAACATCCTATATATAGCAAGGATATAGCAAGAATTCAAATCCTAACAATCAGACTCAAGTTTGGGTGTCGCAATGTGGTAAAATGTTCAATAGTGCAAAAATAATAACAAAAACTTCAAGTCAAAGACAGAAGGTAAAATGGTCTTCAGTCCATTAAAAAGCAAGCCCAGAACCATTTCCTCAAGTCTTTCTTATATGGTCTTCTACAGAGATGATATCTACTTTTTAATTACCATAAAGTAGAAGGGGAATATTCCAGGTGGAATGAGCAATGACTATGCCTGAAGCAGATCAATCTGGATGGGTATTAATAAGAGAGAGGTCATTTTGGCCAAATTTGACCTAAAAAATAAACTTTTTGTCTGTGCAAGTATTGTGAAACTTTCTTCCCCTACTTTTATAGCCTCTGGAAATATATTACCTCCCCAAGAGTGTTTTACTTGGTTATGTCAGAGTATCTCATGCCTATGTGATAAGTGAATGAATTGGCAGAATTAACTTGAGGTGCCACAAATAAGTTGTGAGCAGCATCAGTGTGTGGAAGTGTTAAGGGGAAGTGGATTAAAAAGGGTGGGGTGCCAGTGATACTGGCCCAGCACCTTTGAAATGATTTTCTCGAACAGAGGTGTGAATCAGTGGGTGTACCACACAGCACCTTGACACTTGTGCCTGTGAAATTGTGAGTATGAGGTGCTCAAAAGAAAACTGGAAGCTGCTTTTTTTTAAGAAAAAAGAAACTTTTGTACTAAATTTGTCCCTCAGAGATGGAGACCAAAGGAGAAAATGTCCACTTAGTTTCTTAACAATGCAGAAAGAATTAACATAGGTTAGTGCTTTAGAGGAGTGGGAGTGGAGGTATTTTGAGATGAGTAGTCTTCACCTTAAGTATCATGATCCAGAAATTTAAGACCACATCTGCAATGAGTCACTATCCTTACAAAGAAATCCTGACTCGCATACATCTTTGCAAGGTGTATAAATGGATGCAATCATTTAGAGTGCCGTTCAGCAAATGCTATCAGATTAAAAATGCATCATCCTTGGCTAAGGATTTATCTGTTAGAAATTTAATCTATGGTTTATAGTAACATAAATACATGCATGGGCATGGCTATCACTGTATTGTTTATATTCACAGCCAACTGAAAACAGACTAAATGACAATCAGCAACTTTTTCAGTAATTTGTGATGCTTTTGTAAAATGTGAATATTATGCAGCATTTGAGAATAGGAAAGTATAGATGTGCATGTGCCAATGTGAGAAGATGCTGGAGATATTTGAAGAAAAGAAAGTTGCAATGATTTGACAATAACATGATCCTAAATTTGTTAAACATAGAACTTTTAATTTTTAAACCAACTAAAATCATATAATTTATTAAGAGAACTAACAATAGATCAAAATGAACAGATTCCTGTTGCAACTTACATTTATGATAGAGTTGTCCATAACGTAACACTAAACTAGAAACCTTATTTTACTTACATTAATTTAGTGTGCAACCCTTCCCATATCCTATGAGAATAAAGTCCAGGATTTCCCTTCAAAATGCCTCTGTTCCTCTCTATTTCTCTCTATCTTGAAATCCTAAGAATGCTTTGGTCATTAAAGGGGTCAGACAGTGAAAACAGGAGTTCATTTGCTTCATTATTATCACACTTTAAGACTGGTCAAGCACGATTCAACAGGCTAAGGAACTATATACACATGCTTGTCTGGATACCTGCTACAGCCCCAGAGTCTTCCTGGGGCCCCAGAGGAAGCCAAAATCTCTTCCTCGACAGAGATAAGCCTGACTTCCCCAAGTTGCAGTTATAATGGTCTAACTCTTTTCTTTTAAACTTACTAAAGGTTGCCCAGCCATAAGCTAACCCCAGAGGGCTGCACTGATGCAGACCCCAGAGTCTGCCAACACATGGACCCAGAAGACTAATCTTGTTCCATGATGACTAAAGTGATGGGGAAGCTTTACAAAGCACTTGTGTTCTTGTAATACCCCACTTCCTTGGAAATTCAGACAATCCCCCATACATCCATCTACTGTTTATGATTATAAGGTGATTATCAGTTTATATTAATGTTTTGAAAAAGCTGCTACTTTTCTTGACAAACTAAAAGTAACACATTTAAATTTTGGCATGCACTTCTGATAACGTATCTTGCTATATGTTTAAAATAAGATATTCGAGGTCTGTCCAGAAAGTATTCAGCCATGTAATATGAAAAACAGAGACATGTATTTAAGAAGATACAAGAAGCATTGTACATAGGACAATGATGCTCCAGGCCCCTTCAAAGAAGGCAGTTTGGAATCTCACACAGTTCTCTCAATCATGATCAGCTGCCCTGTTGTATTTTCCTGAATCTCACTGATGGTCTGAAATCTCTTCCCTTTCAAAAGTGATTTTAGCTTTGGGAAAAGCCAGATGTCTCAAGGCACCAAATCTGGGCTATTGGGGTGCTGAATCTTTTGGTTGATTTGATGTTTCACCAAAAATCTCTGGGTGCATTGTGTAATGAAGCTGCCAATCACCCGTTGCCCATAGCTGCAACCTTCTGAATCAAGCAAATAGTTTCTGTGGAGAAATGTTCAAGCTTAGTGCAAAATTTGATGCAAATTCATTGCTCCATTCGCTCAGTCATTTTGAATGTGATGGCCACACAGTACACATGCTCACTCTATGGCATCTACTGTCCCCACTGACTAGTACAGTGAATGTTCACCCGTGTGCATTCCAGTCCACTCTCCTTGGCTGCCAGGTTACACCAGTGTTACTCAAGCCATTCTCGTTATATTAACAATGGCTCATAAGTATATAGATATATAAATATAGGCCCTTATTTTTGCAAAGAATGTTGCAAGAAGGATATACAATAAAAAGTTTATAAGGGTCTGCTGGGAGGTAAAACTGAAGAGGTTGAAGTACTACTTTCCATTTTTAGCTCCTGTACTATTTTACTTTTTAATGTCATTATAACAATTAGATTATCATAATTAAAAATACAAGATTTTGTTTGTTTGCAGTATCATCACAATTAAAGAGAAGAGGACACAAGGGAAAAAAACTCCCTCAAAGAAATCCTAGGCATTTTCACTTAATTCCTGGTAGAATTGATTCTGGGCTTCCTGCTTGCAAATTAGCTTGATCAGAGCTCGAGTAAAGTTCCTTTGGATTTGATATTTATGTCAAAACCGGTCATAGTAAACTTTGCATTTATATGACACTCAATTATGTAAAATATGTTCAAAGATATAACACACACCCGTAAGCAATAGCAGGCATTTTTTATTGCCTCAATTTTTAGATATGGCGATGGATCAAGAAAATTTAACACTGTATTGTAGGTGGCTTTTCTGAGCACCGATTCATCATAAAGATAAAGTGGAATATGAACATGACAGGCATTGAGAATAATAATTTAACAAATACACTATTGACATCACCTGGGGCCATATATAATCCAGCAGATTTGCTGAGACTCAAAACAGTTAGAGAGGTGACTCTATGGGAAATCACATTCAGAGTCAGGGACACTTTTTTTTAATATGCTAAATTGAATGAAATCTCTGTCTTTGAGAGTGGATTTGCTATTTGGCAATAGCTAGGTCATTGAAGCATGTCTAAAGTGTAAATTAGCCAATCATGGTAAAACAAAAAAAAAATTGACTGTAACGTGTATATGTACATGAGTGACCCATGTTCTTTATAAATTAGCATAGTGATTCTAAAGTCCATGTGAGGAATTAAATGTTTCCAGCTTTAGGCTTCAGGTGTGATATGCCTCTGGGAACATTCCAAGCCAATTTTTAATGCTTCTATTTGAGGATGACTGGCTGAGTACCTCCTTCTTTACCCTAACACATATTGATAAGGGATTCTAGTGGAGAGGTGCCCTCTGCTTTGATGCACAAATCAGGAAACTGCAAGAGATTTGCATTGCCGAAAAGTTTCCAACCTGAAGTCAGAGCTCTCATGTCATTAAACTGAACCACTGATAACTTGTTTTGATGAAAGAACCAGCTAACTTATAACAGCATCTGTATTCAGTGACATAACTCAAACAAGCATAATGAATCCCTATCTTTTAATTTTTTATGTAAAGACTTCATAATATATACTTAAGATGTTTTTTACATGTTCTACTGATGAACCATCTGCAGGTATGACACTTAGCGTCTGTACTTAAAAGTAACCACCTGTTACTGTTTGGTAATCCTGACTGTGAATTATTTCACCTAAATGGAATTTGGTAACATTTGGATTCAGAGATCCTTATAAATCCATCATCTTCTTGACATTTATTGTTTTATTTCATGCTATCTTTCAAGTTTTTTTTTAAAGTTGCATCCATTGAAAAATCTAACTAATTTGTTTTTAAGCAAGAAAACTCTTGGTAAATGTAAAGCAAGAGCAAAAAGTTTGTACAGACCCCAAATTTGTCCTTTCCATCCTTTTCCTCCTTTAGCAAAGTCAGAGTATACCTACCTCCAGGTACTGAGAGCTCTTAAAGTCTTATTTTTGCCATCAATTTAAAGGTCATGTCACATTCTTCTCTCACTGAGCTGTAAATAACTATGACACTCAAAGGTGATTTGCATCAGATCAGTAGGAAGTAAAGTTTTATAATGAAGGGAAAGATCACTAATATTAGAGGATTTTGAGAATAAACTGACCTGCTAGTTGCTGGAGCAGTTGGGGATCCTTTAGGGAGAAAAATTTTATAAACTGGAGAGGATAGATAGTTGACTAGTCTGCCTTCATCCACGCATAGTAGGTTCTCAATAACAAGGCCAAAGGTGAGTCTTGCAGAGACTAAACATGCCACACATACATGAAAAAAAGTCCTGTAGAGGATAATAATAGCAATGATACTACTACTAATAATTATCAGTAGTATTAATGTTTAATAGGGTTTGTTTGCTATTTCCAAAAAAATAGTATTGCACATGACACATAGTAGCCTCATAAACATTTTAAATAAAGTACAAGTTAAAAGGTAAAGCAAATTCATTTAATATGTAAGTTGCTTATTACACTTGAGAGAGAAAACAACACTTAAATTCATATGCTAGAGTTCTCTATAATGGTCTTTCCTGATTAGGACTAGCAACAGCGACTCTCCCTGTTGTCTGAACTTCAGTAGAGAACAATGACTGTATTTCCCATTATGTGATATATTGACACTTTTAGTTGTTATTTGTTATTTAAATGTTTTAGCACTGATGTTTTGCAACTAGAAAGGAAGGTCTGAGAATTCAGGTGTGTTGTGAGGTATGGGGGTTTACAGACATCTATTGAATCATCTTACTCGAGAGTAAGTTTCTAGTTTCATCACATAAGGAGAAAACAACATAGAGCTAAGCTTTACCCTGAAAGAATTGTTTTAATTGAGTACCAGTTAAAGAAGCTGGTTTATGCTTGGAGCTACCATTTACATGTAAATCATAAAGTGATATTGAGCAGGATGAAATGTTTACATAGCAAAGACCACGGGTATAGAGAACAACATGGAAAGAGCAGATCCTTGTCATCTTGCTTGTACTTGGAGGCAAATGTTTATTGAATACGAAGATGTGGGTTATCTGTAGTGTTAAAAAATCTCTTTCCCTCTCTCTCTGATCATTATGTACATTTTAAACGACAATGTGATTCAAATCCACTGTCTTTACACGTTGTGCATATATGCCTTTATTCCATCTATTCAATTACTTATAATCGTTTCAAGTGATTTTTCCACCTTCCCTGACTATGTAGCATAATGTATGGCAGCTTATAAATGCTTAAACTATATTTATTAAATAATTTAAATAATTTTTCAAATTATTCTTCTCACCAAAAATAAAACTTACTGAGAAAATGAATTTGTCTACATGGTGTTAGTCAAAGAGGCCATTTCGTGACCTAGTGCATTAGTAAATATTGGGTCTGAAAGACTCTGACAAAGTGACTAAGTATACATCTAGTACTTTACATACATCATTTAATTCAGTTTGATTGTGCATGTGCAAACATATGTGCATATGCTAGTTGCAGTGGGGTTCTCAGAAGGTTTACCCTCTTAATCAGGGTTTGCTAGAAGCACTTAGAGGGCTCAGCTTATAGTTTTACTCATGGCTAAGGTTTATTACAATAAGGTAACGCAATAGGTCAATGGAGAAAAAAGACATAAGTGGAGTCTGAAGAAATCCATGATCAGATTCCAATATTCCATCCTACCAATGATGGAGTATATTGAGTTTGCTATGTCTCCAGCAGTGAAAAAAACAATAATGTGTGTACAATGTTTCTTCTCAGGAAAACTCATTAGAGACTCAGTACCCAAAATTTTTACTGGGAGCTGCCATGGCACATACTACAATTTCAGGCTGCTAGAAGAAAACAGATGTTAGCACAAACCACCTTGTTTGTGCAATCTAGCTACATTGAGCTGCTCCTGTTCTTAATCAGTTAGAGAAAGGTTTAAGTGCCAAATGCTCAGACGCCAGCAAAGGCCAATGTTGGAACTTCTAAAGATAGCAGCCTCGGGTCAACTATTTTAACTCTTCTGAACTATTTTAACTCCCCTTCCTTGGCCCTTGGTCCTTGGCCCAGGTGTCTTTACAGTGGAATTATTACTTACAGGTTTTATTCTTCAAGGGGAGACCACCTTATAGTAGCAGCTTCAGTTATGCCCTTTGGGGTCCTGGATTCCTCAAGTTAAAACAAATCCCATTAACTATAAAGAACTATGTTTGAAAGCTAAGTTATTTTCTCCTTGGATTTCTTTGTTAAGATTTTATCTTGGCCTGGGGCATCACAATTCAGAAAGCACAACTGTGGCCAGTCAGCTGAAGCCGACTTGAAGCTGACCAAGGCTGAGACAGTGTCATTATACTTAGGGTACACACAAGAAGCACAGTTTCCAAGGCACACATAATACCCCTGGATAAAAAGAATTTACACCAAGCAGGACATGATATATATTAAGCAGTAGAGGGTAGCAATGCTCCCAATGTGGCTGCCCACCGTGCAGCTTCCTGTCCTTCAGTTCCCAGTCCAATATTACTATTTCAGTTTAATTCTTGGTTTCAGAGCAACCACCTGAAGGCAGTTCTGTTTGTTTATGACATCAGTTCAAGTCCTTGAGAAGGGCGGATGAGTGCTGGTGCTGTTCTGTCTGGAGTTCTGTGTGAAAAATACTTAAGGTGGAACTAGACTCTGATTCTCCATGGCCAGAGATGTCAGGCACGAGAAGCTCTGAAGCCAGTTCAATTCAAAGTGTGTAAAATAAGTTGGAAACTTAATTATTGACATAAAATTCCTGAACTTTTTCTTGGTTAAAGACATCATATTAAGTGTTTTTCTTTTAATTGCTGGTGTAACAAATTACTATGAACTCAATGGCTTAATCAATACAAATTTATTATCTTAAGGTTCTGAATATGAGAATTCTGACATGGCTCTCAATTGGGCTAACATCAAGGTGCTGGCAGGGCCCTACTACTTCTCAGATACTCAAGGGGACATTCCATTTCTTTGCCTCTCCAAATTCTAGAGGTTTCCCACATTCCTTGGCTCATGGGCCCTTCTTTCACTTTCAAAGCCAGCAACCGTGCATTTCTATGGCCTCTCTCCTTCCTTAACACCTCTCTCTGTTTGATCATAGCAGGGAGTGGTCTTCCGCTTTTAACTAGTCATGTGATTTGATTGGACGCATCTGCTTAATCCAAGATAATATCTGCACAGTCTCTGTTGCTATATGAAGTAGCATATTTACAGGTTCTGGGATAAAGTTGCGGGTATCTTTGGGATGCCGTTATTATGCCTACCATAGGATCTGTTTAAATAATACATTGATTTTAATCAACTTTCTCCACAACTTTACTGCCTCAGATTCCTCAGTCCCTGCACAGGCTCTCCCCCAAGTTTTACTCAAAGTTCCTAGAAGCCCTCTCATACATGGTCCTACTGCCACAGTTCTACGGGTCACCCTAATTCTGCCAAACAAGAAGAGTAATCTTCTCAGTTTCCATTTCTGCCAGGCCCATTTGCAATGCCCCAGTATGTCTGAAAGTCAGTGGGTTACAACTCTGTTTACATTGAATCTTTATGACTGATAGTTGAGATCATTGACCACTGGCTACTAGAAAAATATTTGTAGTTGCCTGTGTCAGTAGCTCATAAAAAGGGGAGAAGGGGGTGGTTGGAGGTGAAGGAGTGTATAAAGGGGATAAATAATAGTGGAAAAATACAATAAAAACAAACTATTTAAAAAAGAGAAAGTAATTCACTTTGAAGGCAGTGAAAACATAGGACATTAAGCAGAAATGCTGAAATGTTGAAGCTAAAGAATCCAACATTTCCTCAGCAAGAATTACATACAACTACTGTTAGTTTT
>CM052543.1:94800968-94853583 GCA_028533065.1 Trachops cirrhosus | reverse complement strand
TTTCTTTCTTTCTTTCCTCTTTTTCTCCTTCTTTCTTTCTTTTGCTTAATCACTTTTTAATAATATTTATAGTTGTAACTTCAGTATGTAGCACAAGTCAGGAAAACAGTGAACACTTGAGAATTTATTGAAAGAAGGAACATAACTGAAAGCTTAAAAAAGAACAACATACATCTTCTAATTAAATAAGATGTCAAACATTCTTCATTGAAAAACGTACTCATGCTTTCTCTTGTTACCTCATTTTCACCTGCATTTCATCTTTAGAAGCACAAGGAACACAACTGGAGATATTTGGCTTTCTGGGGATCATATTTAGGTCAAAGCATTCTATAGCTGAGTAAACTAGGCAGAAGTGAATATTTTTGAAAAGCCATTTTTGCAAACTATATTATTTCTACTTGGCAGGACATTTTTCTTCTTCTTTCTATTATTGTTGCTGGCCCATGGGGTCACTCCAGCTGCAATTCATGCACAGAGATGCACAGTAAATAGAAATTTCATAAATGTATCTTCTAGGGTACCCTCTTTCTAAATCTTGGACTTACTTGTGAAACCCTAGAAAAGGAAGACACACATTTTTCTGTGCTGCAAACTGATGCAGAGTTCATCATGATATATATTATAAAATGGAGAGAGGTCAAGAAATAGAAATTTTCTCCAAAGAAGATGTATTTAATACAAGAAAAATCTTTGCAAATGTAGCACCACTATCATTTTTGACACAAGGATGCAGACACTAACAGGAAAGTCTGGTATAGGTTTGCCAGGCGAGTCCCAGGCAAACCAGGACTAGTTGGTCACCCTAGGATGTCATTTTATGAACCTCTTGCCCCAAATTACATATGAAGATTGTATTAATAGAAAGGCCCGAACTGCATAAAAAGCTACAAACATAAATTTCAAACAAAAGGTAAAACACATAATAGGAGTTGGGGTTTATGACCAATCAAAAGCAGTGTGGGCATTAAAAAAATGAAAAGGAAAAAGCAGTGGGAGTGCTTAGGGATACTGGGTTAATTTTGTTTCTTAATTCAACAAATTATATGTGAATAGGTTTTTATTGCACAGGAGTGAGCAAAGCATGATATTAAACAATAATTTCACTCCTACTCCTCTGTCTATATCTAACTACTATTTACAGTTTGGTGCACATACTTCTTGATGTTTCTTAATGTATTAAATAAATGTTACATATGAATATTTTTGCACATACACATCCTGTTTATACTATACATTTTCATGTGACTTTCTATTTTCACTTGTTACATTTTTAAGATATTTTTATCAAATCAATGCATAGAGAACAAACATTTTTTTAAAACTACTGTGTGGTATTTCATATATGAGGCAGGACTCAAAAATATCCAGAACTTCTCTATTAAAAAATTGTGAATTTATTCTTACATGTTTAAACTTCAGTCGCCTTCAAAGTAATTTCCATTAAATGCAATACACCTATTGAGACTTTTTTGTAATATTTTTATATTCTTGTTTATTTCCTTACAGTTGTCACAATTTCTCCCCTTTGCCCTCCTTTGCCCAGCACACCCCCAACTCCTACAGTCAATCCTCACACTATTCTCCATGTCCATGGGTCATTCACACATATACTTTGATTAATCCCTTCCCCTTCTTTTTTCCACTCCTCAAAACAGTTTTTGAACTTGTTGATTTTGATGCATTTTAGTGCTTCAGCTATTTTTTGTTTCACCTCTTCCACATTGGCAAAATGTTTCTCTTTGAGGACTATTTTCAAATGGGTGAAAACAAAAGTTGCTTGGGTGAGATTGTGTGACTAGGAAGAGTGGGGCATGGGGATCATGCCATTTTTGGTCAAAAACTGCTGAACACTCAGCATGATGTGGGTAGATTCACTCATAAGTCACCCATCATGAAATGGGCAGACACAGTGAGTCTTCAAAAAAAAATTCACTAACGCTAATGTAGCCTCTCACAACAACACCAGCTGGTACACTCATACAGAAGAGTTCCTAGAACACTTAGCAGGGTAAGCCTGCACTACAAGGGACACACCCTCCAGAAGTTAATTTTGGTTTTCTTGGGTCTCGTCCTTGTAATATTTTGTAGATGTGTGATTATTTATTTAATTAATGATCCATTGATGGTTAATTATTTTGGTAACATTTTTCAAATAATAAGCAATGATGCCAGAGGCATCTTTAAGCATATATCTTTTTGCACAGAATGAGTCATTAGTATAGGTTATTGACAATAATAGTAACATGTATTTAGTGTTCATTATGTCAAGCTCTATGTTAAGTATTTTGTGACCCATCTGATCTTTACAATAACCATAAGAGTAAGGTACTATGATCATTTCCATTTTATGGAAATAGAGAAAGCAATTCAGATATGTTAAATTATAGAAGCAAGGCCAATCTGGCAGAAAGAGATGTAGTCAAGGATACAAGCTCAGGTAGTAGTTTTCCAGAGGTGGGGTAAAAGTTCAATTGTTAAATACCATTTTTATCTAGAAGTCATTCCATAAAAGAAATGCTACATGCTTTAAGTTTGTTTGTTTTTTTTTTCTCCTCTAACAAAATGTTGGTCAACCTTCATTTAAAATCTTATGTATATTCAGGTGTTCTGCCCATTTTTAAAAATTAGATTGTTTGTTTTTTGGTGCTGAGTTTTATAAGTTCTTTAGAAGTTTTGGTTATTAACCCTTTATCAGTTGTATAATTGATGAATATATTCTCTCATTCAGTGGGTTGTGTTTTCATTTTGATGATGTTTTCCTTTGCTGTGCAGAAACATTGCAGTTTTGATGTAGTCATATTTGTTTAATTTTTCTTTTGCTTCCCTTGCCTGAGGTGATATATCAGAAAAAAATTGCTACAAGAAATGTCCAAGATTTTACTTCTATGTTTTCTTCTGAAATTTTTATCATTTTGAGTCTAACATTTAAGTCTTTAATTCATTTTGTGTTTATTCTTGTGTATGATGTAAGAAGGTGATCTAGTCTCATTATCTGCACATATCTGTCCAGTTTTCCCAACACCATTCATTTAATAGGTTATCCTATTATATGTTTTTGCCTCCTTTGTCAAATATTAATTGACTGTAAAAGCATGGGTTTATTTCTAGTTTCTCTATTCTGTTTCATTGATCTATGTGTTTATTTTTATGCCAGTACCTTACTGTCTTGATTACTTTAGTCTTGTTGTATAGTTTGAGAAAAAAACAGAGAAAAAAACATACTCATGGACACAGACAACAGTGTGGGGATTGCCAGGGGAAGGGGGATGGAGGAGATAGAGGAGTAATAGGATGAATAAATGTTAATGGAAGGACACATGACTTGGGGTGGTAAATACACAATGCAGTGTATGGATGATGTGGAATTTTGTACCTAAACCTGTATAATTTTGTTAATCAGTGTCATTCCAGTACATTCAATATAAAGGAAATTATAAAAATAATAAAAGCTTATAGTCTCTGTTGTCATCTGATTTGTACCTGACGTTTTACCTATAGACAAATCACCCAAGGAACACAGAATTTAATTTCTCACTTGGCTTTATAATGCCAAATTGCCCCTCAAGAGGTCATAACAAACTATTTTCTAAAGTACAGTAAGCCTTCCCAGTAGGCCAATGTGCCCCACACATAGTAACTGTTAAATGAAATGGTCATTAATAAGCTTATATTAAAAAGTCCTGATATTATTGTACAATTTCTACATTTGTTTGACCTTTTTATTGGTGAGAATTCTTTAGAAATTCTGTATATTGGTCCTTTGTTATATATCTTTTAAATATTTTATGAAATTTAGTTAATTTATTTGGTGTAGGTACAAAAATGAAATCATTGCTATTAGCCCCAATTATTAACAACCTTTCTACAATTAGCCACTCTACTGCAAGTAAAGAAATCAAAGCTCCTAATTGTGACTGTGGCATATTCAAAGGTTTTTTTTCTGTATTTGTTTTGCACAGTGCACAATAATTTTAAAGATATACCATACTTTTCAGACTATAAGATGCATTTTTTTTACCACATTTTTTGCTTCAGATTTTTCCCCTATTTTTCTCCTCTAAAACCTCGGTGTGTCTTATGGTGCAAACCCCAGACCCACCTAGGTTTTAGAGGAGGAAAATAGGGGAAATTTTTCTGAAGCAAAATATGTGGTAAAAAGTGTATCTTATAGTCCAGGAAATACAGTAACTGAGAAACCAGTAACTGAACAGGAAGCAGAAAAATATATGTACTTGATAATGAATGATGATAATTCCTGGAGTTCTCAATGGGCCAAAGCACCCACTCAATAATGACTAAAACAGTCATTATTAAGCTTATGCATGGAGAAGTCCTGACATTATCACCATTCAGTGTTCAATTTTACGTAATTTTAATGATAACTTTTTTCCATATCACATAAACAACACTTAAATATGATATTTTTCCTAATTTTAAAAACCAATATTCCTTCTTTAATGTAGTTATATTGCACGATAGGTTAACAGAATAAAAATAAGTGGTCATCCTTTCTTTAGTAAATATAGGAACCATCAACTACAATAGAATATATGCATGGTATATCAGGTCTGTCCATAAAAAATCCAGCCATCATTAATAAAATGAGAATAGTTCATGCGACATCGATGTAACCTGGCAGCCAAGGAGAGTGGACTAGAATGCATATGCATAAACAATGATGACTTCACTGTACCAGTCAGTGGGGGTGGTAAACTCCATTGAGTGAGCATGTGTACTGTGTGGCCATCACGTTCAAAATGAATGAGCGAGTATAGAAACCAATCTGCATCAAATTTTGTGGTAAGCTCGAACATTTCTCCAAAACTACTTAAATGATTTCAGAAGGCCACAGCTATGGGCAACTGCTGACTGGCAGCTTCATCACAACAATGTACTCACTCATGCATCATGTCTTGTGCAGAGCTTTTGGTGAAACATGAATTACCCAGGTACAGAGCTCAGATTTAATGTCCTGTGACTTCTGGCTTTTCCCAAAACCAAAATCACCTTTGAAGGGGCAGAGATTCACACTGTTGATGAGATTTAGGAAAACATGACAGGGCAGCTGATGGCAATTGGGAGAACTGTATGAGGTCCCAAGGTGCCTACTTTGAAGGGGACTGAGGTGTCATTGTCCTTGTATCTTGTATCTTCTTCATTAAGTATCTCTACTTTTCATATTACATGGCTGGATACCTTCTGGACAGATCTCATATATCCTTATATCCCTTCGGAGATATCAAATTCATATCTCCAAATTCTCAATGACATTAAAGTGATTTCTCTAATAAAATGCCATACAATTATTGTAGTATACTAAATCTCAAATATTGGAAAATTAACATTATTATTTTGAATATGATAATCAATGAAACTTTAGTTATTATTTAAAAAAATAACTTCCAGATATATGGAAATCCATTAATGATAATTTCTTGAAATAAGAGCTTATATATTCACTTGAGTTGAAGAGTATATAGTGATAGTCTCTGAAACAATAGAATAATGGATGAAACATCAATGAAATGATAGGTAACAATGTAAAATTAATTTTTTTGAACAAGGGGCTATAATAAAGAAAAGAAAATATCTTCTTCTTCCCATAAAGATGTAACTTCTATGGGACTTGTTCTGTTACTACAAACAAGTAAATAACTATTTACTGAATTACTAGTTACAGACCAAAAGGTTGCAGGTTCGATTCTCAGTCAAGGCACAGGCATAGGTTGTGGATTCCATCCTAGGCTGAGGCTCCCATGAGAGGCAACAAATAAGTGTTTCTCTCTGATTTTGATGTTTCTTTCCCTCTATTTCTGCCTTCCTACCCCTCTCTCTTAAAAAAAATTAAAGTAGTCTCTAGTGCAGGGGTGTCAAACTCATTTTCACAAGGAGGTGGAGGACACATCACCCTCACGGTTGCCTTCAAAGGGCCTAATGTAATTTTGGGACTGTATAAATGTAAGTACTCCTTAACTAGGGGCAAGGAACTCGGTGGGGCTGCTGGGTAAACAAGGTGTCTGGCTGGATAAGACAAGGTGGAGGGCCAGTTTTTGCCTGCAGGCCTTGTGTTTGCACTTCTGCTCTAGTGAGTGCAGATACATTCTCAAACATTTCTTCATTTATAAAAATAAAAATAAGTAAAGTGGTATAACATTATTTAAAGGTAGACTGATAAGTTAAAGATGTATAATGCAAGTCATATAGTAACCACTAACAAAATAAATTGCTAAGAAGACATTAGTGATGACTAAAATGTAATCCTAAAAAATGCGCAACTATTCCGAAAGAAGTTAAAGAGATAAAACAAAGGGCAGAGACATGAATAGAAAACAAAAAAGCAATATGGTGATTTAAAAAAAATAAAAAGTTATTTTTAAAAATAAATAATATTGATAATAGCATTAAATATAAATGGTGTAAGAACTGCAAATTCAAGGAGAGATTCTCACACTGTACAAACAAAGTAAACTCATCCATTACTCTGCCAAGAAACTCGTTTTAAATATGAAGACAAAAATAAATAATAGGTAAAAGAAAACACATATCATAGAGACACTAAAAATAAAGAATGATAGAGTGGTCATATTAATATCTAACAAAGTAAATTTCAGGACAAGAAATATTACTAGGCAAAAAATGACAATCTATTAATTATAAGGGTCAGATCAAGAAGAAAATAATTCTAAGTGCATAAGCACACGATAACAGAGCTTTAAAATTCATGCAACAAAAAATAAGAGAATTAAAAATAGAGGATAGAATATCAGTAAAAATACATAACTCTAGCAGTGCTTAGAGGGAAAATTAAGGCCATTAATGTTAATATTAGAAAAAAGATATATCTAAAATTAATTACAAGCTTCCACTATAAGACATTAAAGAAAAAAGAGAAAATTTAACTCAAAAAGTGCAAGAAATAAAGCAATAAAGAATGGAATTCAATGAAATAAAAAACAAACAAAACAGTCAATAAAACCTGTCAAACAGTACATTTGATTTTAGCTAGATGGATCAAAAAGAAATAAAATTTTTGAAATATTTCTTCTATATCTGTGAAATAAGCCATTGGTATTTTAATAGGGATTGTATTGAATCTATAAACTGCTTTGGGTAGTATGGACATTTTGATGATGTTAATTCTTCTAATCTGTGAACATGGTATATGTTACTAATCAACAAAACAAACAAGCAAGCAAAATATAACCAGAGACATTGAAATAAAGAACAAACTGACAGTAACCAGAGGTGGGGGGAGGAGGGAGAAAATGGGAAAGAAGGAAAAGTATTGTCAAGGAACACTTATAAAGGACCCAAGGAGAAAGTCAAAGGAGGGGAGGATAGAAGGTGGGGCAGGGGAAAATGGTGGTGGGAAAATGAAGACAACTGTATTTGAACAAAAATTAATAAAAGTTTTTGAAAAGAAATAAAATGAACAAAATAATATCTCAGAAATAAAAGAAGAAATATGACACCCAAAGCCTAGGGTTTCTTAGTTTTCATTAATATTTTCAGCCACATAATTTTCTGTTGTGGCATGCTCTCTGTTGGGAACCACCCTGCCTGGTGTCAGAAGCCCCTCTGGCTAAGGCTGAGTAAAAAAACCTTGGGGCCATAGGCCACTAAGGAAACAGAGCTTATTCTCTGGGCAGGGGTACTACTTCTACCCCGTTTACATCACTCTGCTTGGCCCCAGGAGGATGACTGGTTCGCCAATGATGGGTAAGATTCCTCAAGGGAGGGACAACCAAAGGGCCATCAAGGAAAGATGAAAAGGGGTAATGGACCCTCACCCCTTGGCTTTGTCATAGCCCAGGTCCTCATTCTATCTTTAAAAAGTCTCCTAATCTCTTGGCTGCCTTACTCCCCACCTGATTTAAGCCTGAAACAATGCCAGAGGTGGGTGTGGTCCTGTGCTGGAATAGGCAGTTCTGGGGGCAATCAGGCCTAAGCAAGAATGCATAAAATCCTGTGGAAATCCTGTGCTTTGCTAAGAATACCCTCAATTTAAGTGATAGTGGTCCAAGCATAAAATGAGTTTGTTCCCAAAGTTTCATGGCCCTTTGGCTATTCGACCCTGACTCAGAATGAGCCCTCATAATTCTTTGAATGTTATCTATTGTTTGATCATTACTGCCTGACAATGATTGATAAGCTTTATGCCCTGCATTCCTGTGCAAATTGAGCCCAATAAAACCCCACTGCCTGGGGAACAGGCTCAAGGTCCTTCTCCTTTGAGAGATCAGCTACCTTTCCTCCCCAAGCAGATCATGTCTTAGTATACTTATTCTCATCCACAGCAGCTGGGGGTAGAGGGTAGGGGGGTGCTCTGCGGGTGGACCCCCCCACAACTTTCTTGTGCATTTTAAGATGTTTAACAGTATCCCTTGCCTCTGTTCATTGGATGCCAGTAGCAACCATAGTCCTGAAAATCAAAAATATTTACAAACACTACCAAATATCTCCTGGGGGGATAAGTCATTCACAGCTGGAAATCACTGCTATAAATGTTAAGTGGCTAAAAAGGGAGTATTTTGAATAACATTTTCATAATACATTTAGATAAAAAAGAAAAACTTAAAAAACAGAAACTGCCAGAAGTGAATTTTTAAGAACAAGGAAATCAATATAGCCCTATATGGATTTTAAAAGCTGCAATTAATTTAAAAGCATGGAAGTGTGATTTCCTAGTAAGCCAATATTCCCACAAATAATATAAACTCTGTAAATGTCTTAAGAGTCTGGATGCTAAAGAAAAGGTGTCAGTTTTAAGGAAGCAGTCAAAACCTGGAGCTAGTAACAAAAATGGATGTTTTTCTTCTGTAGGTTTACAGTGACGACAGTGATAATCCCAACAGCTTCAGTGTCAGGTGGCTAGAAATTTCATAGAATTACCAGCAGTATTCCTGCCTGAAAGAACCAGAGGGAGCTCACTGGCTACAAGAGCATCCATATAGGAACACCAGAGAGGTGAGAGTTAGAGAAGGGTTACTCCTATTTCTGTGTGTACACCAGCTCAAATTTCTAGTTCAGTTGTTAGCCGTACTTGCCTAGGGCAAAGTAAACTTTTTGGAAATAAGATTTAAATAACTAAACTGAGATTTTAGCTGTCATAAACCAGAGGCATGAGAGTTTTCAATTTCCAATCAAATTAATTGCCTGATAGAACAATCATCATTTTCAGAGCAATATATCAGAACCCAGGGTTTATACCAACAATGGCCTCATGTCAAAGATAAAAATGCTGAAATACATGTCACATAAAAGCCAGAAGAATGTGACCTATTCTAAGGAAATAGACAACCAAAAGATAACAGTCCAAGATCCAGTAATTGGAATTATTAGAAAAAAATTTCTAAGATAGGTATTATAAATATGTTTATTGAGGTAAAGAAAAATGCTCTTGTTATTGAATACACATGTTGAATAAAAGTATAGGAAATTTTAGAAAATAGAAAATATAAGAAAGAAAATTGAAAGTATTATAAATAAAAATACAATATTTGAAATAAAATATTTATTAGTTGGTATTAGGAACAGGAAAGAGATTACTAGGAAAGGGGTGTGAATTTGAAAATAGAAAAATGAAAATCACCAAATCTGAATGTGAGAAAAAAAGGTTGAATAAAAATAATTAAGAAAATGTAAAGCCCAGCTACTAAAAAGGAGAAAATCTTTTATAATACATTTATCTGTCAAGGAGTTGAAATTCTGTGTCTACATTTAAAAAAAAACACCTCAATAAAAAGGTTTAAAAAATGGGAAGAATACTTGAATACACACAATAAAAAATTTACATGTGACCAATAATTACATGAAAATACTATCAACGCCATTGGTCATCAAAGAAATGCAAATTGAAACTATGAGAGACCATTACACATTAGAAGCACTTAAATTAAAGTGGCTGAAATTAGCAATTATAGGGTATCCTTTGTAGTAAATGAAACCGTCATATATAATGAAAGGAAAAGAGTTGCACAAATACAGTTGTAAACACTTGGTGGATTCTTTTAAATTTCAATATACACACATGTGTATAGATCAGTTCAACTCCTCGGCACTTATTCAAGGGCAATGAAAATATCTGTCCACATGCAGATTCTTACATAGTTATTCTTATTGGTCTTATTCACACTAACCATAAACTGAAGATAATTCAAATACTCATGAATGTATACATTAACAAAGTGTGGTGTGCCCTTACAATTAAATACTGTAAAAATAAAATAAATGAATTATTGCTATATGCAACAATATACATGAGTGTCAAAATCACTATACCTAGAGAAAAAAAAAAAACAAACACAAATGTATACTCTTATATGTCATGAGATTCATTTGTATAAAATGTAAACTAACATAGTGTGGCAAAAATCATGTTAGTGGTTGCTATAGACCAAGATACAGAGAAATGTGGCCTATAAAAGGATGCATGGAATTTGTTGGAGGCAATGGCAATATTTTATAATTTGATTGTGGGTACAGTTTGAAGGTTGTACACAAATTATCAAAACTCATTCAGTGTATAGTTAAAATGAGACCTTTACTATTCCTTCATATAGCTGATAAGTTGTTTTTTTTTAAAGCAAAACAAAACTCCAGGCTTCATTGGCTTTAGTTGTCATTTTTTAAAAAAGTACTTCATGAAGGAATATAT
Organism: Trachops cirrhosus; assembly: GCA_028533065.1. Taxonomy (NCBI): domain Eukaryota; kingdom Metazoa; phylum Chordata; class Mammalia; order Chiroptera; family Phyllostomidae; genus Trachops; species Trachops cirrhosus. The sequence continues at coordinate 94,842,923 of CM052543.1, read as the reverse complement.
CAATATATACAAGCCATTAGAGAATAAATAGTATATAGTTACTATTCAATTTATGAGTATTATTAGTTACAGTATTATGCTAATACTGAAACTATACAATGACATTTCAAGAAAAAATTACTAAGAAAATTATGCTTCCTAAATATAGATGCAAGGATTTTTTAAAAATATTAGTAAACTGAATTTAGCAATATATTTAAAAACTACAATGAATCACAACTAAGTCAACTTTGTCTCCAAAGTCAAGTTCTAATATTCAAAAATCAACATTATTCACCACATTAACATAACACAGTATACAAGTGATATGATTGTCTCATTAAATTAAAAAAAAAGTATCTAAATAAATCCAATCTCTGTTATGATTTTTTTAAAGTATCTCCATAAATTTGACCAGAAACTTTTAACCTCTTTTATCTCTTAGCATATATAAATTAATTACTAAAATTCTTTAGAACACCAAAAAATATGTTATACTTTTTGTCAACCTGATGAAAAAAGATGTATCTAATTTTGATTGATTTACAATAAATAATAATAATAATAATAATAATAATAACCTACTCTTTTTACTCCAAACTGACTTTTTTAAAAAATCAGGTGCTTATGCCTGTTTATAAGGATTTCTGGTACCAAAAATTAACCAATATAAGACACAACCTTATAATGTTATCTGACCAATTATATGCAACCCTACCGTATGATATATACCTGTGGTTCAAGACAGGGCATTCACATGGGACGGCTATTGTTTGTTGCCTGTTGTTACTTTTTTTACTTGACAATCTAAGGGAAAAGAGGTCAGTGTCCCTGACTAAATAGTCAGGTATCGCATGTTTTTAAATTTTTGTGGCACATCGGTTGAAAATCACTAAATTAGACATGGAAGAGAGAGTCTTTATTCTGATAGTGGATATCTATAAAAAATTAGCAGCTATCACACAATGGTAAGTGACTAAATGCTTTATTTTTAAGGTCGGATCAAGGCAAGGGTGTTTTGTTTCCACATCTACTCAGCATTATACTGGAAGTCTGAGGCATGGAAATAGGCAAAAAGCAGGAATAAAAACAGAATCAAGAATAAAGAAAGAAGGAAAAGTATCTTGATTCACACTTGGCATAATTATGTACATAAAGAATCCTAATGAACCTATAAAAAGCTTCTTAATAAGCAAATTTAGTGACTTACAAGGTGATTATGAAATATTAATTGTGGCAACACAAAGCAAATGTAAAAGAAAAAAATTGTAATTAATATAGTCATTAAAATCCAAAACATGAATTTTAATGTCCCCCCTTAGGGACACTTTTAACAATGTATGTACAAAATGTGTGCACTAAAATTTTAAAAAGCCAATGAAAGAAATTAAAGAGCTTTACAAATATAGGTTATAGATCAAAAGATACATTATTAAGATGTCAATTTTTCCTAAATTTGATATAATCTCAATAAAGATTCCAGAAGACTATTTTTAGCCAAAATTAAAACATTAATTCTGATTGTACATAAAAATGAGAAAGACCTAGAAAGAGCCAAAACACTGTTAAAAATATACATCATTTTAGAACTTGCATTGCCCAATTTCAAATTTTTTTATCATAGTACAGTAATTAATATAATATTAGCATAAGGGTATAAATTAATGAAAACTTTGAACCTGAGTATGGTCAATAGCTTATAAAAAAAGTCCAGGTCACTAACTTGCAAAAATATAGGGTTTTCCATTAATGGTCTTAAACTATTTTGTGGGAAAAATACTGGTGGAAGGTCTTGCCTCAATGTTCTTGGAGGCTGATCAATCATAAAGGTGGTTGATGAAGGTTGGAGTGGCTGTGGTAATTTCTTTAAATAACAACAATAAATTTTGCCACATAGATTGATTCTTTCATGAACAATTTCTCTGTAGTGTGCAATGAAGTATGACAGCATTTTACCCTCGGTAGAAATTCTTTCAAAACTGGAGTCAATCTTCTCAAACCCTGTCACTGCTTTACTAAGTTCCTGTAATATTCTAAATCCTTTGTTGTCATTTTAACAATCCTCACAGCATTTTTATCAGGAGAAGATTCCAAGTCAGGAAACAATTTTTTGGCTTACATATAAGAAGCAACTCCTCATACATTAAACTTCTATCAAAAGATTGCAACAATTCAGTCACATCTTCAGACTGCACTACTAATTCTAGTTCTCTTGCTATTTTCATCACATCTGCAATTACTTCTCTGACTAATGTCTTGAACCTCTGAAAGTTATACATGAGGGTTGACGTAACTTTTTCCAAACTCCTGTTAATGTTGATACTGTGGCCTCTTCCCATAAATAATCAGTGTTCTTAATGGCATCTAGAATGTGAGTCCTTTCCAGAAGGTTTTCAATTTACTTTGCCCAGATTCATTAGAGGAATCACTATCTATCTATGGCATGTATAGACTTAAAAAATATAAATCTTATCATAAGATATAAAAGTTGAAACTAGCCATGGCAGAGTAGTCAGTTAGAGCATCATCCTAATGTGCCATGGTTGCAGGTTCAATCACTGGTCAGGGCACATACAAGAATCAACCAATGAATGCATAAATAAATGGAAAAACAAACTGATCTCTCTCTCTCTCTCCTTCTTTCTCCCTCTCTAAAATAAATAAAAATAAGTTAAAAAATTTAAAAATGTTGAAAAATACACTTTGCTGTGGCAATTAATGTTAATTAATAATAATTAATAATTAATACTAAATTAGATGCTATTCCTTTTTACCTAATAAATATTAAAAGAGAAACCTAATCACATAGATTTCAGATATCTTAATAATATCCCAGAACAAAACTTCTGCACACTTATAGATACACACAAATATCCAGTCTGCAACAAAGTGAAATTCATGTTTGGCATACAATTTTAAAGGTTCACAAACAAGCAGGAAAATATGATCTAACATCATAGAAAAATTAATCAATTGAAATGATATCCAAACTAACACAGATGCTATTATAAGCAGAAAAGATGATAGGGATAATTATTGTAGCTACATCTACAAGTTCAAAAATTAAGTACAAATATGAAAATACAAAAATATAATAAACTTAAATTTCTGGTTATGAAAATTGTAACATGTAAGGTAAAAATTCACTAGTTGTAATTAATAACAAACTAGATATTGCAGGAAAAAGATTAGTAAACTTGAAGATATGGAAGTGAAAACTAGCCAAATGGAAAAAGATCAGTTTTTAAAAAAATACAAACAAGACTGAGCTATGGGAAAAATTCAAGCAGACTTGAATGTTTTTAACCTACATGTAAGTTAAGGCCATGAAAAAGAAAAATATTACAAAAATAATTTGAAGAAGTAAAGGTTCAAAACATTCCAAATCATATTTAAAACCACAATAACAGCAACAATAACACAGGTCCAAGAACCTCAATGAATCAGAAGTATACAAGGAATAGAAAAGACTACAAAAAGGAACATCTTAATCAAGTTGCTCAAGATCAGTGATAAAGAAAAAAGTCTTAAAATCATTGAGAAAACAGACATACCATGCAAAGGAACAATGACAAGGATTAAAGTAGTTTTCTCATCAGAAACAATGCAGATGAAAAGAAAGTGAGGCATCAGCTTTGAAGTAATCAATGAAAAAAAGAAAAGTCAATCTAGAATTCTACATTCTTCAAAAATGTTGAAAGAATTATCACCAAAAGAACTGCACTCAAATGTTAAAGAAAATTTTGGAGACAGAAAGAAAATAATACTATAAAGTAATATGGACTATATAGTAGTCCATATTAGTAATAATACTACTTAGTAATACTACTAAGTCCAAAGTAATAGAGACTTAAACAATGAAGTGATGAGCATGAGAAATAGTAACTACATAAGTAAAAATGTGAGATACTATAAGTTAAGCTATACAAACTAAACATTAAAGCAACTACTAAATTAATTACAGAAAGTGTTCTGGCTACAAAATCTATAAATAATATGTATTAGAATTACAGAATGTATTTAATCAAAAAAGGAAGAAAATAGATAAAAGTGAAAGAAAGACAGATGGAATAAATGGAAAGCAAATAGCAAAATGACAAACTTTAAACTTATTTATAATCACATCAAATATGAATTATCTAAACACTCCATTAATAGGCAAAGATTTTTAGATTAAATAAAAAAAGAAAGACCCACCAGAAACTTCCAACAATTAGAAAGTAAATGACATACTTCTAAATAACTCATTGGTCAAAGTGGGAGTCTCTAGTAACATCAAAAATTACATTAAACTGAATGCAAATGAAAACATAATATATAGAAATTTGTGGATCACAACTAAGGTAGTACTTAGACAAATTATAGTATGAAATGCCTATACTAAAAAAACTGTCTAAATCTATCATCTAAGCTTTAAATTTAAGAAACTAGGAAGTAAAAGAATAATATAAACACAAATGAAGTAAACAACTAGCATGACTGACAAGAAAAAAGAGAAACAAGATACAAATAATCAATATCAAAAATGAAACACAGAATCTTACCATGAACCCTGCAGACATCAAAAGATAATAAAAAAACACTATTAACAACTCTACATAGATAAATTAGACTATGTAGATGAAAAGGAACAAATTCTTCTAAAGGCTTAAACTAGCTCAGTTAATGTGAAAGAGATATTGAAATATTTCTATCACTAGTAAAATTTTAATTTATTATTTTGAAAAGTAATCCTTGTAAGATATCTCGAGGCCCAAGTGATTTCAAGAATTTTAACCAATTGTTGCAAAATAATTAACACCATTCTAAATAGTATCTTTCAGAAATTAGAAGAAAAGGGAACATGCCACACTTTTCAATGCAATTTATCTGGCCAGTGGCCAGTATTACACTAAGAGCAAAACCAGATAGTGACAGTACAAAACTCAAACACACAAAAAACAACAGCCACTATAGTGGTTGAAGTTCTCTAGAACATCATCGATTTTAAATATAGACAATGGTAAACAAAATCTTAGAAAATACAAGTAGCAATATATAGAAAAAATTATACACCATATTGAGTAAGGTTCATTTCAGGGATACAAATTTTGATCAATAGTCAAAATCAGTCAATGCAATCCATCATAGTAACAGGATAAAGACAAAAAAAATCATGTGGTCCTAACAATTGGTGTAGGAAAAACACTAGGCAAGATTCAACATTCATTTGTGATAAAAGCAGAAACTAGAAATAAAGATCTTTGATATGATAAATAACATCCAAAAATATCTATAGATACTATCATACTCAGTGTTAAAAAAACTGAATGCTTTAATCCTAAAATTGGGTTTAAGGTCAGTATATCTGTCCTCACCAATTTTAGTTACATAGTGTGGAAGTCTTAACTACCATAATAAAGTATTTTGTAGTTTTCAGCATACAAATCCAATGAATGTTTTGTTAGATTTCTTAGAATAATTGTAGATAATATTTTAATTTTAGTTTTAGTTTTCAGAGTTTATTGTTAATATGTAGAAATAGAACTGGGTTTTTTTGTACACTATTTGGTATATTACAAATTTGTGGGACTTATATTTTCTGGGGCATTTTTATAGTTTCCTAGAGATTTTCTAGACCATCATGTCATTGCAAATTAGGACAATTTAATGTTTTCTTTGTGAGTTGTATGTTTTAATTTTCTTTTTCTTGCCTTATTAGACTGGCTAGGACTTCTGGTACTATATTGACTAAGAACACACTAATTCTGGTGAGTAAGCCATTCCACTCCTAAGTATTTATCGAACAGAAAAGATAGCTTATACACTACAGAGATTTGTCAATGAATATAAAAGCAGCTTTATTTGCAATAGCCAAAATCTGAAAACAACACAAATGTATCCATAGTTTCATACATAAAAAATTATGATGCATTAGTACATGTATAAATAGAAATAGAAGCATGGATGCATGGAACAAACTGATAGCTGTCAGAAGGGAAAAGGGAAGAGAACTGGATGAAAAAAGGTGAAGATATTAGCCAGTGAACATAATGTGTGTAACCCATAGACACAGACAGCAGTATGGTGATGGCCACGGGAATGTGGAGAGGGGACTGGGTGGAGGTGGGCAAAGAGGAAGGAAATGGGGACATCTGTGATATAGCCAACAATGAAAATAAAGTTAAATAAATATTAGCATTTGACTTTTAAAAAATAAAATAAAAGTATGGAATATTAAACTCATCAACAAGATGAATTTACTATTGTTATTTTCAGTGTCATAAATGAGTCTCAGAATAATTATGTTGAATAAAAACAGTCAAATGGAAAAGAGTACAAATCATATGATTCCACTATATAAAACTCTACAACCTGCAAACTCATCTATAGGAGTAGCATGGCTGAGTCTTGGGATAGTAATACATTTAACTTTTTAAAAATGTTCCACATTCTTTGCTTATATTGTTTCTCTTGCATTTGATAACATATTTTCTTCTGTTAGGCCTCATATTTTTATTAATGCTGGACATTTCCTTTAAAATATTATAAATAAAATGCTGGATGAGTTTATCCTCCATTGAGATTTAAATGTTGCTGTGACAGGCATTCATTCTAGGGAAGATTATCTCTATCATTCAAGAGTTAAAATTATATAAAAACATGATAACTTTTTGTCAAGGTTATTTTGTTTCACCTTTATCTTAGAGGATAGCATATTTTGGTCTAATTGAAAGCTTAAGAAGTTCACGAGGGTCCTTCTATAACTACAAGTTAGTTTTTCCAGCCTGGGCTTACTGGGAAGTTAATTTAGCATTTTAGCTTCTCAGCCACCACTTTTGCTTATGTAATTGCCAACTACCCAGACCAAAAAGACCCCATATTCCAACATAACCTCTTGAAACTTACCCTTTTTTTTAGAGTTTGATCTTACACATTTCTGTTACCTTGGTAAATGTCCAATGATTCCAAGCATTTTTTTCTTGTTACGCTTTTCTGATTAGTCTTGCCATAGAGTGTTTTTTGGTTGTCTGTTGCCTGAAGTGAACCTTACTTGGTAGGTTTTACAGAAATTTCGGATTTAGAATATAACATCAAATTAATGTTAAGAAAAAAAGTCTTTAATAGTTGCATCCTTCTCCCTCTGCTCTCATTTTGTTACACCTTTTTTCACCACTAGAAATTCCCTTTTATCCCTTCATTTCCTTTCTTTTCACTCCTTCCACTTTTCTTCCCACTCCCTTTGCTTGCTGATTCCTCCTCTTTCCAGTACCTTCACTTTTTCTTCCTTTACTCTTACTAGTATCTGTACTTAGAAGAGATTATGTTAAACTCATTACCATTGAGTTTCAAATATTTATTACACAAAGTTTCTTCTTGACATGTAGTGGAAATGCTTCTTCAATGTAGTGGAGCTAGGTTTAAGTTATCTTGTATGTAAATTTATTATGGGACTAAAAGTTATAAACAATCCTCAACTTCTTTCCAGAATTTCTTTTATCATATTAAAAAAACAAAGTTATTCTCTGGAATTTTTTCATAAGTAGGACTGGTTTCTTGTAGGCAAAATGAAACACAGAGGAGTGAAATGTAACATCATATGTGCATTTAAATGATAATGTCCCCCTACCTAATAAAAGTATTTTTCCATGAGGTGCCTAGTGTACAACTTTCCCAACTTTTGCTCAGCTTGTTTAAAAAGCATCATTTCAAAGCAAAAATTACTGGGAAAATACTATCAGAAAAGAAGTAAAATAAGATGTAGAGGGTTTATGTATTTGTAGTGCTAAGTAGCTAATGTACTCCAATTCTATGTTTTTCTGTTTCTGGGAAATGGCAAAATAATAAACACTGGCAAAAGAAATTCTATATAACCTATTCATGGAGATGAATACTGGGGTAAAATAACTTCTACTCTTTCTTTTTAAATATGCAAATACAGAATTAATTGCGAGAATATCAGATTGATGTGTAAATTCTAAGAAAGTCATAAGACTAGAGATCATTGCATTCGATCTTGAAAAATTAATAGGAGTGAAATAGATAGGAATAAGAGTTGGTGGTATAAACTGCATGCCATGAATAAGTATCAATATCAGTGAAGATTTGGAAAGACACCAGGGAGAAATCTGACATGAATGGATAAGATGAATAAGAGGGATGACCCCCCAAAATGGAATTATCTTCTGAAGGGCAGGCCTCTTGACCTACAGGCTTCCCCCATTAGGTGAATGTTCTAGGAGCCCATCTGTATCAGTGTACCAGCTGGTGGTATTGCGAGGTGGTATTTGGCTTCTGTGAAATTTTTTTAAGACTCTTTCAATGCATTTGCCCATTTCATGATGGGTGATTTACAAGTGCACCTGCCCACATTGTGCTTGTGTTCAGTAGTATTTGACCCAAAACATCATGTCCCCCATGCTCTACCCTCCCTATTCACCAGATCTTGACATGAGCAATTTTTTTTTTGTTTCCCCAAATGAAAATCCTCGAGGGAAACATTTTGCTGATGTTGAAGAGCTGAAAGAGAAAATTCTAGAAGCACTATAAGGCATCAAAATCAACAAGTTCAAAAACTGCTCTGAGGGCTCTACCTTTCCATCTGGCCACAGCCATCAGGTAAGCCAAGATGAGCACTTACAAGTACATCCAGGAACTACTGAGGAAGAAGCAGTCTGATGTGGTACACTTTCTTCTCAGAACACTGTCGACAACACTGCCAGTCTCTGTATTCCACCGGCCCCTGCCCCAGCCCAATAAGGTGTGCAAGCTGGAATACAAAGACAAGCAAGGTTATGTCATATATCAGGTTCGTGTGCACTGTAGTGGCCTCAATGTCCTGTTCCTAAGGATGTGACCTATGGCAAGCCTGTCCATCATGGTGTTAGCCAGCTAAAGTTTGCCCAAAGCCTTCAGTCTGTTGCCAAGGAACGAGCTGAGTGTCACTGTGAGGCTCTGAAAGTCCTGAATTTTTACTGGGTTGGTGAAGATTCCATGTATAAATTATTTGAGGTTATCCTAGTTGATTCATTCCATAATGCTATCAGAAGGAATTTGGACACCCAATGGAACACCAATATGGTACACGAGCACAGGATAATTCGAGGGCTGACATCTGTGGGCTGCAAGAGCCATGGCCTTGGAAATGGCCACAAGTTTCACCACACTATTTGTTGTTCTCACCATGCAGTTTGGAGAAGGTGCAATACTCTCTAGTTCCACTGTTACTGCTAATATGAGGTCTGTCTGGAAAAAGTCCAGCCATTGTTAATATAACAAGAATGGGCTGCATAATATTGCCTGGCAGGTACATCACATGGAGGGTACCTTGAAGGTGACTGAAGTTTAAACATATAGGAATGAATACAGAATTTTTTAAAAGAAATTGTGGGTTTTGGGAGGTCCCCCTTTGTATAAAGAATACAATAAGCAAGAAACACTGGCTGGCCAGATTGTGTAAAGTCAATTATGGTTGACATAAAAAGAATTTTGCCTGTATGTAAAAAATATTGAGCCACTGAAAAAATTTTATCTACAAATTAGATAATACATAGGTACTCAACACCCCAGTTTAGTCTTTGCTGACACAGTCACCAAGGGGGTGTCCTCAATTCCCTCCCTGTTGCAAACCATACAAAAATTGATATTTCTTTTTAGAGAATGACTTTATTGCATGAAGTCCATAGACCAACTTTGAAACATGATGCCTTAAATCCCTAATAATGCACATCAACTTTTATTTTTATGTGTGGTTTCCTAAAATAGATGACCGACCTATAACTTTCATTAAATTCTCTGTGGGGTCCATCACCCCAAAAACTTAGAGATAAATAATCATAAGGTGTGCTTATTGTGAAAGACCTGGAAATAATTTATCAAATGAGTACAGATGGCACGAGTCAGAAGACTCGGAGACCTTTTAGACAGTTTGTGTGATTTATTTGGGGCTGAGAAGAAACACACTGAGATGGAGTTGGGAGAACGGGATGTTCACTGGAGATGAATGCCTGCATAAGGTGACAGAGCGGGAAAGCAAGAATAGGCGAAAATGATGCAGATCTATCAAACTTTTGGCAAACTCAACCCAGGGCCTCCATAAAAGAGGTTCTTGTTCATTAGAAGAATTTCAATGTAGACAGAAAGACCCAGGATACATTATCCCACTATGTGACTCATTCCCTGGGAAATGTCCCAGACATATATGGTCGTAATCTAAGAGCTGAGGTGGATCCTGAAGGCATTCAATGCTGGAGAGTGTCAGCCAACTCCACTTTCTTGCAGTTGAATAGTAAATAATATTTTGAAATGAAAGGCAAGCTACAAACAGTTCCAAGGCTGACATAGTTGACGCAGTGTATGTGTGTGTGTTTATGTGTTGTCGTGTTTTCTGTTAAGGAACTTAGTATAATATATACCTTAAAAATTGATTATAATTAAGGCATAAAATCATAAGAATAAAGTAACTTTAAGCATGTGAAACAAAGCCTTTCTTGCTCATTAATGTAAAAATTGATTTTGTGGGAACTGAGTTCTGAGAAATAATATAAATGATGCAATCTAGACCAAAGCTTTAATTTATAGGTAGCTGTGGTCTTCTGTAAGTTCTTTCTTTTACTACAGTACATGAATAGACAACCAGTTAAAACTTTGACTGCTTATTTATAATCAAGAAAGTGATTCAATGTCTACATGTTCAGCAAAAAGATACTATTTATAGAAGAAAAATTGTATGTGGACCCTAAGTCATATCACTGAGCTTATATATGGATTGGGTAGAAACATATGAAGATACATAGCAAACGACACAAGCTTAAAAGAATATATCACAGGCTGCTGGAACGCAGGTGAGTGGCATTTTTGGTGCGGGCTAAAAGTGTCATAAAATATGTTTTTTATTTGTACTGGTTACTTTGTTCTCTGAGGGGATATTGATCACCCTGGCTCTCCCAGCTGGGAACAAATTTACATCAGTCAGAAGATTTATTACTCCAATTCTTTGAGAAAAAATAACAAATAAATAAATTGTAACCTTATTCAAATTGTTGTTGGTAGGCTATTTATTTTTTTGGTATCTCATCACTGAGTGTATATCTAAAATAACCAACCATTCATGCTTTTTTTCTCTCTCTCACACCAACTACTCGTATGTTGAATGCTGTATGGAAGTAGTATCAAGAAAGTGAACGGGCTGAACTTCTTTCTCTCTGTACTTCTAAAAGGATACTAGTTAAGCATTCACATCTATGCCTGATCTTCTGATTCAGTCTGAGGTTAACCTGCAAACCTTAGAAGCACTGGATACTGACTAGAGCACATGTGATACTGTATAGAAAAAAATGCATTTCAGAGAATTTGGTTTCAGGTGGATGATTAAATAACCTAAATGTTTTGGTCAGTCCCAGTTTATGCCATTGTCCCAATGAATGGTTCATCTTTTTACTTTCAAAAGTGTCTATTCCTGCATAATATATTGTCACTTTGGATATAGAGAAACCACACATTTCCTTCATCTTTAATTGTACAACTACTTGCTTTTCATAGCAAAAGTATGCTCTTATAATATGTTTAAAATCATTATATTAGAACTCAGAAATTAGAAACTTATTTTCTTGTTGTCAATACCCATAAGGCTTTACACTTGGTTGGTGATCAATAAGGTGAACCCAATTGAAGAATAGTACAACAAAATTAAAATAACAAACTTAAACAAAAAGACATATTTCTGACAAATGATTAAGAATAACAGTAATAATGGGTCAAAAGGTAATGGGAGTCTACTGGAACATGATATAGGTTATCTAACATGGTTTTATACTGAGAGCTCTTTATAGTCTGTTGCCTAATCTTTTACCTTGGTTCTGAGATGTCATCACGATTTCAAATAAGCATTCCTTTAACAAGCCTTTTATCTCTTCCAAATGTTCACATAAGCATCTAGTCTCACTTTATATACTATAATATATGTTAATCACCACAATTAATGCTGTTGATATGTTTGCTCATTTACTCTGTTAGTTCTTTTATATAGTATCTTATTGTTTACTGAAGTATTAAGAAATATTAGAATGTTTACTAGTAAGATTAATTATTTGCCTTCTCAGATTTGGGGGTTTAACATACTTTTAATTGCATGTAGAAAGTAGAGCACTTTTCCTCTTCATATTTTCCAGCACTAATGTTAAGCAAATCTTAGAAGATAAAGAGTTTTAACCACTAAAAAAGAACAAAAAGAACTGGCCTTCAAAAAGGAAATTAATAAAGAAGTTGTTCTTAAAGAGATCTACAACAATCACTAATTCACTTGTACACAAGTAAAGCATCAATAATATTCTAGTACCTGAGTTTAACTAGTAGATGGGAAGAGAAAAAGAAGATTGAAAATACAATTAATCATCATTAACTTGTTCCAAATTAATTTATTCAGCATTTCAGAATCTCTGTAGGTAGGGCAGGCTATTTTATGAGGGCACTAGCTAAATGTGCTTATAATGAAATAAGCAAAGTCTCCTTTGTTTCTAAGCAAAAACAGAAGAAGTTTTTAAAGGCATTTATGGATTGATGTGGTTAGTGTGGATTGCTTTGTCTGTCTCTGTGTAGTGGTGCCATGACCTCTGAAAGATTTTGGATATGGAGTAGGGAGGTGTCTATTAGTTAAACACATTTCCTTGGAACTGTTTCTAGAATTTTTATAAACAAGTTGAAATTGTCAGTGTGGGTCCCACAAAAGGTAGATGTCAAAATGGAATTAAAAGTTCAATAGATTTATTTTGGGGGGTATTTCTGAGGATAATGGAGTGAAGGAGCAGGAGCAGTCTAGCAGAGTCTGTCAATCACAATGCCAGCGGACCCTGGAAAAGAAAAGAGGATTGTATGTGGAAACAAAGTCTGGCCAGGCTGATGGAGGGCCCCAGAACAAAGTTTGCGTAAGAGTAGATTTAGTCTGGGAAGGAATTGTCCACCTCTGTTCTTTTCACTTTGCTTACTCATTGGTTTGAAGCAGTCCAGGACTGAGCAGCTTTATCATAATGTTCTGCTGGATCTTGAAAATACGGAAGCTGCAGGTTGTCAGGTCACAATTCTTTTCACACAAGATTCACTACTGGTAATAGATCTGAGTTGTCCACAGCCATGGTTGTCACAGGTAAATTTCAAATCTTGTCACTTCTTCAACTCTAGTTCTTGATAAAAATTCCAAGAAAATACTAATCTAGTTATTCATAACTCCATTCCTTTCCATATACTCTTTCAAAAACAATAAGAAACAAACTGAAAAAGAAAGCTGTCCCCAGATTAAAAAATATCCCCAAGCTATTAAAAATTGAGATACGTTCTTTGTAAATTGTGAATAATCCTTAAGGACTGTGAATTCTCCACTGTGAACTTGCAAAATCTTAGCCTCTAAGTATTCCTTATCATCTCTCTTACTTACTCCCAGTTGTTTGTCCAAACGCTGGCCAACTGTGACCCAAGTCTTACTGCCTCTAAATCCTTCTGTTATTATGCATCTTATCTGAGAGTTAGAACAGTGAAAAATTCTTGGGACCAAACTGAAACTTAACTGACCTTCCTTAACCTAGTTTATGAAATCTTTAATCTTCTTATTCCCCTGAATGCTCATCTTAGAGATGATTTCATATCACAGCATTTGAATAAAATTTTGGCCATGGGCTTTCACTGATTTCTCTTTCTACAATGTACTATGGTGCTAATTCTTTCTGTCTATGTCTTTGCTCATTCCCTTTTTGTGTCCAGTTCCAAATATTCCTTACTTCTGTGATTGCATTGTTAGTGGATAAAATGTGTCTTCTTGAATACTTCCTGGGATTTTACTGTTGAACCATTTAGTGCCCATGGTGTGAGGGCTATATTTCATACTATGGAGTTCCCCTAAATTGCATAAACCATCAGCTGGAATCAGGCTGTGGTTTGAGGAGACATAACAACACACGCTGAGAAGGCTTTTGTGACAACTCACTTCCCAGGCTCACCTAGAGCCAAGAAAACTAAGAAACTGCCTGCTGACCTCACAACTAAGTGACTAATAAAGAAAACTGTCTGGCTGGTTTCTTCCAGAAGTGCCTTAAACAGTTACAAACTGTCATTTTCTATAAATTTAATTTTGTGTAAGAAAAATCAAGTCCAAGAAAGTATAATGGCATAGCTGGAGATGATAGAAGATTTCACCGAATCTTCTCATCAATAAATCTGTATGTTCCTATTGTCCAATATTTTTGAAGGAGAATGTCTATAACTCGTAACATTCTATTATACTTGTATGTTAATACAATATATAAGTATGTAGGTAGGAGATTGACTTGAAATTTTAGATTGTTTTAACCAGACACTATTTTAGATTGTTTTGACTCAGGCAGCAGCTTGGAGGTTGGATCCCTGGGTTTTTGCATTAGTTTCAATAACAGTGTTCTGGACTTGCATGTTTTATCACAGAATAGAGCTTGAACCAGTTACAGAATTCCATTTACCAAGTGGAACACAAAGTGACAGGGGCAGAATTCCAGAGATCGGGAATGACCTGGCAAGATGAATTCAGGGATGCAGGTGTTTGTTGCTGGACCATTAGACAGTTTATTGGATGAGGAATTTAGAAAGCAGACCAAAATGAAACACAAATCCAGCTATATGAGCTACAGGCAGATGGAGAGAGATTCAGGTTTAACAATTGGCTGAGAAAATGCCAGTAAAGGAGTCTTGAATGTTAGCAAGAACATTGTTGAAGATGTTGTGAAAGGAGCAAAGGAGACTGTTCTGAAAAGAAGGAAGAAAATAGAGAAAAAGGCCTCTGTCACATTATACTTCCAGGTTATATAATAACCTGCCTATATTGACAATTTATGTGTCAGGACCTATACTAAGAATTTTATGTGCAGGATGTGAGGATGACCTCACTGTGACATCTTTCACTGGAGTGTTGATTTGGCTCATCTGTATAGCTAGGCAGGTACCCCCTTCCTTCTTTCCTTCCTTTCATGCTACTCCATATGCATCTCTCCTGAAGCTGAGCATGTGGTAGAAGACAACCTGCCCCAGAAAGGAGGACTGCGCTTCCATAAAGTGTATACTCCCTTGCTAGAATGTCTAAAGTAGCTCTCCAAGTCAACTTGTAGAAAAACATAAGCTATTCAAGTTGATAAAAATAAATAATTAAAAAGGAATTTTGTAGTCACTAATGAGTTTTATGGAGGAGATATTTGGGCATGTGGTGGTCCAAATTACAATCTCTTGTACTAGAATATCTGGGCTTAAATCCTGGTTTTCACTTCCTACGTATAGGTCTTGACCTAGCTATTTAAGTTCTCATTGAGTTGTTGCAAAGATAATATAAGTTTATATGTTGGAAAGATAATATAAATTGATATGTACACAATGCATCTAGAGTGGTATGTATTGAGTTCATCACAAGTAACAGTTATTAATTTACAGGTGTAGCATCCAAGGCAGAGAGTTTATTTGATCAAATTTATGTTTGAAGTTTCCTTTACTCCCTACTTGACATTATTTTAACCATTCCATGCCATGTCTCTTTTCACTGTTACACAAGTTACAGGCATAAGAACAGCCAGACTGTTTAGCATTTCAAGAGCGGTATGCTAATTCTATACAAGGTTTCGAGTTCAGGTGTCCAAACTGTCAAGAGGTCTAAATGATGGAAAATGGAGATGGCAGAGATAAGTTACTCAAGAGTTAAATAGTGCCTGGCATTCTCCGTTTTACTTACACTATCACAACCAAACAAACCTGGGCCACCTCCTGGCTCAGATTGTTCTACCAATTCTCTGCTTCTGTGCTATGTGTTGTGTGAGGGCTGTGTTCCAAAGGTGTGTTGAAGACCATTAATAACTCCAGGTCTGATGATCCACTTCTTCTGATTAGTCATTAATTCCCTTAAGTGTTTAGGCAAAACACTCTTAAGTATTCGGGGCAAAACTGCAACTTTAAATGCTTTCAACAGTCAAGCAGATACCTAATTAGAGGTGGCCAGACCAAAAAAACAGTTGGAAGTCAGCAGGCTGTGGTGATCTCAGAACACACACTTCGTGGAAACAGATAAGCCATGACTTGGCTCCAGATAACTATTCCATTTGGAATGAAAAGGTGGAATTCAGATATTCAAAGTAATCCAGAAATTCTTATTTTATATAAAATTTATTCATTTAAAAAAGTTTGATGAAATTAAATAAAAATATTCTGTAAATCAATCAAAATATATCATAAGAAATTTGGCTTTTAATTTACAGTCTTGGAGACCAGTGGAGAGTTAATCAACTTTGAAACTTAGTAGAAGTTAAAATGACAAAAACCATAGGGTTCAAGGTGGAAAGTTGACTTTAAGCCATATAATCCTAACCTTTATTTGATGCTTGTGAAAGAAAGGTTTATTTATTAAACAGTATTCACTAAAAATGTGTGATGTCTCTTCTAACTCAAATATGTCACTTGAGGATACATTTACATAAAAATTTAGGGAGTCATTTAGGACAGAAAATTTTGTGCCTGACAGGATACTTCAAGTTGGTTAGAGCATTGTCCCTATGTACCAAGGTTGCAGGTTCAATCCCTGATCAGGGCACATACAAGAATCAACCAATGAAAGCACAGGTAAGGTGAACAACAAATCTCTGTTTGTCTGTCTCTCTCTGTCTCTCACTTCTTCTCTCTCTCTAAAATTAATTGTAAGGTTGGAAATTGTAAGGTTTAGCACTTGTCACCAGTGCTAAAAGAACCCTGTGGAACCAACTGGTCTTCCACAACTCTTCAAAAATTATTGTAAGGAAGATTTAACTCTAAAGATAAGGGAGAAGAGAAGATTCAGGGTGTGTAATACTGAACAAAGGTAATAATTTAGCGAATGAGAGATAAGGGGACCTTTAAAATGAATCTTTCAGATTTTTTTGTGTTTAGTTGTTATTTTGTTTCTGCTATTACCTGATTAAATTTTTTTTTATTACATACACAGGCTGCAGTAGCCTGGGAAGCATAGGTCATATGTATAATTGAAATTAAAAGTAAGATGACATCTGCTATAATCAGCAATAAGAATGCATTGATATTTGGAGAACACTGTAGGAAAAACTAAGGTGATAATCAAAAAATTTTTTTCAATCAGTCTCAGGATCTAAATAGCATAAATAGTTTGAGAAAAAAATTCTTTTTGAGAGTGGTTAATACTTCAGTCAATTGGAGATAACACGGGTCACAAAAATTGTTGATATATTCTTTCATTAATTTAACAATTTATAATTTCATAATTTCACCCATACATTTATTATTCAAAATTTAGTGAGTGTCTATGGACTACATATTATTGCAATTATGAAAGAAGGAGACAAATCCAAGTTATAGAAAAGTAAGCTCAACTTTGGCTAGAATGTAGGCCCTGCATCTTCAGTGTCTACACTGAAGGGATTGAAATATATTTGTGCTGGGACCACCGGTAAGGTAAAGACCTGGTCAAGATAAAAAATTTAAAGAATAAAGACAGATGACATGTAGAAAATTCTACAAATATTAAAACCATTGCCTAGAGAATTGAAAGTCATGACCATAATCACATAGCGGGTTATGGCAGTTGGAAAAAGTATTTCCAGGTTTAGATGAGTGATCCTCAATTGAGAGAGATTTTATCCTCAAAGGGAAATTTGAAAACATCTGGAGAGATATTTTTGGTTGGTTGTCAGAATTGGTGGGGCTGTGTACAACTAGCTTCTACTGAATAGAAGGCAAGGATGCTGCTGAACCTTTTACAATGAATAGGGTAGTCTCCCACAATGAAGAATTATGTCGTTCTAATTGCCAATAGTTCCAAGGTTAAGAAACCCTGGTATGGAGAAAGAATACAGGAAATAAAGTTGGAGACAGGATCAGAGCAAACAGAAAGAGCAGAGAATGGAGAGAAGATGTGGATATAAGGGTTTCAGAATGAGTCACTGTAAGACGTGCCTCAATGGTATGCAGATTATTTTAAACTAAAAGCAATGGAGGCCTTGTGGGCTCAAGAGACACTTCAATGCCTGCTCCACTTTAACTATCTAGAAGGATTTGAAGTAAGGGCTTTAATCATAATAAGAGATAATCAGAGATAACCTTTTCTGACCTATCTATATGGCAGGGTAAACTACTAATTACTGAGTATCTGCTCCACTTATTTTCCTACTATGACCCTTTGAATCCCTAAGGCACCTTACCTCATCCTTAGCTCAAAATGCCATATGCACTTCCTTTTTACTTTCTGTCCTTGAACTTCTCATGTATGAGGGGTTCCATACTCATGTATGTGAGATTGCCATGCATATACAGATAATTAAATTGGATTATGTTCGCTTATTAATCTGTCTCATTTAGATTTAACTATTGGACTAGGCTAAATAACCTTGGTGGTAGAGGAAAACATTTTTTCTCTCCTACATGTGCGACACACAGTGACAACAAGTCATCCATTTATTCTTAGTCATCCATTTCTGAGTGAATAAACGAAGTCTACCAATTATGCAATTTCATCTCAGGGCAGCATTTCCATGGAAAATGATCTCCTAAATAATGTTTTGATTCTAGTTTCCTAATTCCAAACTTGATACCAAAAGAAGTTATTTCTCCTTGTCACCAGACCAGTTCTGTGCCAGGGGCTGGCCCTGCCTCCGGGCTCTTGACTCATGCAGGAAAGAATTCCAGAATGAGTTGGAGTGAGACAAAAGAAGTTTTATTCAGGTAGAAAAAAAGAAACAGTCTAGGACTTGGGTTCCTGGAGATAGAATCAGGGGGTTGGCCTGGGACTGGCTGCTGCCATCTGCTAAACCTCGATTGCAAGTCTCACACGGTGGTGCTGTGAGAGAAGCAAAAGTACACATCTGAGCGAACGCGGGCGAACTTGCAGTAGAGTTGGATGCTGCAGTCAGTCAATTCCTGGGATTTTACATGTTTCCAGTTTTTGAATTTTGTGGCACCATATTCAGTCTCCACTTTCTGGTTGGGAGGGGACTTCTCCGTAATATGGTCTATTCCAGAAATGTCATGGTGTTCGACCCCCATCCACCCCCCTCTACTTGTGGTGGTAGTTTTCATTATAATGATAGTAAAATGAGTTTTGGGGTCGGTATCAGGTCAAACTTTTCTTCATATTAGATTGATCTTGTTTTAGCCAGCCCTTGCTGTTGTAGACTTCTATGACCATTGTCAGAAATGTCTTCCATAAAGTGTGTTTTGTTTTGTTTTGTTTTGTTTTTGTGTTTTTTTGGATTGGGCATGGAGGTTGAGGTTCTGATGAGAGGCCCTAGAAGCTTATTGACCTGAGATGTCCACTTCTACTTCCTCAGTTCATTTGTCACAGGTTTCTCCTAACTTTTTTATCTGCCTTATTCTCAAATTGAATGTGTCCTTTCACTGAGAACACAGGCTTGCCAGGATTGAATAATATCAATGTAAACTTTAGTGTTACTTCCATCCCACTGAGGTGCAATGCCTGTTCAGGGGAGATCAAGAATAACGACTGTCTCAATCCAGTAGGAATTCACTGAGGCTGATGGCAGGAGATAGGCATTAAGGAGATGGGGGACATTATTTTAGATGCCTGGGTGCTCTGGAGAGCATCAGATCTACCTTGTCTGGACAGAAGCAGAGGCATCAGTTGCACCAGCAGTTTCCTGCATCAACATGAACTGAATCTACCTTGTTATACTGTACTAGGCACCCCTCTAGGGGGAGCCACAGAGCCTGCTGTTTTATAAAGTACCTGGATCCTTTTAGGAGAAGTGGTAGGCTTTTATGGGCATGACTGCCCACAGGAATGTAATCCAATGATCTTTTCAAATTACAGTACTAAAAGCTACATACTCTTATAATTCAAATGTATAATTTGCTTATAAGATTCAAAATGACATCCTTTGTCAGAGTTACATTATATTGTTTAGGCATGAAGGTGTTCTTGTGAAGTATTTCTTGGAGAGTTAAGATCCTACATAAAGGAATCTTTTATCAGATATACAGACCAATACAATCATTTTGTTATTCTTTATGTTCTAGGTAAAAATATCACCAAACCCGAAAGTCTGAAGCTACCTGAAAGTTTCTAAAAGATACCAAGGCAGCTGTAGTGAATGTAAATATTGAAGTTAAAAACCAAACTAAACTCTATTTTTGAGTCATTGAGCAAGAGTGAGAAATCACCCCTACATTTGGATGAGGGGTTCTGTTTTCTGAAAGTTGAGGGACAGGAGTCTGCTTTTTCCTGGCTCTCTTCTCTTCCTTTGGCATGCAGGATTTTCCCCCTGCCATGTGGCAGCCTTGGATAGGGAGAATTTTTACTGCTCTAAATTGTATTTACTTCTCTGAATTCCTGAGCCTGATACTAGGTTCTCTGTGGGAGCTCCATAAATATTCATTGATGGGGATGGTAATGAATACAAGAGTTTTTGGCTCCATGCTTTCTGACTTTAATCCAGCCATTTCCTTCTCTCTTCCCTGGGGGGACTGGCAATCTGTTTAAAGCATGTTTGCACTTTGGAATCAGGAGGAGAAGCCAGCATAATTATTAGCTCCCAGTGACTCCCGGAATGTCAGTTAATTCTCAGGTCTTGCCATCTTCTCTACTCTACACACTGAGTTAAGTTTACATATATGTGAATTAGGTATCACCTTGAAAGATTTATTTCAGACATGAAGAGGTGGCTAGGAAGGTTAATTTCTCTCTCAAAATGCTGTGCTCTCAAACACACCAGTGTATAGTTACCCAAAATTTTATGATCTACACATTCTCTAAGCTATCAACTTCCCTCTCTTTAAAAAGCTAATTAAAAAGCAAATTCAAGAAGCCAATCTGAAAAAGGCTACATACTGTATGATTCCAACTATAGAACATTCTGAAAAAGAAAATATGGGTCAGTGGTTGCTCAAGCTGGAGTGGCACAGTTGGTTGGAGCGTCTTCCCATGACCCAAAAAGTCATGGGTTCAATTCCCAGTCAGGGCACATGCTTGGGTTGCAGGTTCAGTCAGGGTGTGTGCAGAGGCCATAGATGTTTCTTTCACATCGATGTTTCTCCCCCCACCCTTTCCCCTCTCTCTATGATCAGTAAGCATGTCCTTGGATGAGGATAATAAATTTAAAATTTTTTAAATGAAAAATTTTAAAAATAAAAAATAAAGGTCAGTGGCTTCAGCGGTGTATGTGTGTGTTTGGGAAGGTAAAATGACTAGACAGAGCACTGTGAAAATACTCTGATACTCTAATAACAGACAGACATCTTTGTGCATTGGTCTAAACCCATATAGATCACCAACAGTGAGCCCTAATGTATAGTATTGATTTTGTGTGATTATGTGTCAATAAAAGCTCATCAATTGTAACCAATGTACCACGCTGGGGGGAATGTTGCTAACGGAGGAGGCTATGCATGTGTGGGGGCAAGGGGTATGAGAGAAATCTCTCTACCTTCCCCTCAATTTTTCAGTGAACCTATAACTGTTCAAAAAAAAAGAGTCTTAAAAAAATGGAGCTGTCAGTGTGGCAGGGAATCAAAACGGAGAAGTACTTTGTTCTGGTTTATTTAGCTCTTCTAAGAACTAGCTCTCCAACTTTATAAAAATAATTTTATCACTTTGGGACTCAGTTTGCTTACCTATAGAGCAATAGGGCTGGAAAAGAGTATGTTTAAATTTTCTCATCCCAGGTTAATTACCAAAATAAGAAATAAAGTGGCTCCAATCTAAATAAAAAATCAACATGTTAAATATATTATTTAACTTATTACTCAAATAACAGGATAGGTAAGATGCTAATTACAACCAATTTATAGGAAAATACAAAGAGAAATAGTGATAGATCTGGAATAATAAAGTGAATATACAAATAGAAGTCAAATTATTTCCACCTTAGGGAAGTCAGTTGAACCTCTGCTGCAAAAAATGTATTTGTCCGTATGCAGACACTGTTTCTCATTGCTATCAGTTATCTACGACTTAGAGAGCTATTAAATAGCTCCCATAAAATCAGGACCAGGAAGCTCTAGAAGATTTGTTCTAGCATAGTTTTCAATCACAGTACATTTTTTTCCTGTATCAAGTGCCAAGTATAGTGCATGATCTACGTGGGAATCAAATTTCTTTAACCATTAATATTTCTCTGAAAATAATGATTTCTCGATGGGCTCAGCATCTAGATCTGTTGCCCAATATTTGACGTATTTGGAAAGTGATTTGCATTTGTTTTCTGGCCTGATATCAACTGGAAGATACCTAAAACTTCATACATAAACTTTCTCTTAGGTTGCATTTCTCTGATCCTGTGAAGAATAGCCCATTTGTATTTTTTTCCTTCTCAGTATTTGAAGGACAGTGTCTTGCTATTAAAAAAAGAAAGAAAGAAAGAAAGAAAAAAAAAAACACAAATACTGTACATGAGAGGCTTTTATTTTTTCCTCTCTGGCATCAGTGATAATGAGAATTTGGATCTATTCTTGCTTGTGACTAAGTTTTTATGAGGGATTTGCCCAGATACTGCAGGTTAAAAAAATATGTACCTTCCCTTCACTAAATCCTAACCTTCTCCTGCTTCACTGTTCACTTTGGCCCATTTTCCTTTTTCCCTTTCTTTTTTTCTTTCTTTCTATTTGATTTCACTGGAGTCCAACAAAAAGTGAACTGTTGGAAACAGAAGAAATTCTGAACCTGGGTTATTCTTTTTATCATTTACGAATAAAATTCAAAAATAAACAGATACAATTGTGTGATAAAATTATTACATAGCATTGGCAAAATCAGGGGTGCTGGTGGGGGTTGTTAGTTCTTTGTTAGAAGGTATTCCCATGATCAGATGCTGTCACTACTTACAATGATAATTTTTAAAAATTCAAGAATAAAATTGGCCTTCAGGTTCAAAGTGTTAACATTACATTTTAAACTCACATGAATAAATATGTTTAACAGTACTTGTTTTGATAAATACAAGGCCCTTATCAATGTTTGGTTTCTAGGCTTTAATTCACTTTTAAAATTTTATTGTTTCTCTAGAAGTAAAAGTGAAACAGTTTATTATTCAAAGTTCATTTCTAATTTGGTTTTAGACCAGAGTTGACTGCTACACTCATTTTTCGTCATATGAGTGAACATTGGCAACACAGTTTTGTGTCTCAAGCAGAATTTTACTAGACTAGTGCCCAAAATGATTTAAACTAAATGGAAAACACACTGGCAAATCTTCATCTTGCAGGTGTGTTTGTGTGTTTGGTTACACTATAACTTCAATAATTGGGTTTTTTTTTGCAATGAGGAGTTTATTGAATTTTAAAAGTGTCAAGACTAATTTAAGTAAATTGGAACTAAAGTAGACTTTGGATAGATTAGAAGCTGGAATAGCAAAATATTTTAGAGGAAAACCTTTTTAATTGCATTTATGCCAATCATAACAGAATTCGGATGGCAATATATTTATTATACTAAATATATTTTTAATGGCAGTTTATCAACAAGGTATTTTAAAGTATCAAAAGTATTTTAAAACAATCTATCCTCATAGGAAATTTGTACATTTTCTTTAAAATCATTTTGACATCAGTGACTGTATGAGTAAATCTGACTTTCCCATAGCACCCGGGTCTTACCATGGAACTGTGCTACATTACCACTGTGAGTGTTTAACAATAACAATAACAAAATAACACATAATTTATTGTCTAAATAATGTGTCAAGTACTTTTGGAAAGTTTCTAAATGTATTCATTCATTTAACTGTCATAAGATTATGTGAAGTAAATAATTTATTATCCCTGTTTTGTAAATAAAGAAACTATAGAACTGGGAGTTATATAATTTGACCAAAATCTAATGGTAAGCAAATATTTAAGCCATATTTGAACCCAGGCAGGCTGGCCACACTTCTCTTGAGCACTGTGGTACCTTATCTTTGAACAAATGGTCTAATGTACATATTGGTGAATATCTTCAAAGGTAAACTTCAAGAAGAGGGATTTTGGTATTTTTGATATGTTTACTGTGTCCAAGGCACTCTGTTGGATGACTTTTATGAATCCTCATTTTATTTATTTTTTTTTACTCCACATATGTACAACAGGTATTATGCTCCTCACTTTCAGATGAAAAAATAATTCTAAAAAATTTTAAATTAACAACCCAAGTGACTAAGCTGGGAACTTATGGAGTCAATATTCACTCAGACTGGGATCTTTCTATTCCATTGCATTGCTTTTGATGTTTTGAAATTTATTTGACCATAAGTTTAAAAAATTAAGCTTTTTTTAAAAAATGTGACACTACGGTGATAAAGTAGAGTGTTTATTTTAAAAGAAAGTTGTTTAATCTAGTAATCAGGTGTTTAAATAGCCTGATTTGATATATCCATGGCAAGCAAACAAGAAAAGAAAAAAGTGGCAAAATAGTTTTGCTGTCATTAAAATAAATATTATTTGGTTAAAAAATACTGAACAGGTTTTAGGAAAAGTAAGTTTAAGGCCAAGTTATAAGATTTACTCTCTGTTTAAGCAAAGTCTTTACTTTTTTTGAGTTTATTGATTTGAGAAATAAGAGGGTTAATCTTTTTTTGATTTTTCATTCTTTTATTAAAATTTTCTCCCAACAGTAAAATCATTTATTCAGATTAAATTTTATGCAGATGATCTATATGTTAACAAAAATAAAAATAATTTGTTTAAAGTGGGAGCGGTGGGGTTAAAACCCCAATAAGAATTTAATTTTGCCTACTCTACAGTCTTGTAGTAAGTGACTAATAGCTTGATGTTTTGGGGGGAGGATTAAGCACACCTAAATAATACCCTCTGTAAATCAGAACATTCTCAAACAAGTTTTACACATGCACATGGAGGAAGTTGTTTAAAGCTTAATACAGGTTAAATGCCTCATGCAACTACTATAAGACATCTCTAAAAACAACCTTAGTGCAACTGCATACAATGGTGTGATTTAGGATGTGCTATGGGAACAAATGATGTTAAAATGTAAGTAGTTTAAAACAGCAAAGGTTGATTTTTTTTTTTACACAAAGTATGCTGAGCATCCAGACAATTTTCCAGTTTACCAGTCTTCCATATGAAAAGTCAAGATTGTACTTCCATATAAATATTCACTTGCTGGCTCATAGAAACAGGAAAAGAGAATGCTTGTACCTAGATATTACATGTTTCACTTCTTAAATTATGTGGATTAAATTAAGTTATTTAAGTAAAATCAACATCAAGCACATGGGACATTGCTATCTTCCTTTGTTCCCATAAGAATGACGGCAAATATTCATGAAGAGCACTACTATCTACCACAGTTGTAAATCAGTAACAATTTGAGCATCACTAAACTTCATGCTGCTCTATTTTCCAGTAAATGTCTAATTTGACCCATTTAATCCCCAGATATATTACTTCTATAAATCACTTTTCATTTGGATAGCAAGTATTTTTGGAGACATATTAATTTGCCACAATTATTAGGATTCAGCTATTAATGACTCTTTCCAGTTTTACTAGCCTTAACTGTTGTAAGAAAACTGATATGCTGTGGAATTCTAAGCATGAGAATTAGCTATTCATTCAATGGTCTTATTTTTTGTCTTTCAGGGAAGAAAGCCAAGCACTAAAGTAGAACCTCTTTAGTCTGATTATTTACTTGGTTCCTGTTAATCTAGTAACTCTTCTATTAATACAAAAGAGATTCCCTTTATCTGTTGGTCTCTAACAGCAAATATTATAACACATAATATTATATAGCAGAAAATTATTGAAAAATTTGGGGTCTCAGGGGTGTGAAAATTGTATAAAAATACATGATAAATAAAAATGCTAAATTTTACACTAGAGTAATCTCTCCCTGAAAGTACTTTAAACATCTTTAAAGATGGGGAAAAAAGAAAGTTTACCACAGAGCTTTTTCTTATATTATTACTTAATAATTGTTGTACTTTTTCCATACAAAACAACTGTAAACCTACTTTTGCCAAACCCTGTACTATATTATTAGATTCTCAATACCATCTTTGCTTCAAGTATTAGTCAAAGACTTACATATCCCTATTAGCCTATTAGGTAGAACAGCTCTCTATCTCTAGGTGAGACCATTATTTACATATCTTGAAATTCATTGAGATGTTTTACTACATAAGAAAGTAATTTATTTAAGTTCAGAATACTTTGATATATAAAGAACCAAACAAAAGAACATGTAAATAAGAGTGTATTTTTCTTTAATACATTCTGGACTGTGGACAACAACCTCCAGGGGTCATGGATGTAAGGCAAGTTTCCTCCTGTTAGATTTGTGATATACGCTGTGTACAGTGGATTTTACAAGATCTCACATTTGTCCTTGTTCTTTTCTTACTAGGTAAATTTCAAAGGTCCAAAAGTTACATGTGAATTAAGAAAGCTCTATAGAGTTCAGACAAACTTTGAACTTCATATGGCAGTGAACAGAATTGAAAATTTTACAAAAACACCTTTATTCTCAGGGTCAGCTCAGCAGGGACTGGGCAGTATAGAAGAGGTGAGAATAAAAGCTAATCAACAAAGGAAACCCTTTCAAACCACAACATCAGTCAGAAAAGCCATAATTTACAATCAGGATATTAGTCAGTCAGTTATTTTAACCAATGTGCCCCTTTTGGTTTGCCTTGATGCTCATATCCAGTTCAGAGGAATGTTCCACAACAAGCTTCTTTCTTAAATCTAATAAAAAAAAAAGGCAAGATAAAAATAGCTGCTGCTCTCAAAGTTAAAGCAAAATCACAGACTCAGCAATCCTCCTCCACTCTTTCTTTTTCTGTTTTCTGGTAATAATATCTATATAATTCTGAGAGCAAGACATTTTTAAAAATAAATGCACAATTTTGAAAGTAAACATTTATAATGTTGACTATTACTTAAAACCTGGGACTTATGGTCAAGATGGTAGTGTATGTAAATGCTGTGCTCACCTTTTCCCATTTCCACATAAAAATTACAACTAAATTATAGAACAACCACTCTTGAGAATCACCCAAAGACCAGCTGGACATACCTTAGGATATAAAGATGGAGTCACATAGAGACTGGTAGTAGGGGTGGAAACACAAAACAGGCGGGTCCCACACTTACATGTGATGTTTAAAAATTGGAAGGTACATCTCAGCTGCGGAGGTTTTCCCTGAGAATAAAGGGGTCCCAACTCAAACCACCAGTGTCAGGGAGAGGAATCCCCAAAACATCCAGCTATGAAAATTAGTGAGGATACTCTTCAGGTGAGATGGAGGGCTGCTAAAGTCTTAGGCATGCTCCTTAAAGGGGTCATGCATTGATGTAATAATCACTGATGGATGCACTCGCTCTGAGCAGAAGTACTAGGGCAGCAGCCTGAAAATCACCAGGCACATATAGGGAGGACTTCAGGGTGAAGGCTGGAGAGGTAGCTCTGTCCAAGACAGAAGTGCTGGCAGGCACTATTGTTTCTTTATTGAAATTTCCCGTGATCCAACCTTCAATCAGGCCTGTTCAGGTGTCAAATCTAAGTCTCAAAAAAACTGACTAACATTACTCACCCCACCTATGATGATTTCCTGAGAACCTGTCCCAACAAACACATGCACATGGCAGAATTTTTTTCAGCTGCTGCTTCTTACAAGTGGCTGGCCTAGGGCCATGTTGAAGATGTCCCTAAAACATCCTAAAGGTCCAAAACCCCAAAAAGCAGCAGCTTGCCTGGGCATGCCCTGTACATCTTGCTAAGAGGCCTGTGACCTGGCACTAGTGGAAGCTGACTTTGATCATAGCATAGCCTCACTCAGGTGCCTCCAAGACTAGCACATGCAGCTACTAACCACACATTATTCTGTAGGTCCTACCAAGTGGGACAGCTGACCTGGGCCTAAAGTAGAGCCTTTTCTATGAAGCCCCAGAATGAACAAACCAGGTGACCAGATTCAATCCCACCACAATACCACCCAATTAGCTCTACAAGTGACACACATGAAGAGTGGGCTAAGCAGGCACAAGATCTCATTGCACTGAATCCAACTGCATGGGGAGCATCCCCAGACAAGAGCTTGTCTACGGTACTCACAGCCAGTCCTTATAGGCAGTCAACTGAGGGTATATTCCCCCCACTAATGTACCAACAGCAATCAAGGTTCAACTACAACTGGAAGACACACACAATACCTGCAAGGAACACACCTGGGTTAGGGGTTAGGTGACCAGGGAGACTGTACCACTTGGCCCCACAAGATACCTTCAAGATACCTATATAAGGGCAACTTGCCAAGATTGGGAAATGTAGTAGAAACAAATAAACAAACACAATATGTAGAAACAGAGGGAGACAGCCAAAATAAGGAGATGAAGAAAAATGACCCAAATGAAAATATAAGGAAAAATTCCAGAAGAGGGACTAAACAAAATGGAGGCAAGCAATATACCAGACATTGAGCTCAAAACATCGGTTATAAAAATAGGTAAACTCAGTGAGAACTTACACAATGGCTACGAGATAGAAATTATAAAAAACAACTAATCAGAAATGAAAAATACAATAACTGAAATAAAGAATACATTAGACAGACTCAACAACTGATCAGATGATGCAATAGATTAAGTCAGTGATTTGGAAGAGAAGCTAGTGGCAAACACTCAATTGAAACAGCAAGAAAGAGAGATAATTTTAAAAATAAGGTTAGTTTAAGAGACCCCTGGGACAACATCATAGGCATACTAGAGAGAGAGGAGAGAGAGCAAGAGATTGAAAATCTATTTTAACAAATGGCTGAAAAATATTTTAACCTGATAAAGAAAACAGACACACAAGTCTAGGAAATTCAGAGAGTCTCAAACAAAATGAACCCTAAGAAGACCACACCAATGTACACCTTAGTTAAAATAGCAATGTTAAAGACAAGGAGAGAATCTTAAATGTAGCAAGAGAAAGCACCTGTATGGGAACTCCCATATGACTATCAGCTGATATCTCAACAGAAGTTTTGCAGGCCAGAAGGGACTGACATAAAATATTCAAAGTGATGAAAAGC
This sequence comes from Trachops cirrhosus, assembly GCA_028533065.1. Taxonomy (NCBI): domain Eukaryota; kingdom Metazoa; phylum Chordata; class Mammalia; order Chiroptera; family Phyllostomidae; genus Trachops; species Trachops cirrhosus. The sequence goes on along the minus strand of CM052543.1, from coordinate 94,813,941 downwards.
AAAGACCTATAATCAAGATTGGTTTACCAAGCAAAGCTACCAATGAGAATCAAAGGAGAAATAAAGAGGCTCTCAGGTAAGGAAAAGCTTTAAAAAAAACTTATCACTACCAAACCAGCATTATAAGAAATACTAAAGGGACTTCTTTCAGAAAAAAGAAAAAAAATTTAAAAAATATGAAAAATAAAATGGCAAGAAATACATGCCATTTATTTAATTAGTTTTAAATATATAGGAATTAAATGCTTCAATCAAATGACATAGGGAAAGAAAGAAGAAAACAAGACCCATAAATATGCTGCCTGAGAGAGACATACTTCAAATCAAAGGACACATAAATACTGAAAGTAACAAAATGAAAAATACATGCTAAATGCAAATAGAAATTAAAAAAAAAAACTGAGGTAGTAATACATATATCAGACAAAATGGACACTAAAACAAACTGTATGAAGAGGGCTAGAAGGCCATTACACTATGAAAAGAGATCTATCAACCAAGAGGACTCAACTCTTGTAAACATTTATACACTCAATGTAAGAGCACCTAAATAAATAAAGCAAATGTCAACAAAGAGGAAGAAATCAACAGTAATGCAGTCATCTAAAACTTTTAACATGTTATTGACATTAGTGGATAAGTCATTCAGATATAAAATCAAAAGGAAACAGCAGCCTTAAATGATACATTAGACCAGTTATGTTTAATTAATATTTTTAGAACATTATATCCTAAAGCAGCAGAACATACATTATTTTAAGCACACTTGAAATATTTTCCAGAATAAGCCATGTGTTATGACAAAAAGTCTCAGTAAATTTAAACAGATTGAAATCATATCAAGCATCTTTTTTCGGTCACAATGGTATGAAATGAGAAATGAATTATAGGAAGAAAACTGAAAAACACACAAACAGTTGGAGGCCAAATAACATGCTACTAAACAATGAATGGGTTAACAACAATATGAAAGAAGAAATCAAAAATTACATTGAGACAGATTATAATAGCAATTTGACTCCCAAATCTATAAGACACAGCCAAATCAGCTATAAGAAGGAAATTTATAGCAACACAAGCTTAACAAAAGTATCTCAAAAACAATCTAAACTTATACCTAAAAGAAGTAGGATAAGAAGAAAAAACAAAGCTCAAATTGAGCAGAAGAAAGAAAATAATTAAGATCAGGGCAGAAATAAATAACATAGAGTATTAAAAAAACAATAAAATACATCAATGAAACTAAAAGCTGGTTCTTTGAAAACATAAACAAAATTGATAGACCTTTAAGCATACCCATCAGGAAAAAAAGAGAAAGGGTCCAAATAAATAAAATCAGAAATAAAAAAGAAGAGACTACTAAAACCATAAAAATACAAAGGATTATAGAAAAATACTACAAATAATTGAACAACCTAGAAGCACTAAATACATCTTGAGAAACATACAATCTTCCAAAACTGAATAAAAAAGAAACAGTAAATTAGAACAGACAGAAAACTACTAACAAAATCAATTCAGTAATCACAAAACTCTCAAAAATGTAAAGTCCTGGACTAGATGGCTTCACAGGTAAATTTTATCAATAATTTAAGGAAAAAATAAACCCCTAATTTTCTCAAACTATTTCAAAAAATAGAAGAGAGAAGTCTCCCAAGCTCATTTTATGAGGTCAGTATTATCCTGATGTCAAAACCACAAAAAGATGAAACAAAAAATGAAATTATAGGTCAATATCCCTGATAAATACAGATGCAAAAATCCTCAACAAAATATTAGCACACTAAATCCAGTAATACCTTTAAAAAGATCATTATCATATGGGATTCATGTTTGTTTCAATATCTGCATATTAATTAACATGATATATCATATAAACAAAATGAAGGATAAAAAATCAAATGATCATATCAATAAATGAAGAAAAAGCATTTGACAAAATTCAGCTTTTGCATTTGATTAAAACTTTTAGCAAAGTGGCAATACAAGAACATACCATATTCTGCTGTGTATAATGCACATTTATTTTACCCAAATTTCTGAGGGAGAAAAAAGGATGCACATTGTGATGGGTAGTACCTAAAATACCTTGTATCTGTTTTTGTGTTTTGTAATTATTTGTTACATAAAATTTCTTGTACCATATTATGTTAAAAAATGAACCCTTCATAATACAAAAAACAAGTATCTTATTATAAATAAATAAAAAATTGAATTAAAAAACTAAAATATTTTCTTCATAAAAGTTTGGGCCAAAAATATAGGTACACATTTTACATGGCAAAATATGGTACCTTAAATAATAAAGGCCACATATGACAAGCCCACAGCTATATTATACTCAAAGAGAAAAAACTAAAATCATCTTCCTTAAGATGACATCAGGAACAAGACAGGGACATTTAATTTCACCACATTTATCTAACATAGTACTGGAAGTTCAAGATGCAGCCATCCAACAAGAAGAAATAAAAGGCATCCAAATTGGAAAGGAAGAAGTAAAACTGTCATTATTTATAGATGAGAGAATACTATGAAAAGAGTGTACCAAAAAACTATTAGAACTGATAAGTGAATTCAGTAAACTAGTGGGCTATAAAATTAATATTCAAATATCAATTACATTTTTATATACCAATAATAAACTCTCAGAAAGAGAAATTTGTAAAATCATATTTAAAATTGCATAAATATAAATAAAGTGCCTAGGAATAAATTTGACCAAGGAGGTAAAAGACCTATACTGAGAAAATTATAAGATACCAAATAAATTGAAGGAGATACAAATAAATTGAAGCATATACCATGCCCATGGTTAGGAAGAATTAACATCATTAAAATGTCCATACTACTCAATGTGATCTATAGATTAAATGCACTATCTGTCAAAAACCCAATGGTATTTTTCACAGAACTAGAACACATAATTTTAAAATTTATATGGATCCACAAAAGGACCCTGAATAGCCAAAGCAATCTTGAAGAAAAAACAAAGTTGAAGGTATTATGCTACTTGATATCAAACTATGCTACGAGGTTTTCATAATCAAATCCTCTTGGTACGAATGCAAAAACAAACACATAGATAAATGGAAAAGAATAGAGAGCCTAGAAAGAAACCTACAACTATATGGTAAATTGAGCTATTACAAAGAAGACAAAAATATACAATGGGATAAAGATAGTCTCTTCAATAAGCAGTGCTGAGAAACCTGGACAGATACATGAAAAAAAAAATGAAACTGGTTCAGTTTCTTATATATATGAATAAATTCAGAATTGATTAAAGTCTTAAATCTGAGACCTGAAACCATAAAACTCCTAGAAGAAAACATAGGCAGTATTCTTTTGATATTGCACTTTGTAAAAATTTTTTTATATGTCTCTTCAGGCAAGGGAAACAAAGAAAATATTAAAAAAAGGAACTGCATCAAATGAAAAAGTTTTTGCACAGCAAAGTAAACCATCAACCAAACAAAAAGACAACCTACTGAGTGGAGAAAATATTCACCAATAATAACATTTGATAAGGGGTTAATATCCAAAAACTATAAGGATCTTATATAACTTAACATTAAAAAAATCTGTTTTAAACATTGGCATTATGCCCTGATTGGTGAGGCTCTATTGGTTGTGCATCATTCCACAAAGTGAAAGGTAACAAATTTGATTCCCAGTCAGGGCACATACCTGGGTTGAAGATTTGGTGCCCAATCACAGCATGCACAAGAGGCAACCAATCAATGTTTCTCTCCCTCGTGAATGTTTCTCTACTTCTATTTCTCCCTCCCTTCCCCTATAAATACATACATACATGCATACATACATACATACATAACATTGGATCCAAATAAACATCTCTCCAAAAAGGATATGGAGATGGCCAATTGACATGTGAAAAGATGTTTAACATCAGTAATCATCACAAAATGCAAATTAAACCACAATGAGATATCACTTCACACCTGTCAGAATGGCTATCATCAGTATATCAACAAAAAGTATTGGTAAGGATGTAGGGAAAATGGAAGCCTTGTGAATTGTTCATGGGATTGCAAACTGGTATAGCCATTATGCAAAGCAGTATGGATGTCTCTCACAAAATTAAACATTGAACTACAGTATAACTCATCAATTCCACTTCTGGTATTTATCTAAAACATCCTAAATACCAATTGAAAGACTATATGTTATCCATATGTTTATTGCAGCATTATTTACAATAACCAAGATATGGAAGCAACCTGTGCCAATCAATAGATGATTGGATAAAGAAAATGTAATATGTGTGTGTGTATATAATTATAGTTGGCCGTATAAAAGAATGAAATCTTACCATTTGTGTCAAGATGGTTTAACCTAGAGGATATTATTCTAGTTGAAATAAGTAAGGCAGAGAAAGATAAATAACATATGATTTCATTTTCATGTCAATCTAAAAAGCAAAATAAATGAAGAAAACAGAAACAAAGTCATTGATACAAAGGACAAATATAATTGTGAGATGGGAGGTGCACTGGAAGACTGAGTTGAAAAGATGAAGGGATTAAGTGCAAATTGGCAGCTACAAAATAGTTGCAGGAATACAAAGTATGGCATAGGGAATATAGTCAATAATATTCTAATAAATATGTATGATGCCAGGTGGGTACTAGGCTTATACATATTTTATTTATTTCAAAAATTTAGGTAACACTTACAGTCAGCTAATTCTTCTAAGGGCTGCTAACACCTCCTTGATCTCTCCTCCTCTGTGCTTCAGAAAGACATGGTGAAACTTTAAATACCATGTACAGTACACGTTTCCTTTTCTGAGATTGGCTTGGAGCTTCAATATATTGAGCACTCATTTAATACAGAGATATTAAATGTAATGCCTAAAGAAAACAAACAAAAAAGAACCAAAGCCTAAACTCTGTAGCCAAAGACAAGGAAAGTGGTAGTCTGGCAAGACAGAAAACCCCTAGAATTTCTCCACTCCAACCAAGCACACAGAAAAAAACAGTGGTCCTACCTGCACGCTTGAAAACAAAGGTCATGTGGGAAGCTTAGGACTCTGCCCCTGGGAGACTGTAATAAAGTATACCCAAACTGCTTTGTAAGGTATTTAAGAAAGGTGAATAGGAAGCTAGGACCTTTATTCCTGCTGGACACTAACAAACTCTTATGTGGTATGCCTGGACAAACATATGGTATGCCTAGATTTCCACCTGCTGAAGTAACAAGAGGAGGCTAGTGGAGAATTAGGACCTTCATCAATACCCACGTGGTTAGTTTGACATGAACTCAAACCAACCACAATGCCAGTGGAGACCACATGAAGAGCCAGAACTGCCACCTCCACTCAACAATAATGAGGAATCCACTTCCCTCAGGTGGCCACCATAGTCAGTGAAGTGGGGAACCTGGCTTTCCATTTCCTTCTGTCAGTAATAAGGTGGCAACAATGTCTACTGGAATAGTGGTGTCAGAAATAGTCAGATAAAACAGGAAATGTAAATAAGATCTAAATTTGTATGACATAATAAAAAATGACCAGAATTCAATTGGAAATTGCTCACTATACTAAAAACCAGCAAAATCTTAAACTGAAAAAAAAGCTAGAATTGTTGAGATGACAGTAATGTTAGAATTATCTGACAAAACTATTAAAGACACTATAGTAAAAAATCTCTCAGTGACAATTACAAATATGCTTGAGATGAATTTTTAAAAAGGAAACTGTCAGCCAAACAAAAAAATATTACCAAAGAAATAGAAGATTTAAGAAGCTGAGTAAACCCTGTAGAGAATACCCAAAAAGAGATCCATACCCAAACACATCATAATCTGCATTCTGAAATAAAAATAAGTAGAATTTGAGAAATGACACCTTATCTATAAAGAAAAAAACATTTGTATGACAGATTTCTTATTAGAAACCATGGAAACCAAGGAAATTGCACAATATTTTTCGGATGCCAAAAGAAAAGAACCATCAATGGGAATCCTATGCCCTGAGAAAATGTCCCTCGGGAATGAAAAAGAAATCAAGAAATTCTCCAATTAAAAAAAGTTAAGATTTGTCACCAGCAAACTTACTTCAAAAGAATGGGTAGCCCTGACTGGTGTGACTCAATGGGTTAGGCATCATCCTGCAAGCCCTGAAGGGCTGCCAGTTTGATTCCCAGTCAGAGCACATGCCTGGGTTTTGGGCCAGGTCCCCAGTTGGGGAAGTACAAGAGGCAGCCAATCAATGTTTCTCTCGCTCTTTTTTTCCCTTCCATACCCACTCTCTAAAATAAATAAACAAATAAAATAAATAAATAAATACATTTTAAAAAAGAATGTGTAGAGGATATTCTTTATACAGAAAAGAAACAATAAAGAAGGAACCTTGGAATATCAAGAAGGAAGAGAAAACAGAGTAAGCAGAAATATAGAAAAATATAGTCTAACTTCTTTTCAGTTTTTTAAATTGCATGTTCAAAGCAAATATATATGTACATATATATGTAACATCTAATATTGTTCCAAATATATGCAGAGAACATATTTAAGAATCTATATTATAATTGTAGGAGTATAAAGGGACATAAAGGAGGTAAGGTTATATATTGTGCTCAAACTGTAAGATTATGACACCAGTAGATTGTAATATATTTTATGTATATATAATATCTGTATCAACCACTATAAAAGTTATAAAAGTGATACAGCCAAAAACATTATAAGAAAATCTAAATGAAATTCAAAATGTATTTGAAAGGAAGGCATAAAAAAGAAAACTTTAAGATAAAAAACAGAGAATAGAAAGCAAAAATAAAATGTTAGAATTATGCCCTAATATATTAATAAATATAATCACTTCAATGAGCAGACCATTCTTTTCAAATGAACACAGAACAAATACCAAATAAAGAATATCCTGGGCCTAAAAAACCCTTAATGAAAAAAAAATGGCTTCTATCATGAGTGGCACATGTAGGGCAGCTTGATTGCTCTATGTGGGGAATCAACATCAAGAGATTTCAGAAGCATAGTTTTTTGGTACCTGGGCAGCTAGTGATCATTTGTCCTGATGCCTGCCAATAAATAAATAAGTAAACAAACAAACAAACAAGCAAATAAATAAGAAAGCCTTAAATGATTAAAATAAAAAAGAAGATATATGAAATATGTTCCCAGGAACAATGGAGTCAAACTAGAAACCAATAAAGTTAATGAGAAAAATATATAAATACTTGAAAATAAAACTACATAAAAAAAATGAAAGAAAAAACTTCAAAATAATTATTATCCCAAGAGAAAGTTTAAATGGATATTCTAAAGGACATGGTATTGAATGAAAATAAAAATATATATCATAAACTCTGGTACATAGTTAAAACAGTGCAAAGAAGAAAATTAATAGTATTAAGTTCATACCTTAAAAAACAAAAAGTTCAAATCAATAATGTAATCTCCCATCTCAAGAATGTACAAACAGAGCTCCGGTCAGGTAGCTCAGTTGGTTAGAGCATTGTCTTGATATGCCAGGATAGCAGGTTTGATACCCGGTCAACCAACGAATACATAAATAAGTAAAACAACAAATTGGTCTCTCTCTCTCTTTCTTATCCTCTATCTCTCTAAAATCAATTTAAAAAAAGAACACTGAAACAGAAAGGGGGAAGCAAACAGAAGAAAGGTAATAAAAATCAGAGGAAAAACTAATTAAAACCAATAAATTAGAGAAAGTCAATGAAACAAAGAATTGGTTCTCTGAAATAAACTTGACAAACCTATAACATGACTGATAAAGAAAAAAATAAGCCACAAATAATCAATATAAAAATGATATTGGAGACATTACTATAGATTCTGTGGCCAGTAAAACAATAATAAAGAAATTCTATGATTTTACCTACATTAATTTAGCAATGTAGGTGAACTAGACTAATTTCTATAGTACAACTCAGCCAATACAATAAAATTTAGATAGCTCTACAACTATTAAAGACAAAAAATAAGTGAGTGTATAGAAGAACTGAACACTATCAACTAACTCCATCTAATTGACATTTTATAGATAATTCCACCCAAGAATAGCAAAGTACACATTTTTTTCAGGTACATATCAGACATTCACTAAGAGATTCAAAAGTAAAAAAATATATTATTTTGAAAGTAAAACTACTTTGATGTGGTATAAATACTATATGGTTGCGTTGTGTTGATATAATCAAACATTGTTAAAAATACCAAGAACTAATATAGTGAAAAATATTCAGAGATTTTTTTCATGGTGTTAATGTTGTCTTTGATTACACTAAATAGATATTAAGATACAATATTTTAAATATTTCTATGAAAATAATGAATTATATTTTAAGTAGTAAAAATCTTAAATTTTATCAAATAAAGCTGATTCTAGTATTAGAAAGTAAAACATCACAGAGCTGAGTCTGGGATTGTTATATAGTATTTCCTAAAAAGTCCTTGGTCTAACAAATGTAAAACTAAAATAAATAAGCAACAGCAGCAACTACTCCCACTATAAAATTATTTATATGGAAGATATTTCAACATTTATGATCTTAAGGTAAGTGCACTAAAAGATACTGTTAGAATTGAGTTGTGCAATTTTGTGTTGGTAGTATGTCATTTGAGTGACCAAAGTAATTATACTGCCATGAACTCTGGTCACTTAGCATGAGACTAAGGAAAGAAAAGCTAATCACAAGTGATGGAGGCAGGAGGTTGAAATAAAGTATTCAGTAGACACATTGACCACCAAAAGGAACACAGAAAAAATTAATGAATAAGCCAAAAGATCAATGTAAAGAACTTTACTGGACAACTAGAAGAAAGGGATAAAGAAATGAAATGAAGGAGACCAAAGTTGTGTCAACATCATTATAAGAGAAGTACCATTATCACTAATGTTTACACAGTGTGGAGAAAATATCTGAATAAATAGTATCTGAAGGTTTCCTGAGATCAAAGAAAAATAATTAATATTTTAATTTGTAAAAGTATATTTAATGCCAAATGAGATAAATGTGTATCGTGAGGTACCATAGACACAAACTATAGAAAACTTTAAATCATCAAACACAAAAGGAAGCCTATCTCCTACTGGGGAATGAGATTCAGCAATTCTAAACTTCTGACAGCCACAGAGGGATGAATATGAAGTCAAAAAGTCACATTTGTAAATGTCTCATGTGCACATTCCTCTTTTGTTTGACTTTTTTTTTACTTAAAAACCAAAATTTTAAATATGAGAAAATCACTAGCAACATAGTTAGTGAATAAACAACAAGTTTTATTTGGTACTAACTCCAATATTAGTTTTCATGGCAGAGTGAAATCCATCTGTACTCATGAGCTCAGAGGTATTTAAGCTGGGACTGGTGAAGAATGAAGGTATGGTGGGGATCAGTAAAGGAAGGTAGTGTTGGATTCAGCATAAATATATGCAACATGTAAGAATAGTTGTATTTGAGTTTGGGATTCACAACAATAAAATGTCTAAAGAAACTTTTTGTAATAAAATATGTACAATATAATATATTTATATATACAAACAATAGATAAATATATAATAGAGTAGTCACCTCAGATATGATAGAATCACCTCAATTCTTTTTACTTCTGTTTCAAGCAGGATGAAACAATATAAAATTGTCTGAAATTTATGCAATTATAAAGGACATATGGACAATAACAAGGGGGATGGAAACACGGGAGGGAGGCGGGGAGGGCTGGGGTGGTAGGGAGACGTGGGGGGAAAGACAGAAAACTGTACTTGAACAGCAATAAAAAAGGTTAAAAACATATTAATGAAAATTTGAATACATGCTAAAAACAATCTGGGAAAACTTTGATGAAAGCAATTTCTTGAAGTGTACCAATGACCAGAGGGTTTTGTAAGGAATGCTTCAAGGGCAAAGGTGGCTAAAAGAAGAGGGATTTCAAAAAAGTAAGCAGGGCACTGAAGTAATTTCCTCCTTGAGAGCATTTGCTGAAACTGAGCAACACAGAGCTGTGATTTTAGTAGCTTCAACAGTGTGCAGAGGAGAGAAGAAATGCCTATGACTTAGCCAAGTGGAGGAACCAACACAAGCAAATCTGCTCTTGGTAAAGTTGATACTGACCCCAAAATATAGTGCTTTCCATGAAAAGATGGGTTAGAAATAAATCTGCATGACTTTGTCACTCCTAGAGTAAATTCAAGTCAATACTGGGCCCTAAGTGAAGGTGGAAAATCTTTCTTACAAACAAGCTGGAGGTACCTGCAAATGAAGCCCCAGGGTTATTAGGGATGTTTAAGGGGGAAAATGTTACTTTTTAGTGTTCTCATATTTCTGGGCAAAGCAAACATATCTTATCTGAAAGCAGTAATCTACACTCACACAGTAAACTTCCTCATAGACTAATTGTAAGAGTTATGAATTTTTTAGTCAAAAATCACAAGAACCACTAAAAATTAGAGATAGCAAAATGAATTCCTAAAATTTTAAAATATTATGATTATTGAATGGAGAAAATAGCATAAATTGTTAAATACACCTAAATTCTAAGGATCAATAAATCCAGGAGCTGGTTCTTTGAAAAGATAAATAAAATCGACAAGCCTTTAAGCAGACTCATCAAGAAAAAAAGAGAGAGGACCCAAATAAACACAATCAGAAATGAAGAAAGAGAGGTTACAACCGATACCACAGAAACACAAGATTGTAAGAAAGTACTACGAAGAACTATATGCCAAGAAATTTGAAAACCAAGGTGAAATGGACAAATTTCTAGAAAAATATAATCTTCCAAAACTGAATGAAGAAGAAGTTGAAAGCTTGAACAGACCAATAACAGCTGACAAAATTGAACAGTAATCAAAACACTCTCAACAAACAAAAGCCCTGGACTGGATGGTTTCACAGGAGAATTCTACAAAGCATTTAAGAATGAGCTAACTCCTATCCTTCATAGACTATTCCAAAAAATCCAAGAAGACAAAAGACTTCCAAACTCTTTTTATGAAGCCAGCATCATCTTAATCCCAAAACCAGAAAAGGACACAACAAAGAAAGAAAACTTCAGGCCAATATTGCTGATGAACATAGACACTAAAATCCTCAACAAAATATTGGCAAACTGTATCCAGCAATACATTAAAAAGATCATACTCCATGACCAAGTGGGATTCATCCAAGGGATGCAAGGGTGGTACAATATTCGCAAATCAATAAATGTTAATACATCACATAAACAAAAGCAAAGACAAAAATCACATAATCGTATCAACAAATGTGGAAAAAGTATTTGATATGGTACAGCACCCATTTATAATAAAAACACTCAGCAAAGTGAGAATAGAGGGAGCATTCCTCAACATAATAAAGGTCATATATGAGAGACCTACAGCCACTATCATACTCAGTGGGCAAAAACTAAAAACTTTCCCACTAATATGAGGAACAAGAAAAGGCTGTCCACTTTCACCACTTCTATTCAATATAGTACTGGAAGTTTTAGCCACAGCAATCAGACAAGAAACAAGAAAAGGAAATAAAAGGCATCCAAATTGGAAAAGTATCCAAAACTATCATTGTTTGCAGATGACATGATAGTGTACATAGAAAATCCTATAGAATACACCAAAAAACTGCTCAACCTAATAAATGAATTTGGCAAAAACAGTTGGATACAAATTCAATATTCAGATATCAAAGGCATTTTTATATACCAACAATGAAATATCAGAAACAGAAATCAGGACTTCTGGCCAAGATGGAGGCATAGGTAGATGCACTGTGCCTCCTCGCACAACCAAGATAGGGACAACAACAATATAGAAACAAGATAATAACCAGAATTGACAGAAAATTGAAGTGTATGGAAGTCGGACGCACAAGGATTTAAAAATAGACACGTTCATCAAGACCGGTAGGAGGGGCGGAGTCAGGCCGGGTGAAGGACGCAGAGCAGAGAGCTGAGCAACCCGGGTGGCATGCAAGTCTGCAGCAGACAGACCCTGGGTGCACAAGTGGCAGTGGCTGGTGGGCCCTGGCCAGGGGGTGGCAACAGGCAGACCCAGCGAGGCGGCCATTGTGAAGCAAGACACTACATACAACTCAGGGTCCCAGCGCCGGGAAATAGAGCTTTGTGTCACTGACTGAAAAGGAAGGGCCCGCAGGGTGCCCAGACCCACACACACCGGTATTGGTGCCAGAGGGGCCCAGTTAGCTTGCAGAAAGCAGCAGAAGGGTCTGAGGTCCTACAGAGAGCAGAGCAAGCACCATTGTTCCTTGTTGGACCCTGCTTCCACATACAGCATCACAACCCAGCCACTGGGATGCCCCACCCTGGTGAACTCCTAAGACCCCGCCCCTCACTACAGGAGCTCCACAAGACCAAAAAACAAACAAACAAACAAACAAAAACAGCAAAAAATGGCTCAAACAGAAGAAGAATTGAAAGCGCCAGAACCCATCCTTTTAAATGACCAAGAGATAACCATCCTATCAGATGCACAATTCAAAGCACTGGCGATCAGGATACTCACAGAATTGGTTGATTTTGGTCACAAATTAGATGAAAAAAATGCAGGCTACAATAAGTTTAATGAAGAAAAATGCACAGGGAACCAATAGTGATGGAATGAAAGATGGGTCTCACATCATTGGAGTGGACCAGAAGGAAGAAAAAAATATACAACCAGAAAAGAATGAAGAAATAAGAATTTTTAAAAAATGAGAAGAGGCTTAGGAACCTCCAGGACATCTTTAAATGTTGCAACAGCCAAATTATAGGGGTACTAGAAGGGGAAGAGGAAGAACAACAAGTGGAAAACTTATTTGAACAAATAATAAAGGAGACTTCCCCAATCTGGCAAAGGAAATAGACTTTCAGTAAGTCCAGGAAGCTCGGAGAGTCCCAAAGAAGTTGGACCCAAGGAGGAACACACCAAGGCACATCATAATTACATTACCTAAGGTAAAAATGAAGG
>CM052543.1:94694359-94800868 GCA_028533065.1 Trachops cirrhosus | reverse complement strand
GAAGGGGCTGGAAAGAAGTATTCCAAGTCATGAAAGACAAGGACCTATACCCCAGATTGTTCTATCCAGCAAAGCTTTCATTTAGAATAGAAGGGCAGATCAGGTGCTTCTCAGATAAGGTCAAGTTAAAGGAGTTCATCATCACCAAGCCCTTACTATATGAAATGTTAAAGGGACTTATCTAAGAAAAAGAAGATAAAAAACATGTGTAGTAAACTGAGAGCAAACTCACAATTATTAACAACCACACATGAAACAAAAACAAGAAGAAACTAAGCAAATAACTAGAACAGGAACGGAACCACAGAAATGGAGATCACATGGAAGGGTTAGCAACAGGGGAGCGGGAGGAGGAGAGAGGGGGGAAAGGTATGAAGAATAAGTAGCATGGATGGTAGGTAGAAAATAGGCAGGGGGAGGGCAAGAATAGTAGGGGAAATGTAGAAGCTAAAGAACTTATGACACATGGACATGAACTAAAGGGGGGAATGTGGGTGGGAGAGGGTGTTCAGGGTGGAGGGGAATGAAGGGGGGAATAATAGGACAACTGTAATAGCATAATCAATAAAATATATAAAAAAAGAAAAAAAAGAAACAAATCAGGGAAAAAATCCCATTTGATTTAGCAACAAGAAAAATAAAATACCTAGGGATAAACCTAGCCAAGGAGGCAAAAGACCTGTACTCAGAAGACTATACAACACTGAGGAAAGAAATTAAGGAAGACACAAACAAATGGAAGCATGTACCATGCTCATGGATTGGAAGAATTAACATCATCAAAGTGTCCATATTATCCAAAGCAATTTATAGATTCAATGCAATACCTATTAAAGTACTAATGGCACATTTCATAGATTGTTCATAGAACAATCACTTCAAAAATTTATATGGAACTATAAATGACACTGAATAGCAACAGCAATTTTGAGAAAGAAGACCAAAGTAGGAGGAATCACAATACCTGATACCAAACTGTATTACAATACCACTGTAATTAAAACAGCCTGGTGCTGGCATAAAAACAGACACATGGACCAATGGAACAGAATAGAGACCCCAGAAATAAACCCAGGTCTCTATGGTCAATTAATGTTTGTGAAAGGGGGAAGCAGCATGAAATGGAGCAAAAATAAATGGTGTTGGGAGAGCTGGACAGCTACATGCACAAAATGAAACTTGTCCTCCAACTTACACCATACACAAAAATAAATTCAAGGTAGATAAAAGACCTAAATATAAGTCGTGATACTATAGAAGTCCTTCAGGAGAACATAGGCAGAAAAATCTCAGATATTCCACCAGCAATATTTTCACTGATATGTCCCCTCAAGCAAGGGACATAAAGGAAAGAGTAAACAAATGGGATTTCATCAAAATAAAATCTTTCTGCATGCCTAAAGAAAACAGCATTAAAATGAAAAGAGGACCAACAGTATGGGAAAACATACTTGCCAATGATACCTCAGAAAAGGATTAGATCTCCAAAATATATAAATGACTCACATGACTCCACACCAAGACAAGCAACCCAATTAAAAAAAGTGGGCAAAGGACTTGAACAGACACTTCTCCAAGGAGGACGTACAGAGGGTCATGCAACTAGCTTCCTCTCATGGCTAATGGCTGCCTGCAGAGCAGTGTAGCTTAATGAGGGGATCTACCCTCCTCTAACCCATGTTGGACCAGTTCATTGAAGCTCCAGCAGTTTATTCAAGAACTAGGCATGCAATATGCCATCTATAACCCACAGTCCAATGGGCCAGATATTGAGAGCTTTACTGGATGAATGAGGGACTAAGTCATGCAGACAGCACCACCACCTTTCTTTGGCACCCTGATTCCTATATTGTCCACTAAGGTAGGTGATTATGTACAAAAGATAGCACAGACAGTTGCTGGCTTAAGGCAGGTAGAATTATTGAGACAGAAGAAAGGAATAAGACCAGAAGAAAAGGGCAAAGAAGGAAAAAAGGGAGAGAATTTAGTTGTGAAAAGTAAGCAGAAAGGTCCTATGAAGGTTACCTGAAAACAGCTACATAATGACTTGGTAAAAGCTGGTGTAAATAAAGACACAATAGGGCCTGGCTGGTGTAGCTCAGTGGATTGAGCGCAGGCCTGGGAACCAAGAGACCACGGTTCGATTCCCAGTCAGGGCACATGCCTGGGTTGCAGGCCAGTTCCCAGCAGGGGACCCACGAGAGGCAACCATACATTGATATTTCTCTCCCTCTCTCCTTCCCTTCCCCTCTAAAGATAAATA
The DNA here is from genome assembly GCA_028533065.1 of Trachops cirrhosus. Taxonomy (NCBI): domain Eukaryota; kingdom Metazoa; phylum Chordata; class Mammalia; order Chiroptera; family Phyllostomidae; genus Trachops; species Trachops cirrhosus. The sequence goes on along the minus strand of CM052543.1, from coordinate 94,798,605 downwards.
AATAAAATCTTTAAAAAAAAAATAAAGACACAATAAACAAAAAAATCTAACTTTGACCTTGTAAACCGGTGGCAGCAACTAAACCTTGAGCAACACTTCCAGCTTATAGCAACACCTACTGTGTGAACATTGGAATAAACATTGTCAACCCAGATGATCCTGTTCACGAGCCCAGAGCCAACACCCAGTTTGGCTGACTTTGTGTTATGGCTGCTCCACTTGTAGAGTTGCCACCAACCCACCCAGAAGACAACCCACAGGGAGAGACCTTTGCTTAGAGGGATCTGAGAGACCTTTACACAGAGGCCAAGGGATTCGAGGCCACATGTAAAACTTACTATTTATTGGTTCCCAAAGAATGTACAAAGAGTGTTGCCTTTACTTGATACTGGTTCAGAATGTACTCTTACTTACAGTAACCCAGAAGGTTTAAAGGACCCCTAACTTGTCATTGATGGCTATGGAGGACAATCCATTTGGGCTTGAGCTATGATGTTAACCCCTGGAGTAGGGCATTTACCACCCTACCATGACTTTATAAGGCATAAGTTTCTGCTATCCCAGAGTTTATCCTAGGAATTGACATTCTAGCTGGCATGTACCTACAGACCACCATGGGGGAGTTTCAGCTCCAAATACAGGTTATGAAAGCCATTTCAAGGGGGCATGCCAAACATCCTCTGTGTCACTCCCCACTCCCCATAAAGTAGTGGCCACCAAATAATACCGACTTTCAGGTGGCCATAAGGAAATCAAGGAGACCATAGAAGAACTGGCTGGAGTAAATATCACCAGACTGTCACACAGTACCTACAACTGATGTGTTTAGCCAGTCCAGAAACCAGATGAAACCAGATGAAACAGTTATAATCTACAGCAAATCTTCTTGTTTGCTTCTGGTTCTTAAATTGATCTGTTTTGGCTTCCTGACTTTGTGGTGTGAACCTCTATGGTAGGAGACCTGTGAGATTCAGTGGTGCAGTCTCCTTGATCTCCTTAACTTGATGCTCTTTGGATTCTCTTGATGTCATTTCTGGCATAAAGTTTCATCTACAGTCAAGTTTCATCTACAGATATATAACTGTAGATTATAGAGAACTAAATAAGGTAATTCTTTCTCTCTTTGCAGTCATACCTAATGTAGCTAGCCTCCTAGACCAGCTCAGCCATGAGCTGGGCACATATCGTTATGTACTAGATAATGTACTAGAAAGCTCATGCTTTCTTCTCAATAGACATACACCCTGATCGAATCAGTTTGCCTTCACTGGGCAAGGCTGCCAGTAAACATTTAATATTTCATCCCAGGGTTACTGACACAGCCCTACTGTTTGACATGGCCTTGTGGCTGAAGACTGTACCATCCTCTGTGATATTGTATCATTACATTGATGACATCACGCTAACCTCTGATTCTCTTACAGAGTAAGAGCACACTGCTTCTCAACTATTGGCTCATCTTCAGGACCAAGGATTGGTGGTCAATTCCAACAAAATCTAGGGACCTGGATAGTCTGTCATATTCTTGGGGGTTGTTTGATTGGGTAAGACAAAGGTGATTCCTGCTGCCATTATAGATAAGATTCAAGCTTCCCCCCTCTTGCACAAGCCAAAGCAATTGCAGGAATTTTTAGGGTTCTTAGGATTATGGAGGGTTTTTATACCATACTTAGCTTAGCTAGTGCACCCTTTATATTGCCTAACACAAAAAAGAGTTGCTTGGGATTGGGTGAAAGAACATGATTGGGACTTTAAAGCTGCTAAACAAGCAATGAAGACTGTACAAGCACTGCGGGTCATAGATTGATCTCAGGCACATGATTTGGACATCCATGTCACCCCCAAGGGCTATGCATGGGGACATCGGCAATGGCAAAGATGTACCAAGTTGCCAATTTGTTTCTGGTTCCAGCTCTAGAAGGGAACAGAGGCTTGATACAGTCTGATAGAACAAAGATTTAACAATGTTACCAAACTCTCCTGGCTACTGAATTTATCACCAGACCTGCTGAGGTTTGAATATATACTACCTATCCCATTGCTGGTTGGGTACAGGGCCTTGTTAATCAACCCAGAGCTCAGTGGCACAGACAGCTGTCCTGACTAAGAGGTGTACATATCTTCAACAGAGGAGCAAACTGAAGATGAGCCCTCTGAGCCAAGAATTGCAGCAGCTCCTGCGCCTGGTCACTTACCAAGATGCAGACACAGAGGTCCCTGCTCCCCTTCCCATGCCTGAGCCTACTATTAAAGAGGGATAAGCCCCTGTACCTGAAAACTCTTGGTACACTGATGGCTGTTGCCAGGGTCAGACACCTACCTGGTCCAGCACGGACAACATATGGATGAAAAATGGCTTGGACAAAGTAGACAGTGGGCTGAGCTAAGATCAGTCTGGATAGTCATAATTCAAGAACCAGGGTTGTTGTGATTTGCACAGACAGCTGAGCAGTGTACAGAGGACTAACTCTATAGTTGTCCCATTGACAGTCAGATGACTGGCAGGTGGCTAGGTGACCCTGATGGGTACAAGGCCTTTGGAAGGAAATTTATGAATATAGGCTGGAAATGTAATAATTCTTTACCATGTCAATGGACACCAACCTCTCCACAGCCCAGGTGATGCCAAGGCTGATGACTGGGCTTGAATTCACTGGCAAGAAGAGGCTCCAGCAGAAGACATGGCCAAGTGGCTGTGCAGGAAGATGTGTCACAAGAGGCAGAAAACTTTATGGGAAGTGCTCAAAATTTGGGGCCTACTGCCCCATTACTCTGATGTAATCATGGTCTGTCAGAAATGCATTCTCTATGCAGAAGAAGCACCCCCACCAGCTACCCCAAGATATGGGTGGCCCGTGATGGGGGGACATCCCACTAACCTACTGGCAGGTCAACTACATTGGCCCTCTACCACAATCCAAAGGCTCACGCTATGCCTTAACATTTGTAAACACAACTACTGGCTTGCTACAACATACCCACACAGCAGTCTACATAGCCAGCTACCATCAGAGTCCTAAAACAGCTATGTGCTGCCTATAGGACACCAGACATCATTGAAAATGACCAAGGCACCCATTTTACAGGACATGAAGTACAAGAATGGGCACATGCCCTCAATGTAGACTGGAAATTTCGTCTGCAATGCAACCCTATCAGAGCCAGGCTCATTGACAGATATAATGGCCTCTTGAAAAATGCTCTGAAGACTGACTCTGGCTCATTCCAAGGGTGGACAACCTGTCTTTCTGACTTTCTGCAAGCTTTGAACAAATGGCCTATTGTAGGACAAGCATCTCCTGTCAACCTTTTCACTAAACCTTGGGCACCACCTATCCACCTACAATTAAGCACCCAGGAACCTCTGTTGTACCCTGGATGGGGACAAAAAAATAGTGTGCTCTTGCCAACACCCCAAGACATATCCCCAGGAAAAAGCACCCTCGCCTGTCCTTGGCAGGTATGGGTAGAGTCCTGTTGATGTTCCTTAGGGCTCCTTGGGGAGAAGGACTCATAATGCGGTTACAGATAGCATCCATGGTATCAACCTCCTGGCCCCTTACCCTTGTTTGTTATAACCACAGCACACCTTCTATGTAAGTTCTTAAGGGAACTTACATAGCCTCAGTTTGACAGGTACACACACCACTCCTAGTCCTTGGAGTGCAGAAAGCCCATAGCCTAGGGGCAAATCAGGCATAGTACCAATGGCCAGGGCATCCACTGGTTAGTGTAATGATATTAAACAAAGACTAGATTGTTGCTTGTGTACTGTCAGACCACCAAGATCTGCCTCTACTAGTTTCTATTAAACATGTCTTTTATCACTCCTAGATTCTGTTCTGGAAACCCTTTCTACAGTAGGCCAGTATGCTAGCAGCCATCAAGAAACCATTCCAATTATTAGATCTGCACTGAATTTCCCACTGCTGCCTCCACTGGCCTACCATGGTGGATCCAACCTGTGAACCAAACATGCTGGGTTGCAAGACTGGAAGGCTTCTGACCCCTTCTTCAAGCACAAGTGACAAGGTGTTTTTCCTTGTGAGAGCACAGGCTAACCCCACCAAGCCATGGCTCACGTACATGGTTTGGAATGGTGTGGGATGGCTGTCATCTTTATAGGTAGAAGTGACAGCCCATACCCATATGTGTTAGACACAGAAATGGAATTGCAAGTGAGACTGTTCGGCTCATGGGGTGGATGCTGGAAGCCCTATGCAAGAAGATTACAGTACTGACTATTATAGACTACTAACGGTAGTCTATTAATGGGACACAGTCCCATCCCATCCAATAGGGAGCCCATGGACCTGTGGTCAATGTAGTTGACATTATCTCCCATTTAACTGGACTGGGTGTTACATCTGGGGAGAAACATACATCCCAGGATGAGTAATGAATACTATTTCAGCTGTCTCCCAGAATTGGGACTCATGAGCCAAGCACTCTGGCTAGTGGTTCTACCCCCTAGCCCTTTTTGTGCCCCCTGAAGGCATTATTCTAACCCATGAAGCCATTAAGTCCCTAGAAAATCACACTGCAATACCCCTTAATCACACCAAGCACACTCTAGCTCTTATTTCAGAAGAAGTAACTCAAATGAGGAAAGTTGTGCTGCAGAATAGAAAGTCATTACACTTACTCACTGCTGCCCAGGTGGGTACCCGTGCCATTGTGCACACAGAGTGTTGTGTGTATATATTCCTGATAATGCCCACAATGTATCCAAAACTTTAGGGCAGCTAAAATGAATCATATATCAGCCCCCTTTATGATTTGGTGAAATTCTTTAGGTTCCCTCCTCCTAAGTATCTTTGGTTTCTGTTTTGTGCTTTTAGTCTTGGGGTACAGCCTTTACTGTAACTGTTGTATATGGGTACAATATGCCCACAGCTTACCACACAGGTCTTCTATTGGAAAAATTAATATGAAGAATATGAGCCCTGGCCGGTGTGGCTCAGTGGATTTAATGCCAACCTGCAGACCAAAATGTTGCTGGTTCAATTCCCAGTCAGGGCACATGCCTGGGTTGCAGGCTAGCCCTAGTTGGAGGCCTGAGAGAGGTAACAACCAATCACTATTTTGCTATTTCTCTCACACATCAAGTTTCTCTCCTTCTCCCTTCTTTCCCTTCTCTCTAAAAAAATAAAAAATAAAATCTTTTAAGAAAACATGAGATGGAAGAGCAATTTGGGTGGAGTGTGGGGTTAATGCTGGACATGGCCTTTCCACCACAGAAGCTGGCCAGAGGGCCTCTAGCCAAAAGAAATGTGTATTGTCCTAAGGAACGGAATGTAGCTCCCTCTTTATCTCCCTAGGGGATTGGTTTCTTTCCCAGTGACTGCTTCTTGACCTTCCCTCCAGACAACCACCACCCCCGCCCCCGCCCCGCCTGGCATGTACATACTGATGTAATGTGGGTCTGGACTACACAGATTTGTGCAACTTGCACCCATGTCACCTTTGTCTGGAGCCCCTTATGACAAGCCTTGGACTGGGGGAGGTGCAGTCCTGCTTTGTCGATCTGTCACCATTGGTGCTCCCTGTAATGTGAGTAATAAAGGTTAGGTCTGCTCCATCAGGTCCTCCTTGCATTTTTTTTTTTGTTGTTGTTTATCCAAATGAGTGATTAAGATCCCTGGGCCTGACCTCCTGTTACAGGATGCTATACAAAATGTCACAGACTGGGCAGCTTGAACAACAAAAATTTATTTCTCAGTTGTAAAGCTAGGAACTCTAAGCTTCAAGATGACAGCAAATTTGATTTCTGGTAAGAGTTCTCTGGTTTTCAGATAGCTGCTTTCTTGCTGTATCCTCACGAGGCAGAGAGAAAGAATGGTTAAAAAAAAAGAAACCTCCTTGTTGTCTTGCCTTAAAGGCACTAATCCCCTCCTGAGGGCTTTACCCTCATGACCTCATTTAAATTGAATTACCTCTCAAGGCCTATCTCAAATACCACCATACTGGGGATTAGGGTTTTAACATAAGAATTTGAGGAGGTGTGATTTAATCTATAACAAACATTTGCAAGAATTTGTAGAAGACATCAACCTCATTGGTTCATAAAACCAAAAATCTCAATGAAGCTCCCCCAAAACAAATCCCATTAGAAACAATGCAATTAAGTCTAACACTAAAAAGGAAAAAATCTTAAAATGCAGGATAATCTAAAAAAAGTCAGGTAATCTAAGAGGTAATATTAGACTGATAGCTGTCTTCTCAACAAAATTAATAAAAAACAGATGAGCAAGACAATACTGTCAATATGTTAATATTCTTGTTAACATATTAATGTTCTTGTGTAATGTTATATCGGGCAAAGCAATCTCTTGGCAACATGATCAAAAGAACAATATGTTCAAACAAAAACACAGTTTTCTACCAACCAGTGGCAATATTAATTCTGTTATAATTCAGACAGAAGAAAACTAATTCTGAGTGATTTCTGAGAAGTAATAATGAATAAAAAAGAAATGGTGACTATATGGGTAAACCCAAATAAATTTGGACTATAAAAAACAAATACTTTTCCTTTCATCTTCTAAGTTCTTCTAGGATGGGATAATAAGCAAATTAACAGAGACAGATTAACAGGAGAAAATCAAAATTTTAATACATGTACTTGGGGAATTCATATAAGCATAAAAATTCCAAAGACAGTGAGGCAACATTGGATATATAATACATTTTGGGCAAAGGAGAGAAGAAGGGCGAGCAGGGTTTTTAGATTTTAGAAGCATGGGAGCTTTACAGGTAGTTGAGGAAGAGACAAACATATATGACAGGAAAATTCTTGCCAGGCAACTCTGAAACACTGGGACACAGTGGGTGATATATAGCTAAGAGGCACCTGCCTGAGGTCTTTCTATTTTCCATACTTAATTCTAATTAGCCTAAGGAGAATATCCTAAAACTCCTTTTGTGAAGCAGGTTTCTCTGCCTGAACTCTTGGGCAAGAAAAGAAGGTAGTTCAAAAGTTCAGTTTGAGTCTTGTTTGTTAATAAACACCTTAAAATTTGTGGACTCAAAAGGTCACATATTAAACCTGACAAGCTCAGGAGAAGCCTGTAGACAGATTTGAGTATTTCTTACATCAACAAAATCCACATCCCAAAAGGCAGTGTTAGGATGGCAATACTTTGGTTTCTTCAGGTTAATATATTAATGTTGATTAATATATTTAGTTAATGTTAGTTAATATATTAATGGTGATTAAAACAACAACAACAAAATACCATGTACTTTTAGTATTTATAGTTTAAGTGCTTTACAATCCTTGTAATATTTGAGAGCAAGAAAAATATGAATATTAATTTGTGACTATTAAGTTAAATGTGCACATCAAAGTTGCTAAAATAATAAAGTAATAGAAATAAAGTACACAATATTCAATGAAGAGAAAAAGATAAAAAATAAATTAAGGTAAGAAATTTTAAAAGAATGTAAATAGCACAAAATGAGGTAAAAGAAAATTCTAAATGTGGTAGTATTATTAGCATGGGTAGCTAGTTTGTTATTAATAAAAGAAAGAAGCAAATGGAAACAGACCTTAAGCCTAATAAACTAGACAGCTGAATCAGACACTAAACCTGATTTACTGGGAAGCTGTAGCATTCACATGGTCCCCATGTGGGACTGCTGCATCTTCTGTCCAAGGTACTTAATCCCAGAGCAATCATCCCACAGCAGATGGGAAGAATCGGCTTTCCAGTCTTCCAGGAGGACAACTGGCCCAATAGCCAGGATTACAGAGGAGGGGAAATTGCTTTACTGGGCATGTGCACAGTAGAAACCAGAAGATGAGGCAAAACTTTGAAGTATTCACAGTACGAGCCAAAATGGTGACTTAAAGGGGAGGAATCTAATATGAAAAAAGTCTGGAAAAAGAATTGGGTATGATAAAGGCACAAGACCCCAGAAGATTCAGGAAAGGTATTGGTTAGGAGAAAGGGCCAGCACAAGTTTGGGAAAACCCAGGAAGTAGGTTGAATACTTTTATTCCTGAAAACCAAGGAAATATATAAAGAATTATCAAGAATCTCAAAGCAGTTGTTACTAAAGCCTGCCACTCTCTATGTCCCCAAAGGCATATTATTTCTTTTCACCCAGTAAATCTTATCATTATGCTTAAATTTCTACCATGTTGGTGCCCTTTGAAATTCAACTTCTTTGAGACTGCAAGGACCCATTTTTACCAGCAACAGTAACTTCAATAAATGAGAATTCATCAAATGCTATGCTTAAAAGAAAAAGATTGTCAGAACAGATAAATTGTTTTTAGGAAGATCCATATACCTATTACAAGAAAAATATATGACAAATATGCCCAAAATTGAAAGAATGGTCAGAATATATGTTATGAAATTTAAATTAAAATTAAGCAGGCAAAACTATATGAATAATAGATGATAAAATTTTAAGACTGAAAGCGTTAGTAGAGAAAAAAAGCTCTATGCCCTGATACAAATTTCAATTCTCCAGGAAGATCAACAATTGTAAGCCTATATGAGTCAAATAGCAACCTCAAAACATACAATGCAACAATTTATTAAACTAGGAGAGACCAATCTACCATTATAGTGAGAGATTTAACACACTTCTATCATTAACTAATAGATGAAATGAATGAAAAATTTGCTTTGGCAAGTAAACATGGATACGGGTTACCTCACAAATTCTATGGGCTGCTCTAATAATCAAACTAACATAAGACAAATTAATAGGAAAAAAAACCCCAAAGTTTTGTAATATCAACCGTATTTATTGGAGAGGTCCAATAACATTGAGTAATTTGCCAAAATAGTGCAAGATATTGTCTTAAATATCACCTTCAGCTAAAAACAAAAGATGATGTTGGGGGTGGAGAGGTTAGTTATGGGAGGGACCAGGAAACACCCAGTAAATAAAGGTAAGGTTGTGTGCACATTCAAGATCTTAGTCTTCTGCTTTGATAAAAGTTTCTAGAGATAAGGTCATCCTCTTCTGGTGCCTGGGGGTGAGACACACAGGCACCTTTAGGAATGGAGATTTCCCTTACAAATGTAAATATCACTTACAAAGGGTAACCATCCACTTTGTTTTCATAGCTTTTCCAGAGTCTCTTGTTTCTTGAAAATTAAGCAGCTGAAAATAATCCTTATGCCAGAGAGACATTTTGGGGGTGACAAGTTATGTTCCCCCTAAAAATCAAAGCCACAGAATAAACCAGAAATTATCTATTCTTGGGAAACTACTGAACCTAGGCCACATTTTAACTTAGGGCTGTTCCCATAACTCCTCCCATTTTGGTGCTCTGGTTACCAAAAGCACACAGCATTGTGGACAAAAGAGATATCTGATCATTTTGGAGGTTTATTAAATGAAATAAATCTAGGGCATAGTCAATATTTGTTTGAATTTGTAATTTCCTTGTAAATTTCTATTCTCAAACATATGGTGGCTATTTGATTTGATTCGGAGCTCAACCAGGAGGGAGTTGCAGGCTGCCCCTTGGGCATTTCCAAAACAATAGCAAACTGCTTGAAAATCTCAGTCCCCTAAGGCTGTATTTCCAGTGGGGGCAAACAAGAGCTTGTCTGGGAATTGAAAAGGAAATCGTAGAAAACATATGAAGTCCTTTTTCTGGGTTTATTTCACTTAGAAACATGTTTTTTTATAGTTCTTTAAATTATTTTGGTACCTTTAGCATGTTTGTTAAACTTATTGAAGCATTTTCTTTTTTTTTTCTTCCTGTACCACTGAAATGTGAGGGTGGGGTGATGGCGTTGGGCATAGGAGAAGGAAAGAAGGAATGAGAAGCAGAAAAAAGACAGTAAGGATGCTAATACACAAAGTTTGGTGAGGATTCATCTTTTAAGGAAAAGATGAGAGAATATAAAGCCAGTGAAAGAGAAGAGAGGAGTTACTCAAGGGAAAGGAGAATATCCCCAAAGTAACTTTTACAACAGTGGTAATAATACAGGTACCTACCATGTGATACTTGGCTTTAAATATTAGGAATTCTACTAAGCATTTGATATATATCATAAGATTTTTTTTACTTAATAGTCACAGTTACCTCATTAGGCAATTTTATTATATTAATTTTGTAAATGAGAAATGCATGGTTAGATATGTGAATATCTCATAGAAATTGAAGATTTATTCTGAGACCTCTATTCCTAATTTCAGCCTTATTAATAAAGAAACATGTTACAATAGGGCAAAGCTGTAGAATTGCTAATGAGAGTGAGGGTGAGAAAGTGTCACCAAGTACTTCAATAGACCTATGACCTCCTTGCCAGGACAATGAAATAATGTGAGGGCTGGAACATCAGAGAATTTACAGTGTAACACTGAATGGTATAATCTAGTGTACTAGTTTTCTATTTCTGTGCTTTAACCATATTTCCTCAGGCAAGGTGTGGTGACAGCAGAAACAGATGACGAGTGAGAAAATGGGAAGAGCTATACAGTTTTATTGTAATACAGTTGCCTGGGGGAGAACAGAGCACCCTACACAAGGTCTGTCAAGGGATGCAGTGGGGCCAGTCAGGAGGCAAAGGAAGAGAGGAGCTACTGCCAAGCATATTTGATGTGGTTTTGAAACTGGAAAGACACCAGCATTCGGGATGCCTATCACTACCAAACCCAATAAACAATGACAGCGATTAAATCTTTATGGGCACTTTATTCAGATGGCTGGCAGTCTGAGAAGATGGTGGGTTCATACCCTAATAGACCATCTTGCCTTCTCTTTCCAGGCCAGACTTTTTATAATGGAATAAACAAGGTGCGGTGAGGGTTTTGAGATTAAGGGAGAATTAGGTGAAAGAAGCTGCAAAATTCCTGTCCTGCGCAGTTACTGTTCCCAGGAGAGGGTGATCGTCTGTCTCTCCCTGGAACACAAAGGCCTGGATACCTCTAGTTGTCCCCAGGTGGTAGGTAATCTCTAGCAGTGCCCCAGGAGGTCAGTTGTTTTCCCAGGAGCCAGGGTGGGTCTTATCTGTAGTTTCTGAAACAAAAGCTTTAACATAAGCATTACTTGCTAGACTTACAACTTTTTACCTTAAGCTAATATTTTCCAACTCTTGGGTTCCCTATCACTTTTCCCAGGAAGGAATAAATAAGGCAAGCAGGTTTCTGATTGTCTAGTGTGAAGGATTTCAGCAGGCTCTGGAGCATAGGGTCTCCCCCTGGTTGTGTGGTAATTGAGCAGGTGGGCTTCATTGCTTAAAGGGGAAACTGACCTGCCTCTAGCCAGGGCTTCAAAACTAGGTCAAGACAGTATTTGTTTTCAAAAATGTCATTGTATGCTACTGTACAAAATTACTGTAATTCTAGCATCTTAAAACAAAACAAATTTATATCTCACAGTTCTGCAGAGTGGAGGTAAAGTGGGTTCAGCTGTCTTGTCCACGTAGAAATCAAAGTGTTAGCCTGCCATCTTTACCAAAGGCCCTGGGAAAAATCTTTCTTCCATGTTCACACAGGTGTTGTCAGAATTCAGTTTTATGTGATTATAGGACTGAGATCCCCGCGTCCTTGCTGGCTGTCAGCAGAGTGGACAGAGTGCTCTCAGCTTCTGGAGAACTTCTGCATCCTTTGTCTAGTGAATCCCTTCTTCTATCTTCAAATGTGACAATGGCCCAGATATTCCTTATGCTTCAAATCCCTCTGGCCTCCACTTCTGAATGTTTCATCCCTTGTCCACTTGCAGCTAGAGAAAGTTCTCTGCTATTAATGATTTATACAATTAGATTGCCTCCCCCCACCTAGATTAAAGTAATCAGTGATTAAGCATGTCTGCAAAATTCCTTTGCCAGACAGGGTAACATATTTATTGATGGATTAGGGTTTAGGCAACCTTGGGAGGTCATTAGCCTGCCTATTCCACTTGGATAAGGTAATATCATTAAAATCCAGATCTGCAGTTTGCACAGTGAATTAGCCTGCCACGCCTTCACTGATTCATGCCTCTCCAGCAACTCAGGTACTTGTCAACCTGTACCATTCCAAAAAACGACACAGCACATCTGGGGGCAGTTGAGGCAGAGAGCTTGACTAATGTAGAGATTCAAATTATAAGACCTTTTACATCATTTTTAGCTTGTTCAACTGCTTGTTAAGAGAATAAATGCTTGAGTATATAAATCCTTAAATAAGAGATCTGTGTTTGTTACCAAATGAAAGTGGGTTCAGCAGCCCACCGCCAAACATAGGCATAAAACAAAGGTTTGTGAGGAAGGAAAAATGCCTTTATTAAAATATTGCACAATTTGAGGGATCAGGAGACTCCCTGGCTCTATGTCAACTCACTCAGACAAAACCCAGGTGGCCCCAGAACAAGACAGGAGTGTCCAGAAATCCCAGTCCTCTCTTATCTGTGCTTTGGAGTGGAAAGGGGCTAGGCACACTGCTCTCTAGCTTCAGGCTCTCTCATTGGACTCTGTGGGTGTGGGGCTGGCACCACCATCACTATGCTGCCACTGCTTCCCACGCCAGGTGGTCTGGGTTGATGCAACAACTGCAGCTGGTCATGCAGGGGCTCCATCCATGGGGCCTGGTGACTGAGTCGGCCTACAGCCTGGGGCCACTGCCCTGATCTCAGAGGAAGAGCAGAGGTATGGTCCAGGACTGTCAGTGCAGTGCAGAAGATGCTGTTTCATCCCATGGGCCCCTCAGGGGCATGCATCCCCCCTCCTCCAAGCCCAGTGTGGAGGACTTGGCCTTGACATGAGCCAGCCCACAACCAAGCAAGCCAGGGGAGCAAGAAGGGCTAAGTCTCTGCCCTCCCTCCATTTTAAATTTCCCAGTGCAAACACCCATTTGCTTTGGAAGGACCCCACTCCTCACCTATTTGTCCTTTTTTCAGGCTAAACTAGCAGGTCTGCACCTCCCCCTGTTGCCATGTTCCGGAAAGGAGCAGGAGGCATTTTTCCCTCTGTCAGTCACCCTCACCATCATTGTGGAGATTGCATGCAAGGTCTCTTCTTGCTGCATCTCCACCTCAGGGTAAGGAAATCTGTCCCCATGCTCTGTGCTCAGCTTTACTTCTGCTGCATCTGTCATTTCCTGTGACCCCTCCCTCACTCTGGGGCCTTGCCAGGCTGGCTGCCTGTATCATTATTACAAATAACCCATGAATTTTTTTTCTGCTGCTGCATCCTGAATCAAATTGAAATTTAAAGTATTATTACAAATTCAAACATAATAATTAGTGATGAAGATGGCATGTTACATGGGGAAAGCATTTGGAAAACTATAAAAATTTTATTGGCGAATTGAGACCAGTATTAGTTAACTGGACTTTGATACGCTTTTTTGTTGATGAAATCCTGACTTGCTGCTACTGCTTTTCTCTATTTATGTCATTTTTTTCTATTATTATACTATAAAGGAAGTTTATGGTTGAAAAGGCCAGATAGGTCCTGATCATATTGGAACATAAAATCATCAAGGCTCAGAGATGAGCTTTTTCTTGGGATGTGATGCTGCAGAAAAAGGCCTGCAGAGAGAGATGGAAGATCTAATTTGAAACTCAATTCTGCCACCACTCATTGACCTTGAAAACCATCACTTCTATGGACTTCAGTGTGTATATTCTACAACTTCTAGTACTATCATTGAATAATATTTTTTGAAGATTCAAAAATGGGACAACACACAAGTTATACATGATTCCTTAATCTGTGATAACTCATTTAATTTCATACAACTTGTGAAGTTAGTTCCTAAGATTCTACAAATGTGCTATTTATCTACAAGCTACATATTAATCAGAGTCAGTATTTACAGAAACAATGTCAAAAAAAATGATGGCTTGGGTTACAATTCCCCACTGTTACAATTTTCCACTGTTACAAAAAATACTATTCCTGGTTTAAAAAATATATTGTTCAGAAACTGAGAGCCAAAGAAGTTAAGTAACATCATCAATATCATGCAGCTGAAGTAAAACCCAGGTCTGTTTGAATACAAAGTAGTTAATGTTGTCTCTACAATACTTTGTTACAAATTAATTGATTGGGTTATTTTCACTGTCTACATCTGGAAAGTGACAACAGAATGCAAGATAATAATGTATCAGGTAGTTTCTTTGTCTTCATAGTATGTGACACCAAATATTTTGTATTTCAGATCAAATTTCTTTTCAACCAGATTGAAGTTGATCTAGCTTGAGGTAATTATTCTCTTCATGTGAGTGAAAACATCTGCTTTTCTTTCATGGGTCCTTTGCTCACTTTTTTTTCAGTTATGTTCCCCAGAAATTTTATTTGTGTGGGCTCATATGGCTTTTTACTATTTCCATAGGCTATTTGTAAATTCTCAAGTGTGTTAGTCTCCTTTAATATTGCCTCACTTTCAGATTCCCTAAGTGAAACTGTGTTCTTCAAGAAAGTTGTACATGGCATTTGACCACATTTATTGATTCAAAGATCATAAATTTGGAGGATGGAAATGTTCAGGTCTAGGTCATAAATACTTTTTAACTGATTTTTTCCTCATTCCAAGTGAGATCTTTTGTGGTATGATAAACATTTTCCCAAACAAGGTTATCACCTAATTTATTACATCCAACAGCCCTTTGTGATTTTCATGCCAGATACGTTCCTCATGCCAAACAATACTTACAGAAAAATATAGCAATTTGTCCTCCCCTAATTGGACTCTCAAAAAATGCAGCTGAGAGCATGCTTAACACAACTGAATTATTATTCTTTTATTGGCAGAGATTATGGTGCTTCAAAGTTATTGCCAAGAGATTTGGAATTTTTATTGAGAATTCCAGGAAGCCAGAAATTTCTGGGTAATATGTTAATCACTGAAAAGAAATGTTCCCCTTTGGGGCCAAAATGTGGCTTCTAATTCCATAAAGAATGTCAGTAAGTTATGAGAGTTTCATTTTCTTATTTACATTATCTCTTTTCTTGATGCAGCATCTTGACTTTCAAATTTAAAAACTAGGATCTTTATCTTGGCATTCAGGATATTACACAGTCTTAAAGCAATGCAACTTTCCTTTATTTTTCATATGGTTCATATGCCTGATTCTTATTCATGCCTCTGATTAGCCACAGCAGTGAAACCGGATCTGCGAACCAGCTTTGATTCAGAAATTTTGTAGGTCATTTTGGCCTAATTTCTAAGGTTCCATCTCTTTATTAATCTGTTTCTGCCTTTCTTCTTTTATACTTGCCAGTCTAGACAATACCCCAAATATGTCTATTGTTATTGCATCAGTTTTCTGTGTATTAAAACACCCAGGAAAAAGCAATCACACTATGCCTAAGGGAATTCAATATCTTAATTTTGCTCTTTTTTAAAGTATACTACTCGGGCTTCAGAAATCTTCAAAGGTATCTATAAAATACTATCCTGGTCATTTCTGGGTGGCTCAATTGGTTTGAGCATCATCCCATACATGTAAATGTAGTGGGTTCAACTCCTGGTCAGGGCACATACCTAGGTTGCAGGTATGGGAGGTAAGTAAGCAATGTTTTTCTCTCACATTGAAATCAATAACATATCCTCAGGTGAAGATTAAAATATATATATCTCCTACTGGTACTCCCACAATACACCACATTCTTGGCCTCCAACTTCTTTCAAAACTGAACTGAATACTTACACATATTCTAATATTTGGGGGTTCTCTGTGAGAAGTAAATAGAACATGTGCCACTCCTAGACTATGTTAGGATATGTACTACCAAATGTGGTTAGTAAGGGGCATCAAAAGGACTTCAATCTATGGGCACAATTATTTCAACCTGGCACAGTTTTTGAGTGCCCCCTCCTTAATGAGAGTGTACTTTAAAGTATATTTCCATGATTAGTATAGAAATTCACAGTGTGAATTCTATAGGAATGTCCTTGGGCATCAAAGTACTGTTTTGCACCATTTCCTTTTGGAGAAGGGAAGGTATAGGAAATTTACTGTACTTTTTCCATTACCATGTTTCCCCCTTTTAGTTTAAATAACACTAGGGATGCTAGTCATATGTTTGTGTATTTCCCCCTCTTCCTCTTACCACACCCCCTTCTACTACCTCAGCTAGTTCTGGAGACTGGAATACCACTAGCTAAAACTGGGCTTTGTTATAATTGAGTAAATGTGCATCACCGTTAATTTTCAACTTTTTGTGACTACCCACCCGTAAAAAATTACCATCTTTCCTATCAGCTGAATGACCTCCCTGTGGCAGTGAATCCTGACTTTGCCCTGAGGGAATCAGCCCCAGTAGGGAGAGCTGAGGAGCACTGGTGGTAGGGTGGAGCCTGAAAAACTTGAAAGAGCAAAATAGTCCCCTGTGGATTTCTGACGATTCTCTACTCTCTTTCCAATCCCTTTGAAAAATCATGATACTTATTTCAAACAAATTCATCAAAGATTTGTAATGCTATAAACAAGTGGATGCTAAGAAAATGATGGGGTTTTTTGGCTTAAAATATCCCTCTTGACATAGGGAATTCTGATTTCAAGACTGGTGCACATGTTTCTTTTTCAACTACTATAGATATAAACTTTTTTCTCTCCCTCCTTCTCTATTTCCTTCCTTCCTTCCTTCCTTCCTTCCTCTTCCTTAGCTTTTGTCCCTCTTTAAAGCAGAGGGTGTGTAATTTTCATCTATCAATCTCCAATATTTATTAAAAATCAGTTATATAATAAATGGCTGATATATGTTGAGAGAAGGAAAAGACAGGAAACTTTGATAATGGAGACAGGAAAAGAAATGCTCAGTATGGACATTATTGGCTAAGGTCAGGGTCCCGAAGAAGAAAACTATAGAAGGGGTTTTGAACAAAGTGGAAATTAGAAACCTAAGAAAGGAAAATTTTGCTAATGACAGTTTTTTTTTAAATATTTTATTTATTTATTTTTAGAGAGAGGGGAAGGAAGGGAGAAAGAGAGGGAGAGAAACATCAGTGTGTGGTTGCCTTTCACATGCCCCCTACAGGCGACCTGGCCCGAAACCTGGGCATGTGTCCTAATTGGGACTAGAACCTGTGACCCTTTGTTTCACAGCCTGAGCTCAATCCACTGAGCTACACCAGCCAGGGTGACAGTTTTCCTCAGGACTTGTCTGTGAGTAGGAACAGTTTTAGGGGTATGCAACCTGAATAATTAAGTCCACGTGCTTAGAAAGTTTAAAATTTTGGTTTAATGTTTTGCTGTTAGTATTGTAAAATTTTTAATAATTGTTGAAAAAAAGGTCTCTCATTTTAATTCTACAGTGAATTCTGCAAATTATATATTATTACTTCTTTTGGTCCCATACAGCCCTTCACATAATCATGTCACCTTAAGGGTTAGCCTTTTAAGCATGCCCTCCACTGAAGTGTGGGAAGCAATGCCCTCTTACTCCACCGCCCACTACCAGCACCACCCACCGACACCACTCACCACCTGAACCACTTACCTGCATTACCCACCAGCACTGCCAACCACCTGCACTACCCACCCTGCACTACCACTTAGCTTGGTAACATCTGAAGCTGAAAGAGAAGTTTTTAAAATTTTTACTCCTTATGAAAAGGATTTTAAAATGCAGATTTATTTATTTTGAGTTTGATATAAAACTCATTCTGAAAGAGTTTTTGAAAGGAATGAAAGGAGTTAAACTTGGTTAGGAAATATTACACAGGTATCATAGGAATTTCAGTTTCTTTCTCTGCAGTTGTCTGAATTGTTACTTATCCTCATGCTGCAATGAGAGGCAATCTGTTAAGCAGTGTGAACTACTGGTGTTCAAATCCCAGCTCTCTTATTGTACAGGTACATGATTTTAGGCACAATCTTTAATCTCTAAAGGTTTAACATCAATTTTCTCCTGTAAAGTGGGGATAACCTGGGCTGCACTCTTTGGATGCTTTGCAGATTACATGAGGATGAAATGAGTTAAGACACTGAAAGTACTCACTCAGAGTGCACTGTACATAGTAAACACTCAGCAAAATAATTGTTATTAGCATGTCACAAGAGGTGGTTGAATTCTTCAAAGATTTTGAAATAGGGTTCATAATGCATTTGTGATAAATAAGGAGGAGGAAGAAAGGAGCAACATAAATATCTTGGCATGTAGAGGTCTAGTCTTAAGTACCTCTCTATATATTGTGCCTCTCTATATACCCTTGAGCAGGTCTTGGATGCTACTGCAATATGCCAAGGGCTTTGTGTTACATGTGAACAGTGCTAGGAGCAGGTCGCTAGAACTGCTATGCTAAACCAATTTTTAAAAAGTCTATTCTGTCTGACGTTTCCCTTGACAGAGCTGTAAATAGGGTGAGATTTGAAAGGCTCATAGGGAACAAATGGAACCTTAGCAGACATCTGCTGTTTCCAGGGGCATCTGGGAGGTTTCGCTTTGAAGAATAAATTATCTGAGCTTTCTCCAGTGTTCTGTCTGTTCCCCACACCCTGGCTTTATGCACAAAAACACATACACATTTGTGGTCAGGCCTCAGCAAAACTGAAGTTAGTAAAATTTGTCCTCTGATTTCTCCATCTCCTAGTTCTCTTCCTTATTTCCTTCCCAGAAGCTATGCTGTTCCTTACTTGTTCATCCATTCATTATTTTATTCAATAAAGGCATGAAATATCTATTTGTGACAGACGGTCTTTTAAATTCTGAGAATATAGTTAGCAGGTCAGATAGGGTCTCTGCCCGGGTGGCTAGGAAAATACACAGTATTAACTACACTTTTAAACATATACTAGATTATTAACAGTTCTGACAGTTCTATGAAAAAATTACAGGATGATGAGATTTTAAAGAGTAAGGAGAACTCAGTTTAGATAAGAATATTGTGGGTGCTTTTCTAGGGGGATGGCATTTGAACCCATCTGAAGGATGAAAAGGAGCCCACTGTGAAAAAAATGAAAAAAAGGGAAGGAAAGAAAGCATGTTGAGAAAAAGGAACAGTGAATTCAAATATCCAAAAACAGGAAGGAAATTGGTGTTTTTAAGAAACAGAAAAGAAACAAATGCTCCTGGTTTGTACAGTCAGGAAAAATAGAGTTGGGGGTAATGAACCTTCCGGGCCATGAGAAAGGGAAGGGCTGGCTTTAAGTTTAGGATAAAGTGGCACTATTGAGAAACCTTTGATCAGAGGAGTGAAATACATTGATTTATATTTTTAAAAACCACTTATTTCTGTGAAAGTGGCAAAAATGAAAGCAAAGAGACAAAGTCATCCATGCTATTGCTGATGACAATCATTTGCAAGGGTAGTGACAAAGAAATAAAAATAGTTAGATTTAAGAACTATTTGGGAAGTAAGACTCAAAACCAGTTCTCAGAAGAGCATTAAATTGAATTGCTTTCAGTTAATGAAATGTGTTTTGAAGTTTCTGCTATTAGATGTTTCAAGTACTGGATATATTTCTGTGAATATGACCCAAGGTAGCACAGTTCAATGTGCTGACTCATGGCAAGCTTTGAATTGTTACAGGCAATAGAGACCTAAGTTAAAACAATAATATTTTACAAGCAGGACCTACATTTGTGTAGTTTTTCTTATTTATTTGTCCTGTATTCATATTACAAGTGCTTTAGCTTGTCCTATTACTTTAGTAAGGTTCTATTCACCACTCCTTTTTTGATCTCTACTGATTAGTAGTGCACACAAACTGACCCCAAGACCCAGTTCATGTCCAAGATAGATGTCAGATTATGAAAGATGAAGACCATTTGAAGGGGAGGTGGGGGGTGGCAGTGGTATTGGATTGTCTTTTCTCCAAATGAAGTGTCTTGCTTGTTTGATTTCATGGGTCAACTTTTTTTACAAGCATAGTCAGGATACATCATGAAATTACAAGATGAGAGCTCTAATTGCACCTGAATTCTGAGCAGAATTCACACGGGAGCAGAAATTCAGAGATTCAAGTTGATTAAGATGAAATTGATCCCATGTTTTTCTGGTTTTCTATAGTAATTAATTTTTTAAATTCCACTTTCCTGTATTCCTTACCTCTGAATTCCCCTTAAATCATGATGTTCTTCTGTGTTATCCATAGCCAATCACTATTTACTCTAGGTTTTCTCCCAGAATAATTTTGTCTATTGACTGGATTTTAATAATAAGCCATACACTGACTACTCACAAACCTCTATTTCAAAAGCAAACTTAGTCTATAAGGATAGCCCTACTGTTAGACAGTTTAGATAAATAATGACACCTCAAATACTATATTTTAGAATGAGCTTTTTATACTTTTTATTGCTCAATAGGTTAAATTTATAATTTTCCAGAAACATGAACATTATATTTAATTTCTCTTAGATCATTTTAATCACTGTCATTTAAAAATATTCTTTTAAAAGCTTGTGAAGCATATTTTAATTGATGATCTTACTGCATTAATATAAAAAGCAATTATTTCAATAAAATATACTATTGATCAAAATATTTATTGTTCTTTTTTTAGGATATCAACCTACTCAAAGATTATATATCTTCCTCTTCTTAATGTCAAATTTAATTAAAGCCACTTTAAAGCTGATGTTATGAGTTATTGTGTGGCCTACCATCCTCTTTTCCCTCAGACATGAGTCAGGTATACCCCAACTAGACTGCACGCATGTGAAGATGTAAAGTGGTGTTCCAAATGAACTACCATGGTCAAAAATAAGAGCTAAAAACACAAATCTTTATTTTTGTAAGACATGGAGATTTCATTGTACTTGGTGCATAAGGCATTTAACAATTCATTATTAAAATCATATGTTCCTTGGGAAAACTCAAAACAGTTCTTTCTGCTAGTCTGTCCATCAGTTTGTAGGAGTTAACCCAAATATTGCACAATATTACTTTTGGTGCTTAAGCATTTATGGATTTTTTAAGGGAATGTTACCATGAAGTCAAGAAGAGAGAATTTAGAAAGCTATGAGGACTTCTTCAAACTATCTCTGTACCCTGATTTGGATGGAGTGAATATGAAAATATCAAGAGTCTCCACCCAAAAGGTAATTGTGACAATTGAATGAAATTAATTATACAAAATACTTACCAGAATCCCTGATGCATAGAAAGTGCTTCAGTACATTTTAGTTGAGGAAAACACTCGTGGGCAATGGAAAGGAACTGAAGAACACACATCTTATTCTTAGAACGGTGAAGGGTCGACACTTATACCCAATCTTCATACCTGTGTTATGGTAGCTCTAAAAGTCATGTCACTTAAATTAAAAAAAAATTAAAACATAAGACATTAGGATCTATACCTTATTTCAAGTAAAATGGTCTCACACTGACTTAAAAGAATGACACTACCTCTCTCATAGCCTCCAATGTTACCAGGGAGAATGAGAGCACGGAGAGCAGCTGGATCATTCCTCTCCACTGGCACTGATGATTGATACATTTTCCCAAAAATATCACTTCTGTTTAATTTACATATTTGAGACTTGCACCAGTGAAAGCTCATCCTTACCAAATCATTATAAATATTAACAGATTTTGAATAATATTGCTGTTAATTTAAAAATAACATTGAGGTTAGTAACTAACAATATCAATTTCATATTTTGGAATTTAGAATATCAGTGTACTCATTAGTGGACTTTCAGAAAGTGAAAAAGAAGGTTCTCCTTCACTTGCTTCTACTGGTCTTTCTGTTTGAATTTTCTGGTCCAATGCTAATTCTTCATTTGATTCATGGTATATTCTAAAGATGGTTCAGGGAAAGGTAGCAGGGGCCATTAATATCTTGTCTTGCGACAGTGCGAATGATTTTGTGACACCACAGTTTCTCATGAAGGATAGGTTTTAAATATGTACACAGTGAGTGAGCCACTGTATGATGGATCACAGCAATGGCTCTTTCAATGAGAGAACAAGCAAGCCTATCCCAAAACTAGACATTCCTCTACAGATGACACTCCAGAACCTGTTGTCAATACACTTTTACTTAAAATAAAACTTGACTGATGACCAGAGTATTCTAGTGTGAAAAATGAAGTTATGCCCTCTGTTAAACTGTGAACTTGGTGGAAATTCAGCTTAAGAAAATCTCATCTCTTCTTTCTGTCCAATCCTGGCTGATGGAAGAAACTATACGTGCATATATTTTAAATGACTGAGACGATTGAAATTTGTTCCTCTATATCATCACAGATACACACACTAAATTTGACTAAGGGAAGGTCGGAGTATCTTAACAGAAAGAATGTTATCAGTCTCTAGAGCAGAATTATACATGGGTGGGAGAGCTAAGAATGCTTTTTTCTTGTTTTTTAATCTCATTAGTATTGAGAGACAGTGTTTCTTGCTAAAGAGTAAAGCTTTTTTTTTTTTTTTTTAAACAAAGAGAAGATAGAAGAAAAAGATGTGGAAAGAATTTCTTTAACCTCATTAGGGGACAATGTTTTACTTTCCTAGATTTTAGGACTCTCTCCAAAAATTTCTTTTGAGTCCTGTGGTGGTTGAATAGCATCCACTGATAAAATATGTTGAAATCCTGATACCCAGTACCTCATACTGTAAGCTCATTTGGAAATAGAGTTATTGTAGATGTAATTTGTTAAGATCATACTAGAGTGGGCATTTAATGCAATAGGACTGAAGTCCTTAAAAGAAGAGAGAGATGCAGAGAGAGAAGGTGACCGTATAAAGGCAGAAGCAGGGATTGGAATTATGCTGCCACAAGTCTGGGTCTACCAGAAGGTAGAACATGCAAGGAGGGATCATCCTTTAAGGTTTGGGGAAAAGCATGGCCTAGTCAACACCATGATGTCAGAATCTCAGCTTCCAGAACTTAAGAGAATGACTTTCTATTGTTTTGAACCACCAAGTTTATAGTACTTTGGGAAATTATGGCAGTCCAAGGAAACTAATACAAGTCCTAATGTATGGACTTACCAATTTCTTTGGCTTTCAAGGAACATCACACTCTTAGTGCACACTGGGTCTCCACCAATTTGCTAACTACTTCTGGGTGAATTCTTCTAGGTTACTCTTCTTTCTAGTGTTCGGTTGTGTTACTTTGATAAGCCAATGCTCACATCTCATCCCTCCCTTCAGGCACATATCTCTGCTTAGATTTTCCAATAGTTCTTTGCTCTGTGACCTAACCTCTTTATAGATTTAAGAAAACTAATATCTTTGTAGTTTGTTTGTGATTTATTTATTATTTTAGTTTCAGTGTAGAAGCAATACTCTTTCCTGATCTCCACATCTTTTCTTTAAAGATTTTATTTATTTATTTTTAGAGAGAAGAGAAGGGAGGGAGAAAGAGAGGGAGAGAAACATCAATGTGTGGCTGCCTCTCATGCACCCCTTACTGAGAACCTGGCCTGTAACCCAGGCATGTACCCTGACTGGGAATCGAACTTGTGACCCTTTGGTTCACAGGCTGGCACTCAATCCACTGAGCCACACCAGCCAGGGCTAGATTCCCTCATCTTGAAGCAGAAGCCAAAAGCAACGAATTTGACATTTTCTTGTTTTATTTTTCATTTAGTACAGTATATTTTCTAATTTTCTTTGCAATTTTTTTTTGCCCATGGCTGTTAAGAATTGTATTTTTAAATTTCCACATATTTGGGGATTTAAAAATACTTTTATTGAGATCTAGCTTGATTCTAATACTCTATATGATTTAATTTATTTAAGTTTATTGATATCTGTTTTACAACTCAGAATATAGTCTATTTTATGTGGGTTCCATTGTTTCAGTAACCTGAAAGAAATGGTTATTCTGTTCCTATTTATTGGAATGTTTCTAATTTTCAAGTTTATAGTTTTCATCAAATTTGGTGTGATTTTTTATTGTTTTTCTTCTCTAGTTGTTCTTCAGATGTATATTTCTGTCCCTTTTTTCTTGTCCTCCAATAAAATGTCCACAAAAATTTAATTTTGTCCAAAATTTTAATATATTATTTTTTCCCAACCTTGTAATTTGTATTTTTTTTTGCTTTATTCGTTAACTATGTCTTCAAGGTCATTGATCATTTCCACAGTGTCTAATTACTATTATTATAATCTAGTAAAATTTAAAATTAAAAGTTCTATTTTTTAATTCCTTGATGACTCTTCTAATTATGTTTTCCTTTAAATTTATAAGCACTTTTTAAGCTTTTAAAGTTCTTATTAAATCCCTGTTTAAAGTTTTTATTAAAATCATTCTATATCTCTGTCATTCCTGGTCTGATTCTTCTACTTGATTTTTCTTCTGGATGTAGGTCATATTTCTTGCTTTTAGAATTTTTTTTATTGAATGCTGGATGTTATGAATCTTATGTTGTTTTAATCCTAGATTTGTTTGCCTTTATTTAAGAGTATTGTAGGAGGCTATAAAGTTTCTTGTCAATCAGCTTCATCCTTTTAAGATTTTAAGTTTTGTTAGGGAACATCTAGAGTAGCCTCCAAATGTAGGACAATGTTCCTCAACTGCAGCACCATAAGCATTTGACTCCAGACAATTCTTTGTCACAGGAGCCTCTTCCTGAAGATTATAGGATGTTTAGCTGCATCCCAGGCCTTTGTTTACCGGGTAAGAGTATCACTTCTCATCCCTTACAGTTGAGACAACCAAAAATGTCTAGATATTACTAAATGTCTATTGGTGGATAAAATTGCCCTTTGTTGAGAATCACTGACCTAAGACAAGTTTAGCCCAACTGTCATGGTGTAATGATTCTAGTTTCTCTGCCGAATGCCCTGGTTGTTCAAATAAGACTCTTCACTCTACTGATTGTAACCTGAATGTCTTTGTTCTCAGGAGCCATTAGAATGTTCAGCTTCTAGCTCACGGTTATTCTCAGTCCATCCTTATGGAGATTTGTCCCTGGCATGGATAGTGATAATTTAAGAACAGGAGGATTTGTGTGAAGATTATCATGAATAATTCATCTATCTCAATGCAGAAAAGAAGAAATAGGATGATATTTAGAGTAGGTAAATATATTTTGAAGAACACTAAAACACTAATATAACAGGTAAGGAAATACAAGTTTAGATTTATTTAATAATTCATTTATTCAGCAAATATTTACTAAACAATGTATACATGCACAGATATTTTATATTCATTATATGTTCTGACAGAATAATAAACAAGATACATTCCTCAAATTTTTATATCTCCTATAGTAAACAGTCAAAAATCAATGATCACAAAACAGTATCAGAAGTGCTATAATAAAATAACTTTTCTAATGGGATGATGGAGAATGAGTACAGAAAATCAATATTTAATTGGTCTGTTGTTATTAGTTAACATTTCCAAGATAAAAAGACCATTGAACTGAATCTTCAATTGGACAAATATGGAAGACACTTTGAAAAGTGTCAGGAGACACTTGAAAAGAACGGGAGAAAAGTACAAAGAAGTGAGGGTAAATGACTAAGCTAGGAAAATGCAAGCAGACTGATATGGTTAAAAATTAAGGAATAATAATAGGGAAGTGAAGAGGCTGCAAATGTATTCAGGGATCAAGTTTGTATATTATTCTATGTCACCCTTAAATTTTCTTCAGAAGGTAATTGTTATCCCCTGAACATCTTTGAAGAGAGGAAACAGTATGATTACATTTAAATTTTAATAAAATTTATGTTAGATTAAATGTGTAAAATAAATAAGAAGGAAGCCTTTGTGGTACACTTACATTCTGGTGAAAAAGATCTATGTCTTTTAGCTTTAATCAGCTCAAATGATCTCCAGGCCTGCTCTACAACTGTTATACTGGGCCTAACTCTCTTGCTTTTATGGGTTGGGTTTATTATTTGTGGATCAAAATTTCCTGTAGCTCAAGATTATATCCATTACCTTCTGGTATTTCAAGAGGCTGAGTAGAAGTCTAAACTAATCTGATATTTTTTGCTAAAAAAAAATTTCCTTTTAATTTTTAATTAATGTCATTTAATTTTTACAGTATGTCAATGAATTTTCAGAATGTGTTTTTCTGTGTTTTTTCCTCATTATTCTATTACTCCATTAAACTTCTTAATCTATGAATTCAGATCTTTTGGGGGCAATAAATTATTTCTTCTAATTCAAATTTAAGCATTACTTCATATTCTTTTAGTTTCTCCTCTTAATTTCTAAGACTAACTCTTAAAATGTTTTTGTCTTTGTTTTTCTGATGACTTATGTCCTTTCTCAGTATTGTCTTTCATTATGGTTAAAACACCTCACATAACATAAAATAGATCTGTTTAAATTTTTAAGAGTACAGTGAAAAATTATTAAATATATATAATTTATTTTATAGCAGATCTATGAACTTTTAATCTTTCACAACTTGAATTCTATGCAAAAATAAACCACAAAACCTGGCAACTCCCCTTTCTGTGCCCCTGACAACCACCATTCTATGTCCTGCTCCTATGAGAATGACTACTGTCGATACCTCTTATAAATGTAAGTGTCCTTCTATGGCAGGCTTATTTCATTTAGCAGAATGCCCTCATAATCATTAATGTTGTAGAATCTGACAGGATTTCCTTCTTTCTTTAAGCAGAATAACATGTTTGTGTGTGTAGTTGACCCTTGAACAGTGTGGATGGAGGTTAGGAGCACAAGCAGTTCAAGTCAAAAATCCACATATGATTTTTGACACCCCCAAAATTTAATCTGTCCCTTGGTATCTGGGGGAGATTGATTTGAGGACCCTAGCCCTTCTGATACCAAAATTCATGAATACTTGTGATTGTAAACACTTGATGTAAAATGGCATGGGTCAATGCATACTTGTCAGCCCTCTGCATCCACACACACCCAATTTCGGATCAAAACCAGTACAGGCATTTAGTGAAAAAAAAAATGTCTAAGTGGACCCATGGTTTAAAACCCATGTTGTTTAAGGGTCAACTGTGTATGTTACATTTTCTTTATCCATTCATCTGTTGTTGGATCCTTTGGTTGTTTTCACTTCTTGGCTGTTTTGAATAATGCTCCAATGAACAAGAGAGTGCAAATATCTCTTTGAGATTGTGTTTTCTATTTTTACTATAAACATTCAAAGAGATTGATTATTATAGGTACTTTTATTTTTAACTTTTTGAGGAACGTCCATACTTTTTTTTTTTTACAGTGGCAGCACCACTTTACATTCCCATGAATGGTACCCAATGTTCCCAACTTCCTCACATCCTCACCAACACTTCTATTTCCTCTGTGACAATGACTGTCCTAACAGATGTGGGGTAGTATCTCATTGCAGTTTAGATTTTCAGTGCCATGATGTCTTAGTCTGTTTGGAGAACTATATGAAAATATGACAGGCTGGTGGCTTATAAACAACATAAATTTATTTCTCACAATTCTAGAGGCTGGACGTCTATCAGCATGCCAGTATGGTTGGGCCCTGGGGAAGGGCATCTTTCTGGTTTGTAGACTTTTGACTTTTTTCTGTGTCCCTACATAGTTAGTGAAAGGGGAAGTTAGGTCTCTGGCATCCTTTTACAGGGGCACTAATCCCACTGTTGAAAGCATCATTTCATGACCAAATTATCTACAAAAAGCTTCTGCTCTTAATACCATTGCATTACAAGTTGAGATCTCAACTTGTGAGTTCGGGGCTCACACAAACTTACTGATCATAGCACATGACAATATGTGATACTGTACATTTTCTATATACTTGTTGGTCTTATGTATATCTTCTTTGAGGAAATACCTCCCCATATATTTTGTCCATTTTTTAATCAAGTTATTTGTTGTTTTGCCATTGAGTTAAATAATTTTCATACATATTTTGGATATTAAGCCCTTATCAGATACAAGGTTTTCAAATATTTTCTGTAGGTTGCCTTTTGATTCTGTTGATTGTTTGCTATGCAGAGGCTATTTAGTCTGATGTATTCCTAGTTTTCTATTTTTGCTGTGGTGCTTATGCTTTGCTGATATAGTCAAGAAATCATTGTCAACTTCAATGTTATAAAGTTTTCTCTCTTTATTTTTTCCCCTAAGCATTTTAAACTTTATATTTAAGTATCTAATGCATTTTGAGTTAATTTTTATATATGGTATTACATAAGAATCCCATTTTATTCTTATGCATGTAAATATCCAGTTACACCAACACCATTTGAAGAGACAAATACAGTGCTGGCCTCATGAAATGTTTGGAAATTTTCTTTACTCCTTGTTTACTCAGAAGAGTTTCGTTACAGAACAGACCAGGGGGTGGGGGAGTTTAGGAATACTATTACTGATAGGACCCCCCCTTTTTCTCCGAGGGTCCCCCCTCGTACTAGTTTCACTTTGCCTGCTGCCAGAGAAAAGATGTCTCTTAATGCCAGAGATTGGTGAAAAAGAAAGGAATTATTTATTTAAAAGTTATACAGACTTAGAATAATGACAATGTATTCATTAAAATACTAAAGTTCTTTAGAATACCCACAAACACACACAGTCCTTCCTTCTCCCCTTTGCCCAGTCTGGGGTCCTGTATCTCAGGAACAGAAGTAGAAATCTGTGATTCAGGCTCCCGGCACCATTAGCTGTGTTGTCCCCACTATCTCCAGTTAATCCCAAGCCACGTGACACCTCCTTGTAGCCCACCAGCAAGAGTCCTTTCACTCCTTTTCTTCCAAGCAAAGTCTCTCCTGCTTCCTAAGCCACATGGCAAAAGGGAGTAACCCAAAGCCGCATGGTCCTAACCTCTGTCAAAGCCATGTGGTCCCAACCTACTCCACCAAAGCTGTGTGGTCCTCCCTTGGTATGGCTGCCACTTCTGGGCTTAAATCCCTGCACCAGTCTTCTCTGCAGCCCCATTTCTGACTCCTCCCACAATCAGTTACACCTGCCAGCATTCCCGTATTCATCCAGCTTTACTGGGCTGCCATAGTAAGTCCAGGCAGGCATGGCCCCATGGCATGGAGCCAATCATCTCTAAGCTCTCACACAGGTGCTGTAACCAGGGGGAGTTGCTTTACAGTTATATCCTGGGTTGAAGTCACTACCATTCCCCTGGTTCAAAGCATGGCCACAGCCATTAAACATATCTATGAAACCAGTTAAAGGCTATAGATACATTAAATGACCATGCCAGAGGTTAGCTGTAAAGTTGTTGCTGTACAAAACAGCTTTCAATGGCCCTGCTCATGTATCCCATCCCCCAGCTCACAATGGTAGGGGTGAGGACATCACATATATATATATTTTCTTTAATATTTCCTGAATGCCCTGAGTTCTGGACCCCATTACAAATCCATGTTTGGGGTCCCCCCTTGGCTGCACCCTATTACAATTTGAGAATGATTGCCATTTTGTTTTCTTTAAATATTCACCACAAAATATAAAAAATTTACTAGTAAAGCCATCTGTTCCTGGACTTCCTTTGTGGAAAGGTTTTTCATTACTGAGTCAATTCCATTTGTTATAGGTCTATTCAGATTTTCAATTTCTTTATGATTCAATCTTGCTAGGTAATATGTTTCTGGAACTTACACATTTTTTCTAAGTTATCCAGTTTGTTGATATATTTTTTATAGTAGTCTTTTCTAATTCTTTTTTTTTGTCATTAGTTGTA
Source organism: Trachops cirrhosus (assembly GCA_028533065.1). Taxonomy (NCBI): domain Eukaryota; kingdom Metazoa; phylum Chordata; class Mammalia; order Chiroptera; family Phyllostomidae; genus Trachops; species Trachops cirrhosus. The sequence goes on along the minus strand of CM052543.1, from coordinate 94,769,143 downwards.
ATTCTTTAATTTATGACTTCCTTTGTGTCTTCCTTTTATTCATAGTCTAGTTAAATTTTATCAATTTTGGTAATATTTTCAGAAAAACAACTTTTTCATTGATTTTTTCCTATTATTTTGTTCTTTATTTTATTTGTTTTTGCTTTAACCTTTGTTCTTCCCTTCCTACTGGTAACTGTGGGTTTAGTTCTTTTTTTCCTTAGTTCTTTAGGGTATAAAATTAGATTAAATTTTTTTAACTCAGGCCATTACTTTTCTAAACTTTCCTCTTAGTACAACTATTACAGTATCTCATTAGTTTTTGTATGCTGTTTTCATTTGCATCTACCAAGATATTTTTTAAATTTTCCTCTCATTTCTTTTTTTGACCTCTTCAGTTGTGTATTGTTTAATTTCCATGCATTTGTGAATTTTCCATTTTTTCTTTTGATTTCTAGTTTTACTATACTATGATCAGAAAAGTTACTTTATACATTGTCAATCTTAAATTTGTGAAGCCCTTTTGGTGACTTAATATGCAATTTATCCTGGAGAATGTCCAATGTGTGCTTGAGAATAACATGTATTATTTTGCTGTTGGGTGAAGTGTTCAGTATATATTGGTCAGGATGATTTGCTGTATGGTGTTCAAGTCCTTTATTTCCATATTGATTTTCTACCTGGATAATCTTTGTGGAACACTGAAATCTTCTATTATTATTGTGTTACTGTTTATTTCTCTCTTCAGTTCTATTAATGTTTGCTTCATTATTGAAGTGATCCACTGGGGTAGGGGTAAATAAATATTTTTGATTATCTTCCTGGTTAATTGACACTTTTATCATTATATAATATCTTACATTGACTCTTTTGACAGTTTTGACTTAAAGTTTATTTTATCTAGTATAAATTACCACCCTTGCTCTTTTAGCTTACTGCATTTTCTTTTTACTTCATCCCATGTGTGCTATTCCACCTAAAATGAGTCTCTTTTAGACAATATATCGTTTGATCTTTAAAAAAAAATCTATTCAATGATTCTATGTCTTTTGATAAGACTTTAATCCATTGTATTTTAAGTAATTGTTGGTAGGAAAAACTTTATATTGCCTCTTTTTTAATTGCTTTCTGTCTGACTTTAGTTTTTGTGACCCTCTTTTACTTTCTTGCTGTCTTCTATTGTGTTTTGTTGTTTTTTGTAATGACATGTTTTGATTACTTTTTTATTGATTTAGGTTTTTTGTATCTTTTATAGGTATTTTTTTGGTTATATAAAATGCATTAGGCTTACACAAAACACCTTACAACAATCTATTTTAAGCTAATAATAACACCTTCAATTATGTACAAAAACTCTGTGCTTTTACTTTTCTTCCCATACACTGTGTTTTTTCATCACAGATTACATTTTTATATTGTCTATACATTAATACATTTTATATAGTTAAAAACTTTTATCTTTTAATATATATAGCAGAATTAAAAGTAACTTGTGTCCCACACTTATAATTTTACAGTATTTCATATATGTCTATAGATTTTATTTTACTAGAGATATTTATGCTTTCACATGTTTTGATGTTACTATTTAGAATTATTTTGTTCTGACTCAAATAACTCCCTGTATCATTGCTTATAAGGCAAGCCTGCTAGTGATGAACTCTCTTGGCTTTTGTTTATTAAAGAGAATCTTTATTTATCTTTTATTTTTGAAAGACTGTTTTGCTGATTACAGTATTCTTGATTGGCATTTTGTTTGTCTGTTTGTTTGTGTTTAGCACTTTGATTTTATCATTCCATTCCCTTCTGGCCTGCAAGATGCTTCTGACGTATCCACTGGTGGTCTAATGGAAGCTTTTTAAGTATGGAATTTTTCTCTTTCTGCTTTTAAAATTATTTATGTTTTTGACTTTTGACAATTTGATTTGAATGTTTCTTAGTTTAGATTTCTTTTAGTTCTTCCTAGTCCACAGGGCTTCTTGAATCTGAATGCACATTTCTTTCCCCGTTAGAATGTTTTCAGCAATTATTTCTTCAAACAACCTTTCTGCCCCTTTCTTTTTCTGGATTCCCATAGTGCATAATGTTGGCCTTTTTGGTGGTGCTCCAGTTTTTCCTTTAGCTTTCTTAATGTTTTATCTTTCTTTGTGCTGCTCTGACTCACTAATTTCAAATGATTTCTTAAAGATTTCTGATTCTTCTTCTGCTTGATCAAGTCTGTCATTGAATCTGTCTAGTGAATTTTTCAATGCAGTTATTGTGTTCTCCAGCTCCAAAATTTGTTTCAGTATTTGTTTTGTCATTTTAATTTATTTGTTGATATTCTCATTTTTTCATTTTTTTTGATATGTTGATAGTATTTGTGATGATTATTTTCTGGCAATTCATATGCCTTCATTTTCTCAGTTCCAGTTTCTAGAAAAATATTTTGTTCATTTGATTGTACAGTATTATTTTTTGCTTCTTTGTGTTAGGACCCACACATTTGAAAAAAAAAAAACAAAAACAAAACACTAGCTTTCCCAGTCTTTATAGACTGGCATCATACAGGATAAGACCATCACCAATCAACTCAGCTAGAGATTCTGTGGGCCTCTCAAATGTTTTCAGTGAGTTAATCTTCTCCAGACATGTGCATGTGAACTCACAATTAAGTACGTTTGCTCATTTCTTTTTTCAAGATCTTATACTTTCTATTCTTTGATGTCTGTCTACAGTACTATAAGTTTTCTGGACTGCTGCAAACCTCCCAACTTTCTTTTGTTCTCAGCATCTTTCAGGCTCCTAGAACTTACTGGGTCCTGTCAGTGCTCTGAATCAGGCAATAGTGACTGGTCCCTCAGGCAGGCCAAATGCCTCAATTTTAAGCACATTCACCAAATGCCTTTTTTTCCCAAGGATAACCAGGAATTTATAGTTTTTCTTCCACTTGTTCTATAGTGAGCTGGATGGAGGGACTATAGCAAGTGAGTGCATGCAAGTGTAAACTATCGCTTTTTTCTCAGTAGCTGTCAGCATAGCACCATTTCCTATCAGTTTGAAATTCAGGCAAGACAGAAACAAATCTCTTCATCAGCCTTTCAAAATGTCTGAACAATGAACATATATTTCTGTCTTCTCTTTCCATCCCTAGAGTTAAGCCACAAGCTGAGTGTTTTCTCCAGATCACATTATAGAGATCTGGGAAAAGGCTATGATGAGTTTCACATGTTTTCTACTGTTTTAATGTAGCTGGTTTTGCATTTCTCTCAAGTGAAAGAGCCTCTTAACTGCTTTCTGGATTTATCAGATAGGGATAGTTTCAAGTATTGTTGTTTAGTCAATGTATCAATGGAGGTAAGAAGGTTCTGAAACTTCCCATTTCGCCATCTTTCTGACAGTCCATCAGCATTTATTTTTTGATATTTTTCCCAAATTTATCCTCAAATAATTACTAAATACTACTTTTTGTCTGAATTTTATTGCTTCTGGTGTTAATTTTAATTATTTCTTGGCACTTTTCTTATACCATCCTACTTTTTTCTTCTTCACCAGTTTGCTCACACACACTCTCCCACAGCTTTATTGATATGCAATAAACTGCACCCACCTAAAATAGATACTTTGAAATGTCTGGTGTATCTATGAATTCATTAAACCACCATCATAATAAGATAATATATATAACCATTACCTCAAAACATTCCTGATGTCCCTTTCTAAACTCAGATTCTCCCAGGACTCCTTCCCGTCCTCAAGCCTAGCCAATTCCTGATCTATTTTTTCTCATTATAGATTATCTTGCTTTTTCTAGAATTTTATATAAATGATTCATTCAACATATATACTTTTCTGATATTTTAAAATAATTTTTGCTGATTTTTTTGCTCAGCATACTTATTAATTTATGCTTTTCATGAGTTGACATATCAATCCTTTTTATAACTGAGTAGTGGTCTAGTGTATTATATGTGTATACAATGATTTGTCTATCCAGTCACTCCTTGAAGTATATTTGAGTTGGTTCTTATATTTTGCTACTGTAAATAAAGCAGCTATAAATATTCATATAAAAGACTGTGTGAACACATATTTTCTTTCTTTTGAGCAAATGCATTGGAGTAGACTGCCTAGGTATGCAGTTGGTATTTGTTTAACTTTTTCATAAACTGCCAATTGTTCTGCAAAGAACTGGAATCATTTTACATTCTTACCATGAGTGTATGAAACTTAAAATTGTTACAGTGGAAAATATTTGGTATAGTCAATCTTTTAAATTTTAAACATTCTAGTAAATATGTATTATTTCACTGTGACTTGTTTCCCTCTATCTTTCTCTCTTGCTTGTTTTCTATTTCATTTCCTATATGATGATGATGACTGATGATGATTTTGGTTTTGGTTTTCTTTGGCTTTCAGTCTCTAGTTTCATGATTTATTTTACTAGTTTCTTAAAATAGAAGCTTAGTTTTTTATTGAGATTATGTTTTCTAGTGTAGAATTACATCTATAACTTTTCACTAAGTACTGCTTTAGCTGCCTCTTACACATTTTAAATACTTTCCCTTTTATCTAGTTTCAAATACTTCTAATCTTTTCCTTCTGATTTCATCTTTGACATACTGATTATTTAGAATTGGGTTTAGTTTCCAAATATTTGGAGATTCTCAATATTATTTATTTCTTGTTATTAATCTTTACTTTAGTCCCATTACAATAAGAAAGCATACTTTGTATGGCTTGAATTCTTTTAAATCTATTGTAAAAGTTTTTACAATGCATAATATGGTCTATGTTTGTAACTGTTCCATGTGCACTTATAAAATATGTATATTCTGCTTCTATTCTTGTTTGGGATATCGAATAAATTTAAATTAGGCAAAATTAATTGGTAGGTTGCTGAAGTAGCCTGTATCTTTTTAATTTTCAATCTCTATTTATATTGTTAATTAAGAGATAAAACTATTGAAATCGCTAACTATATTTGAGAATTTGTCTACCACAGGATTTCTCCTTAATGTTCTATCAGTTTTGCTTTAGTCACTTTAAAACTCTTCTATCAGGTGCATGCACTAGATTGCTATATCTATGAGTTGGCCCCTTTATCATTATGAAATGACCTTCTATCTCTCTGATTAGAGACTATTTTGAAGTCTCTTTAATGTGGTATTAAAATATCCACTCCAACTCTATTTGATCAGCATTAATATGATCTCTTTTTCTAACCCTTTACCATTTTTCTGTTTTTATACTTAAATGACTCTTTTTGGCAGCATATATGGGTCTTTATCTTAAACCAAACTGATAATTTTATAAAGAATTCAATTATGTACTGATCAGTTTATGCATCTGAGGAAATGCCCAAGGGTAAGGATAAAAAAGGATTAGCAGGAATAGTGCTCAGAAATCAGACAGCTGTAATCACTACCCAAACTCAAACTCTCATATATTAGGGATCATGATGTTGAATAGAAAAGTCTTACCTTACCAGTAAAAATAAATAAATCTAGATTAATGTAGTTTTGGTTTCAGCCAGCAAGCCTAAAAGACCTGAGAGGTTCAAATGGTTTCTACTTAATTTATTGTGTTGAAAATAGAAGTTCAAATATATTTAGAAGAATATAAAAAAAATATTCAGCATCCAGCAAGGTAACATTCATTTCTGACATAAAATTAGAAATTACTAGAAAAATTAAGAATTGGGAAAGATAGCTCATAATAAGGAGAAAAAATCAATAAAGTAAAACTGACTTGTAACTGATAACATTGGTAGAATAAATAGAAAAGAACATTAAAAGCTGTATCTATATTCTATATGTTCAGGAAGCTATAAGAGCTAAGCAGATATTTGGGCTTCCTTCCTTGTGCAGGTTCTTTTTTTTTTTCTTTCTTGCTCTTCTGCCCAGTGTACTTTATCCTCCCTGGATTTTCTTGACTCCAAGCTCCATCTCCTCAAACAAGGGAGACTGTCAGCTCCGCATAGCTTTCCTATCCTGAATTTCTTGAAACTTTCTTCACATAGTAATCTGGGGTCAGTGTAGGATTCAATTCATGTTTCCCTTATGTCTCAGAAATCACTGTTCTTCATTTCCTGATGTCCAGTGTCTTTAGTTTTATTATTTTAGATAGTTTGTTTAGTGTTTTAGTTATTTTAGTCCTATTTTCATATATATGTTTTATTTCAAAGAATATATTTTAAATTATGTGAAAACTCAAATATAATTTCTAAAATATCTTTTAATTTATAACAAATTTAAAATTATGCTTCATCTTAGCATTTTCAATTGATGTTCTTTCTTTCCCATTGATAAGTATTTTCATAAGTCATTTTTTAATTTACTCTCCCTTCGAAAGCCTAATAAAGATTGGTATCTGCACTTATAAGTAACTAGTGTATTTCCTTTTTTTTTTTCATTGTATTCATGAGGTCTTTTCACCAAGGCAAACTCTACATATCTGTCCCTGTGTTTAAATCATCTTTGTGCCAGGGATACCCTATAAATAAGTCCTGTCTACTTCTTAGTGCGATTGTCTACTATCTCAAGGATAAATCTACATTTTGCTAACAGTTCTAAATGTTATTGAAGTTGAGCAGCCAAATAGAGTTCAGTTAAGATTTTCTACATATCTCCATGAGCATTGATTTTAAGGAGTAATGTGTAAGGAGAAGATATTGTGCAACGGTATGGAAGAGTATATAGTTTCTTCAGTTTTATATCTAGAAGAGATTTACATTGCACCTTTCACAGACTTCAGATCTGATGCAGGAATTTCTAAATCCTTGAGACTTAAATATGCATTTTAATGTGAGGGTTGGATATCTCAGAATGCATCCCCACCCTTCCTAAAAATTGTTTAAAGATTTAAATGACAAATTATATGAAACAAAACTTCCTAGGAAAACAGGTTCAGATCATTTTATTTATTATTAAATAAGTTAACGAAATAAAATTACATCCAGAAGTCAAAATGAATGTAGCATAATTAAACATCAAGTTTCAATAATAATAAGATACAGTTATGAGAAAATCCGATGATATTTTGAGAGAGTACAATCAGCAGTTAAGGAATATTAAATTCTAGCCAAGTCATAAATAAGAAGTTATTCTATTTTTATTTACACAATAACTCTCTTAGGTGGAAGTGAGGTAATTGAGGTTACATGTGGATCAAGAGTACATTTGCACTCACATGACCCCATACCAGGAAGACAAGCATCCAATTAAAAAATGGGCAAAGGACCTGAACGACACTCCTCCAAGAAGGACATTCAGAGAGCCCATACACACATGAAAAAATGCTCAATAAAACTGGCCATCAGAGAGATGCAAATTAAAACCACAATGAAATACCACTTCACACCGGTCAGAATAACCATCATTACTAAGTTAATAAAAAAGCGCTGGCGAGGTTATGAAGAAAAGAGAACCCTAGTACACTGTTGGTGGGAAAGCAGACTGGTGCAGCCACTGTGGAAAACAGTATGGAATTTCCTTAAAAAACTAAAAATGTAACTGCCTTTCAATCCAATAATCCCACTGCTGGGATGGTACTCTAAGAATCTTACATCACCAATTCAAAAAAACCTACGTACCCCAATGTTCATAGCAGCCTTATTTATAATAGCCAAGTGCTGGAAACAGCCTAAGTGCTCCTCAATAAATGAGTGGATCAAAAAACAGTGGTACATTTACACAATGGAATACTAGGCAGCAGAAAGAAAGAAGGAGCTCCTACCCTTTGCAACAGCATGGATGGAGCTGGAAAGCATTATGCTAAGAGAAATAAGCCAGGCAGTGAAAGACAAATACCATATGATCTCACCTATAAGTGGACACTAATCAGCAAAACAAATAAATGAGAAAAATAGAACCAGAGACTTGGAAATAAAGAACAAACTGACAGTGACCAGAGGAGAGGGGAAAGGGTGATAACAGGGGTAAGAACGGGCACGGGCAAACAAAGGAACACAAATAGAGGACATGTGGGCATGGAAAATGGGAGGGGGTGATTGACTGTGGGAGTGGAGGGCAGGTAGGGGTGAGCAATGGGAGGAAAGGCAGGACAACTGTAACAACAATTATGAATAAAAAAACGGAGCAATTTGCTTGGTCAAGAGAGATAGATAAAAGATATTGCATAAAACATTTCTCTTTGGGCAATAGCTGCCTGTTTGAAAGGCATCGCAAACAGTGAATACTTTGCCCATTATTCTAAACTACCTCACATGATAATCTTCATAAAATAGAGGGTGACAATAATGTTTTGTCCAAATAGAGAATCTCTTCTGAGTGAAAGGTAGCACTATTAAAAATTTTACCAGTCATAAGTAAAAACTGGATCTTTTGTGAGTAAATCAGTGTATGGTCACTATATTAAAATTCAAATTTAACTTGTATTTTTCCTACTCAAAAACAACATATCAGATAAGTAGTGAACTCTCCTGCATTGATATCAGTGCTCTCCATAATAGGACTCTACTTCACTTATGTATTACTCTATTTCTCTCAAACTCTCATGGAAAAGAAGAATTCACATGATCTCTGCAGTGTGGCTATCCTGGTAATGAATCACAGCAGTCAACATCCCAATGACTGTGTCAGGTTCTTATCTTCAATGTGAGGATAATGATAGATGATTTCCTGGGTTCCCATCAGCATGTGATTTAGGATATTTTTTTCTACCAAGTCGAAGGAGTAGAAAAGTGAGATTTTCTCTTCCTGTGTTGAGAATGTTGATATTGATATAATTTGGACATAATCTTGAGCAATAACTAAGAGGAATGTGTGCTTTTATGGGAAGTAGAGTTTAGCTCACTGGCTTAGCAAGTGAGCTCAGCAAGATGACAGGGGAACTCCCACGGGCAAAGGGCTGAGTTGCTCAGGCTTACTGGGAAATGTGAGTTAGAGGCAGTGAAACCCAAATATAAACACTGTGATGGAGTAAGTGTGGATTATGTGGAAAACTTTAGTTAGGAAAATACAGATGGCTTTAGATTACTCACTGTGCACAAACAATTTACAATATGGGGAGTATATTCTAATGGTGAGCACACCTGAAACAAGCGACAAACACTGCTCTCTTTTGCTCTGACTTTCAAACTGGAATCAACTTAGAAAATGTAGATTGTTTGGGGATAAGGGTGATTGTGTAGATCTGAACAACTAATAAAAAGGAAACAAGACAGGATCTAATAGCATAAATTTGAATAGATGGTAGATACTCAAAACCTACTTACTGATGCATTAATAAAATAATAGAAAGCTATGTGGGCTTTTGAGTGAGTACTTGTAAGTTGTGTTGACAAATAGGCATTTTAAACTTAACTGCTGATTCACTGAATTGTTATAGGTGAAGGTGCCACTTATTTGTAATAAAACATGTATAGATTTAGTAAGACTCCCATCATCTTGCCAAAAACCTTAATGTTCGATCCTCCTAACTTACAACTGGTTTGCGAATACTGGTTGTTCTCACATCCTGCACAGATCTGGGAAATTGACTTGAATTTTTATTGACTGTATGGTATAAAAAGTTATGCTAATTAACATGACAAAGCTTGTACTTTGTGGTATCCCATTTCTGTGTGTTATAGATCATTTAAACTGATACTGCTGTTTTCCAATATTGCAATTGTACTTTATTTAATTTACTTACAGATCCACTAATGTAAGAGAAAATGCATCTGATTTATGAGGATGGGTCAGGTATCCTTCATGCATAGCCTTTACACATTTTCTACTATAATTTTAGCATTGACTGTGCTTTCCAGTTTTGTTTTATTTTCCTTTGTCCTCCCTAATGACTATTTCTAGATATTGCTTTTAAAATTGAAGGGTCCTTGCCATCACTGCCTTAGGCTACCCAAACACTCAGATTTCTGTTGGAAACTTGTCACAAGCATTTTAATTCAGGAAACTGGTGCAGAATTGGTGGAGCATTAACTGAAGTAATAATAATATAATGCTTAATTAACCATTATTTTTGGAAAATGTGTGTGTGATATAGTGAAACATTAGACACCTAAAAATGAAAACTGAGGGCATAGGAGTTGGAAATGATGAGGTTTATTTTTTTCTCTCTGGTCCTTTGAAGTTGAATTTGTCTTTGAAGTACTCTGTCTGACAAGAATGTTTTGCTTTATTATAGTACAATATTTCCAAATATGTTTGCAAATACTTCTTTTACTGGATGCTCCAAACTTTCAGAGTAGGTTCACAAATGTACTTTTTTAGAGTAGGTTACCTCATGAACATTACATTTAAAGACCAACCCTTATCTTTTTAATATTTCACAAATTCCATGTGGAATTTCTTATAACCTTCTGATCATAATGCTGCTATCTATCATCTATCTATCTATCTATCTATCTATCTATCTATCTATCTATCAATCATCATCATCATTGTCATCTAGTCCTTTAAAATTGTGTCTTCTATCTATTAGGTAGTTTTCAAGGCAAAGCAATATTGAAAGATTGGCAGGGCAATTATTTTATTGCTGTTGTTACTCTGCTATGTAGATGAGGAAACAGATACACACAAACACGCACACAAATAAATGACCTGTATATATTACAACAGTTAGTGTGAGATGGAGTCAGAACACAAACTCAGGGCACAGGAAGGTCTCACAAGTGCTCCTACTCATCATTTACTCATAAGTGAATTGATAATATTTGATTATTTGTATGCAAATGATACCAAGTAAGTTGAACATAGCAAATAAAAAAGTGTAGTGGTAGGAGCACGCAGTTGGAGTTAGAAAATTCTAAACAGGAGTCCTTTCTCTGATACGTACGAACTCAGTTGCTAAGTCTCTTTAAATATTACATATTTTTAAAATGACCCCCATAATAATTCCAATTTCATAAAATAATTATGAGAGTTAAAGAAAATATGCATATGAAATACTTAGTATGAGGCTAATATTAGTAAACAAAATAAATTTTGGTTTTTTAAGAAATTTTAACCTAATATAAATGGATACGTCATAACTACTTACTGGTTGTGGGTAGACTAAGATTTCTTCTTCATTTTCTATGTTGAACTGTTCTTAGCTTGGAGAGATAGTAGATACCTTGCTCAACAAGTTTTCCAACACACTCTATTGATAATTATTCTATAGGCACTTGCTGTGAATCGTGTGTTATCTTTTCATACATAACTGTCTCACATTCTTATGTAAGTATTCCTCTTTGGTGGGGCATGTCTAGTTCTATTTTATTTTCTTTTACATTGGTTTAGTATAAGGAGGGACCTTGGCTCACTGCTGCTATACCATCTTGTGATACATTTTATGAAAACGGTCTTATAGATTATATGTAAACAACCAGAACTTAGGTACCAAAAAATTCCAAATTATACGTACTTCTTTGACCTCACTCCACATATCTCTTGTTTTTATCTGCTGGGGGTAAAAGTGCTAATTTGGCTCCGTTTAAATCTCTAATGACTAAGAATGACTAAGGAAACCTGGAATTGACTGAATTTTCTTGCAATGGATTGGCTAAGTTTGTTTGTTTGCTGCTAGTCATATTTTCCTCTTATCTAAAGAGTATTCCTGTGTTCTCAGGATCTGAGAGTAACATCATCATACCTTAATCTCTTTCCTCTATTTAACTTCCTTCATATTTAACCAATCCCTAAGCCCTGTTTTTATTGTTTTTTTTAAAGTGCATATTGTTAAATTGACCCCTAAATTTTATTTTTCAGTTACATTCCAGGATAGATTTTATGTCTTGCCATGAATACTGGAGCTGCCTTCTAACTGCTCTTCCTGTTTCCTTTACTGGATACAAATAGATATAATATTAAAACCTCAAGATTTATCTTTCATTTTTAGTGTTTCTATAAGTCTAATATTATAAACTGTCAGGTGTCTTATCAATTACTATGGGCCTTTCTCCCCTTTAGGGGAGTAGAAGTAACCTAATTGTCAAAAGTCCAGCCCTTATCTTTGGCAGATCACTTTCAAATCTAATCAACTACTCTTGTATTTAACGAACACAGGAGATGAGAACTTTAGCTCCTCAACACAATTATAAATGTCTCCTTGACATGTTCCCAGACAATTTAAATACGGAGCAACAGAGACTAAACATACTGACTTTATATTACACTTATATTATACATACACATGCATGGATAATTATTCTATTACTGATCTTATATTATCTTCAATTCACCACACTCACCAGATAGTCCAGAGTCACAACTTCAGTGACATTTGAAATGTTCTATTAAATATTTTTTCTTTCCTGAAGTAATAAATCCAAGCAAGATTTCATCTAATGATTTACTTTTACCTCTCTATGTGATTACTTTGTACTTTTATGCAGATATAACCAGGAGTTTTTAAACTCTAACATACTTCATAAGGAAATTTTTCCTTTCTTTCTTTGTATATCTGATTTTCAGAATAAATCATTAGACTACAATACTGGGTAATCTTATTGAATTTTATAATTTCAACATCATATCCCTTTCTATATATGTTTCTATATATTATTTACAAGTCACTCCAAAATATATATTTCTAAATATTAACTTCTAGGTCAACTAGTTAAATCCCACCTTGGCAGAAATATACTTTATTTTTATTAATAACCTTATTCTATCTTATCTTAGATGATTACCTTTCATTTTTAGATTAAGCAAAATTAAGTGTTTATTGTATTCAGCTGATATAATACTACATTGACATTTAATATATTTTATTTTGTTAGAATTCTTTTTCCTTAACATGATATTCATATAACAATTAGTGTTGTAATCTGAAGGAAGTTATCACATTGATTCTAAAGCGATCTTCCATTCAGTCTATTCTTGACACCTTTGCAGTATCTGTTCTTTGTTTTTCAATTAATATTTGTGATGATGAAATTATAACATTAAAAAAGTGGCTCAGTATTGAACCCAGCAATCTGGAAGGCTTTGGTATTAATAATATAAGCATAACTGAAAAACAGTAAATATTTGGAAATCATTTGTGCTCATAAAAATGCAGTATTCAGGGGAAGATAGGGGTGTCAAGATCACAAAAGCAATTTACAAAACAACTCAGAATAACATTATGTTTCAAGATCCAAGATGGTTGTGGGCTGGGTCAATATTACACTCATCTCCTTTTAGAATCAAACTTAAATTACAACTAAAACATACATCAATCTGAATAACTAACTGAAGACTAGCTGAACAGAAAGAAGTCTTATAACCAAGTATTTACAAAGAAGCCACATGGAGACTGGCAGGAAGGTCAGAGATGCAAAAGGGTTAGCCACACACTCACAGGTGGAAGCTGAGATTCTATGAGGAGTGTGGGGTCTCAACACCATATGGGCTCCCGATCCCAGGGCTAAAAGCAAGGAAGAGGTGTCCACATAACATCTGGCTGTGAAAATCACTGGGAATTCTGTCTTCCAGGGAAAGACAGGAGCCTTCTACAGACACAGGTGCCCTCTTAAAAGGCCAACATACAAAATCTCATTTGCAGCTACTTCCCTGGGCTCCTGCAGAAGGAGGATGGAGTAGGCTAGATTCATGCAAAGAGAGACTGGGGTTTGTGGCTCCGGGAAGAGAACTGAAGACACAGCCACCAGGATCTCTCTGTTGAGTCATTTCTACATCTCAAACACCATTTTTCTTGGGTGGGGCACACCCCTCCATATAGCATCAACTAGAGGAAATGTAATAGCTGCATCCGCTGACACCCTGTCACTCAGCCCTGCAGAGCTAATGTGCTACTGAGGAGTCATCTGCCTGAGCCAAGGTATAGAGGTCAAGGCATATTTAGGAGGTTTCAGTGACTGAGTACTGTGCCTTTCTCATGGGGACCATTCCACCCACTTTCCTGTTAACCTGACTAGCATCTCCACCTCACAGGAGATCCTCTAGCCTGACCCTTTGGCTTCAATGGCCCCTCCCTCTCAACTTCTGGTGGCCCAGGAAGAGTCCCAGACAAGATAGACCCAAAGAGGCCCACACCAAGACACATCATAATTAAACTAGCAAATCTTAAAGACAAGGAGAATCTTAAAAACTGCAATAGAAAAGCAGTTACTTACAAGGAGCTCCCATAAAACTGTCATCTGATTTCTCAATAGAAACCTTTCAGACCAGAAAGGATTGGCATGAAATATTCAAAGTGATAGCAAGGCTAGCACTTAAAATTGAAGGAGAAATAAACAGCTTCTCAGTCTAAAAAAAAAAAAAGAAAAGAAAAGGAAGGAAGGAAGGAAGGAAGGAAGGAAGGAAGGAAGGAAGGAACTGAAAGAGATTATTCCCATCATACCAATATTTCAGGAAATGTTAAAGGGTTTCTGAAGAAGAGGAAGAAGAAAGCAAAAGAAAAGGACATACTTAAAAGAATAAAATAGCAATACATATGTACCTATCAATATCACTTCAAAAGTAAATTGTTTAAATGCTCCAATCAAAACACACAGGGTAGCTGAATAAATAAACAAACAAGACTCCTATATATGCTTTCTACAAGAGACCAACCTAAAACTAGAGATATACAGATTACAAGTAAAAGGATGAAAAGACATTTTATGTAAGTGAAAATTTTAAAAAGCTGAGGTAGCAATACTTATATCTGACAAAAGAGACTTTAAAACAAAGTCTGTGTCAAGAGCCAAATAAGGATACAATATAATGATAAAAGGAACAATCCAACAAGAGGATGTAACCCTCATAAACACTTATGCACCCAGCATAGAAGCACTTAAATACATAAAGCACATATTGATGGAAATAAAGGGATACATTGAAAGTAATACAGTCATAGTATGAGATTTTAATACCCCAACTGAAATCAATAAATAGATCTCCCAGACAGAAAATCAACAAGAAAGCAGTGTCATTGAAATTACAAAAAAGCAGTGTCATTATCAATTAAAAGATACATTGATTAGATGGGTTTAATTGATATCTTCAGAGCATTTCATTCCAAAGCAGCAGAATATATGAGTACATTCTTTTCAAATGTACATGGAACATTTTCTAGGATAGACCACATGTTAGGACATAATCCAAGTCTCAATAAAATTAAGAAGACTGAAATCATATGAAGTATCTTCTCTGATTATAATGCTATAAAACTAGAAATCAATCACAAAATAAATGTAAAAAAACACCTAAATATATGGAAGCTAAATAACATGTTACTAAATGATGAACATATTAACAACAGGATCAAGGAAAGAAATCAAAGATACCTTGAAACAAATGAAAATGAAAACACAACAACCCAAAATGTATGGGGCATAGCAAAAGCAGTCCTATGCTTTTCAGATCCTTAGAGGCTTACTTCAAGAAACAAGAAAAACCTCAAATAAACAATCTAACTTTTGACTTAAGGCTACTAAAAAAAATAGAAACAAAGTCCAAGATGAATAGAAAAAGGAAATAACAAAAATCAGAGCAGAAGTAAATGAAATATAGTCTAAAAAACCAATACAAATGATCAATAAAACCATGAGCTAGTTCTTTGAAAAGATAAATAAGATTAAAAATTTTTTACTGGACTCATCAAGAAAAAGAAGAAAAGACCCAAATATATAAAATCACAAATGAAAGA
Organism: Trachops cirrhosus; assembly: GCA_028533065.1. Classification (NCBI taxonomy): domain Eukaryota; kingdom Metazoa; phylum Chordata; class Mammalia; order Chiroptera; family Phyllostomidae; genus Trachops; species Trachops cirrhosus. Next base: position 94,753,603 of record CM052543.1, on the reverse strand, counting down.
GATATAACAACTGATACCATAGAAATATGAAGAATTGTAAGAAAATATTATGAACACTATATGCCAATGAATTGAAGAACCTAGATTAAATAGATAAATTTCTAGAAGTATACAATCTTTCAAAACTGAATCAGGAAGAATCAGAAAATCTGAATAGACCAATTACAGCTAATGAAAATGAAGCAGTAATGAAAAAACTCCCAGGAAACAAAAGTCCTGAACTGGATGGGTGGCTTCACAGGAGAGCTTTACCAAGTGTTAAAAGAACACCTATTCTTTTTCAAACTATTAGCAACTGAATTCAGCAATATATTAAAAAGATTAGACACTGTGATCAAGTAGGATTTATTCTGGAAATGCAAGTTTGGTATAATATCTAAAAAGCCATAAAAGTGATACACTACATAAAATGAAGGATAAAAATCACATAATCATCAATAAATTCAGAAAAAACACTTCATAAAATTCAGCACCCATTTATAATGAACCCTCAGTCAAGTGGAAATAGAGGAAACATAGCTCAATGTAATAAAGACCATATGTGGCAAAACCCACAGCCAACATCATACATAGTGGTTATAAACTACAAGCATTTCCCTTAAGATTGGGAACAAGATGGGAATATTTTCTTTCACCACTTTTATTCCAAACACAATCATCAGACAAAAAGAAGAAATAACAGGCATCCAAATTAGAAAGGAAGAAATAAAACTGTCATTATTTGTAGATGATATGACTCTGTATTTAGAGGACCCTAAAGATTCCACCGAAAACTACTAGAACTAATAAATGAATTCAGTAAAGTATAAAGACACAAAATGAATATCCAGAAATCAGTTGCATTTTTATATACCAATAATGATGTATCAGAAAGGAAAACTAAGAAAACAATTTCATTTACAATTATTGCAAAAAATATACTTAAGAATAAATTTAACCAAAGATGCAAATGATCTATACTCAGAAAATTATAAGACATTGAAGAAAAAATTAAATGATACAAGTAAGTGGAAGCATACATCATGTTCATGAATAGGAAGAATTAGCATCATTAAAATATCCATAACCCAAAGCTATCTATAAATTCAACACAAATCCTATCAAGATTCCAATGGTGTATTTCACAGAAGTAGAACAAATATTCCAAAAATTTATATGCAACCACAAAAGACCCCAAATAGCAATAGTGATCTTGAGAAAGAAGAACAAAGTTGGAGAAATCATGCTACTTGATATCAAATTATACTATAAGTCCATAGTAGTCAAAAGAGCATGGTACTGGCCTAAAAACAGACATGTAGATCAATGGAGTAGAATAGAGATCCCAGAAATAAACTCATACCTTTAAAGTCAACTAATGTTTGATTAAGGAGGCAACAACATGTATCGAGGAAAAGATAGTTTATTTAATAAATGGTGTGGAAAAATATGGAAAGATACATGAAGAAAAAATGAACTTAGACCACTTTCTTACATCATACATAAGAAACAACTCAAAAATTAAATATAAGACTTAAAACCATAAAAATCTTAGAAAACATAGGCAGTAAAATTTTGGACATTTCTCATATATATGCATATGTGTATATGTATATATATAAATATGTATGTATACACACATGCATGTATGTGTTTGCATATGTGTATGTGTATGCATATGCATATATGCATGTGTATACAACTGTATGTGTGTGTATATATATATTTGATATATCTCCTCAGGCAAGGGATATGAAAGAAAAAATAAACAAATGGGACTACATCAAACTAAAAAGTTCTTGCACAACAATGGAAACTATAAACAAAATGGATAGACAGCCCACTGTATGGGAGAACATATTTGCCAATGATATATCTGAGAAGGGGTTAATATGCAAAATTTGTAAACAACTTAAAAAACTCAATCTCCCCCCACAAAACAAAAATAAAACAAGACAAAACAAAGCAATTCAATTTAAAAAATAAGCAAAGGACCAGGATAGATGCTTCTCCAAAGAGGACATACAGATGACTAAGACATATGAAAAGATGCTCAACATCACTAATCATCAGTGAAATGCAAATTAAAACCACCATGAGATATCACCTTACACCTGTCAGAATGACCATCATCAATAAATCAACAAACAAGTGCTGATGAGGATGTGTAGAAAGGGGAACCCTTGTGCCCTGTTGGTGAGAATGCTGACTGATGCAGCTGCTGTGGAAAACAGTATGGACTTACCTCAAATAAATAAATAGAACTGTTTTTTACCCTGGTCAGTGTGGCTCCATTGGTTGAGTGTCTTCTCACAGGTTAAAAGGTCACCGGTTTGATTTGTGGTCATGGCACATGCCTGTGTTGTGGGTTCAGTACCTAGTCAGGGTGCATGTGGAAGACAGCGATAACTGTTTCTCTCTCACAGCAATGTTTCTCTTTCTCTCTTTCACCCTCCCTTCCACTCTTTCTATAAAAATAAAATAAAATAAAAATAAAGAATTGGAACTGCCTTTTGACCCACAGATTCCACTTCTGGGAACATATCTGAAGAAACCTGTAACACTGATTTGAAGGAAAATATGAACCCTATGATCACTGCACTGTTATTTACAATAGCTAAAAATTGGAAGCAGCCCAAATGTCAATCAGTAGATGAGTAGATAAAAAAGTTGTGGTACATTTACACAATGGAATACAACTCTACCATAATATGAAGGAAATCTTAACTTTTATAACAGCATAGAATGGACCTGGAGAGTATTATGCTAGGCAAAATAAGTCAGTCAGAGAAAGACAAATACCATATGGTTTTATTTATATGTGGAATCTAATGAACAAAATAAACAATCAAAATAGAAACAGACTAATAAGTACAGAAAACAGACTGACAGCTATTAGAGGGACAGGATTTGGGTAGCTGTGTAAAAAAGGTGAAGAGATTAAGCAAAAACAAACAAACAAAAAACCACTAATAGACACAGAGAACAATATGGTGATTACCAGAGAAAAAGGCGGATGAGGGCAGGCAGGAGAAGGTAAGGGAAAGATAAATGGTGATGGAAGGAGACTTGACTTTGGTGGTGAACACACATGCACATGATATATTACAGAACTGTACACCTGAAACCTATGCAATTTTATTAAACAATATCACCCTGATAAATTCAATAAAATTTAAAAAAAAGCATTATATTTCAAATAAGCTGGGATACCAGATTGAAATATACCAGGTGGCAACTATGTGGAGAAGAAAACTAGGCTTTATTGTTTCAAAAAAGGCTTCATTTTTGTTTTTTTATTTCTTTAATAGATGGCAAAATTAATCCATAAACATGCTATAAAATGTTTTATAAATACATTTATGTAATTGCCTTTTATAAAAGTGGAAAAACAAATGACTAATTTTTTAAGAAGAACTAAGTTCTATTTCAGATTCTATAACTCTGTTGAACCCTCGGAAAACAATATAGTATGATTCTTTTATGTAGATTCTTTTATGTACAACCTGTCTCACAGTATTGCAAGGAGATCAAAGTGATATAAGTGAAAATATTATTTAAGTTATTGATCTGAATTCTTCCTTTTTAGAGGAACAGTATGAGCCTCTTTTTGTTTTAAGTTCTATTTCAATCATATGGCTAGGCATGATTCCTATAGGGGTTAGATGTCTAGCTGAGGAGTAAAAAAGGTAAAGCTTACCAAATCTCGTGGATCAATTCTACATCCTTGATACAATGTATATGTCATGGGGAGAAGAGGAACCTTGGATCTTTTGCTTATTGAAGAGCGATCTGAATCAGGTTCTAGCTCACAGCCGTTCCCAGAAGAACTTAGGATAGGACTGAATTCAAAGGTAACCTCTGCTGTTTAAAAGTCATATGCACTTGAGAAAGTAATATAATTAATTTTTTTCCAGTTTATTAATCAGAAAAATAAAGTAGTTCTGAGAAATAAATAATGACAAAGTATATAAAATACTTACAGTACCTGAAATAAAGTAGCTGCTAAACACAATTAGATGTCTTTCTTCTTTCTTGTTACTGATCTAGAAATCAATTTATTTTTCTATTTAGACATTCTCTAGTAATACCCCTTCTTATATTTAAGAACATATTAAGTTACTTTCAATTATTTTCTCTTTCAGTTTGCTTTTAATGAACAGAAAAGTCATACAATATTTGAAAATATTTGCATGAAATATTTGCATGAAAATATTCATGTGAAATGATCTTAAAATATTAAGATCATTTTTATGATCTTAAGCATTTGACTGTCTTTGATTTCATTGTTATGAACAAATGTAGGAGAAATATTTTGGTTCCCAGACACATTTGTGACTTCATGCTTTACACTTTTCTGAAATCTATAAAGTATTCAGTGTTGTGTTGTCCTCATTTGATTATTTTGAAATATGTAGATTATAAGAAAAACACATATCTCATAAAGGAGAAAATGTCTTCTTTTTACTCAAACACTCTATTCTTTTATTCTGTTATTGGGGGATATTTTTCATCCACATGTGACTATTTATTAGAAAAATAATTATACTGAGTTGTACCCTGCCTTATCTCTATTTTTAGCACTTGCATTGTGAGATTTCATTGTTCAGTTATAAGGTATGATCATTTTACATAATTTTGAGATCCATAACTATTCTAAATACATTACACAAATCATATACCAATTTAGATACCAAACTTGCCAGATGTCATCTGTAATCTTAATTAAACATACAACTTTATTGTTAACAACATGCTGTAAAAGTAGATTATTCAGAACAATCTTTATGTAATATCCTAAGGTAATCACTAGAAATCACCCAGCCTAATGAGCAAAATCCCACTTATATTTTGGCAAAATTGTTTGATTGAAATCAAATCCAATAAATAGGTGTCCAGCTCATCTTTTGTTTCCCTTATAGCTTCATGTGTGTCTCAAAAGAAGTATTATCAAATATCTTATGGACTGATGCCTATGTCTACCTGATTTTCTAAATATCTACTCATCTATTATATTTCTTAAAGAAATGAATGAGTTTAATGTGATACTATCAATTCAAGGGAACCCCAGCTGACTTTAATGATCCTTGATTGTAGAATCATGCCCAGAATCAACACAGAGCTAGTCAACAGCTTTTTTAACTCCATTTTAGTTTCCATTATAAAAATTAATATATTTTCCAATATTACAGATATTATTCCCCTATTTTCAATAATAACTCAATTACCAATGGCTATTCAGAGATGTTGCTTAGTAGTTTTTTACTCTAGCATCAGATTTGTCTCTTCTTTGGGACAAAGTGATTCAAACAGCTAGTTACTCACATAAAATATCTTTATCTATCATGAACATCATCTTGGAAAACTGCCTCTGATATTTGTGTTTGTGCTTCTGTTTTAGGTCAGTGGTCATTTTACTTGACAGAGAAATACAAAAGCCAAATATGGGTTAAAATATTCTGCTTTTCCATCTAATTCATTATTTAGAAGTTTCAAAACAAACCTCAACTTTAAATTAAATAAGAAAATTGACACAATTGGCCCCTTATTCTGGATTATGAAAGTTAATAATACGTATTTCATTTTGTTCACTTTTGTCCCCGAGTCTTTCAAAATGATTTCAACTAGTTTCTATTATCCAGAAACTAGTCTGTAGCCTTATTGTGTGACTACATTAGTGCATTATAATTCTTGCAGTACTTACTGTGTCTCAAGAATTTTTCTGTAACTAATATCTTTTATAAAACATTAGTTATTAATTTTAACATTATTTAGTATGTCAAATATTTACTTAATGTAATTTATACTTCAGTGTTATATGCAAATTCATAAAATAAATATGAAATGCTCAATAATTTTTTAATGATGACAACTATATTGGGATTATCAAATATCATGTGTGACTTTATTTAAAAAATAGACAAATAAATAGAAAATCCACATGCAATATGTAATATTAATTTGCAAGTTTCTTTAGCAAGTTCTTTCTTATCTTTGTAAAATAGTTAGAAATTACTTTATGTTTATTTTTGCAAATTTGTGTGAGATTTCCTAGGTTATATAGTCAGAATTGAACTAGAATGTGGCTTTTCTTCAAGTTTACCAAATACTAACAAAATAATTTTCATATTGGTTATGGAAATATGCATATTTTAACAGTGTGCTAATTTTCATAGCTCCACATTCTTTTTTATTAGTCTAAGGTATACAACATATGATTTGATATATGTATATATTGTGACATTTTAACACAATTAGTTTAGCTAACTATTACCTAACATAATTATAATTTTTTTCTTGTGATAATAACTTTTAAGTTCTATTCTCTTAGCAACTTTCAAATATACAATACAGTATTGTTAACTATAGTCACCATGTGGTGCATTACATCCCAGAATTTACTTATTTTATAACTGGAAATTTGCACATTTTTACCCATTTCCCCCAGCTCCCAAATTGTCAATTCTGGCAAACATCAATCTCTTCTCTGCTTCTGAGTTAGGTTTGTTTTTTAGATTCCACATAAAAGTGAGGTCATAAAATATTTGTCTTTCATTGACTGACTTTATTTCACTTAGTATAATGCCCTCCATCTCAATTCATGTTGCAAATGGCACACTTTCCTTCTTTTTTTTTTAATGTTTGATTAAGATACATTTTTTTCATAAGAACTTGAGGATCAAGAGCATCAGCTGCTTCTTTCCTTTGAGATATGTTCCCAGTAGACCTGTATTTTTCCACACTTGTCACTATTGCATGACATTTCTTTTGGTATACTTGTCTGTCCCAGTGTCTATTACACAGTGTTAATTTCATGTAATTTATAAAATGAATATTTTTTTCCAACAGAGAACTCTCCTCCAACATGGCTCTTCTTCCTGTCATGATTTCTTTATCCCTTTTAGATATTGTATCAAAGGTGATTTTTGTATTTTATTGCAATAGAATTTTAGAATAAGGTTAAGAAACAAATAAATCTCTATATTCCTTTTGAACATTGAAAATGTGTTTTAAGTTTTTTGAGACTCAGTGACATAGTATCTAAGCAAGTGTTTACGCACTGTCAGTTGTTAATTAAAGCTTTATTGTGCTAGCAAAAGATAGTGCTATTGTCTGAATAACAAGGATGTGAGTTAGTTCTTGTGCGCTAGGACCACCATGCTGTTGCTTTTTGCTCCCTGTGCATATAATAGTGCCGCCTATCTAGCATATATTAGATTAAAGTCAATAATTTCATTTGAAGTTCACCAGATCTATAATTTGCTACAAGTAACATAATATCTGCCTAAAAATGGTTTACAATATAAGGATTAATAATTTTGCATAAAGAGATTTCTGAAAGTAAAGGTTTTCAGGTTTGGTTAATTCAATAGATCAGCAATTGTTCAGTTGTGTAAGAAACACTTCTCTGTGTTTGTTTGTTTGTTTATTTAGATTCCTTTCTCATAGTCACATCATAGCTGTCAAAGCTCCAAGTTAATATCTTCATACAGCAATGCCCAAAATTAATAAGAAAGGGCAAGATTTCTCCTCCTGATGTCTCCTTTATCATGGAGTAAATCAGGCCCAGAAGCTCTTGGCCACCTTCTCTCCATGTTCCGTGGCTACATGAAGACACAGATCTTTCCCTGGCCAGAAATAATTATGATTTATCATAAGGTGGAGCCCACCTTACTTGAGCATGGTGCCAAGAAATAGTGAAACAAAACTAAGTTCATTTTATCACTGAAGAGGATAATATTTCCTTTGCTACGGGGAGCCTGGCCCACAACCCGGGCATATGCCCTGACTGGGAATCGAACCAGCAACTCTTTGGTTCACAGGCCAGCACTCAATCCACCGAGCCACACCAGCCAGGGCATAATATTTCCTTTGGAAGGAAGGCAACAAAAAATATCCTTGTTGGAGAACATTATTTCATTGCTTTTATTTATTAACTTTTGCATGTCTAAAATAGTTCATAAATTTTTAATAAGGATGCTTTCTCTATGAATTTAATACATCAGTGACATTTTTAATGACATAAGTGGATTGACTTCTTATGATTTTTAGATAACTGATTAATCCATTAAGCATTTGATCACAGCACCATTACTTCTCTACTAATCTCTCTAAATTATATTTTATTGATTATGCTACTACAGTTGTCTTGATTTTTCCCCTTTTGCCCCCCTCCACCCAGCATCCCCCACTCTCTCAGGCAATCCCCCGACCATTGTTCATGTCCACAGGTCATACATGTAAGTTCTTTGGCTACTCCTTTCCCTATACTGTACTTTGCATCCTCATGGCTATTCCGTAACTACCTATTTGTACTTCTTAATCCCCTCACCTCTTCACCCATTCCCTCACACCACACTCCCATCAAAATGTTCTCTGTATCCTTGATTCTGTCTCTGTTCTTCTTGTTCACTTTGTTATTTAGATTCAATTGTTCATAGATATGTATTTTTTGCCATTTTATTGTTCTTAGTTTTGATCTTCTTTTTCCAAATGAGTCCCTTTAACATTTCATATAATAATGGTTTGGTGATGATGAACTCCCCTAGATTTTTCTTGTCTGGGAAGCTCTTTATCCGCCCTTGGATTCTCCATTACATCTTTGCTGGGTAGAGCAATCTTGACTGTAGGTCCTTGCTTTTCATGACTTTCAATATTTCTTACCAATCCCTTCTAGCCCACAAACTTTCTTTTCAGAAATAAGCTGACAGGTTAATGGGAACTCCCTTATAGGTAACTAACTTCTTTTCTCTTGCTGCATTTAAGATTCTTTCTTTATCTTCACCCTTTGGCATTTTAATTATGATGTGTCTTGGAGCAGGCCTCTTTGCATTCATCTCGTTTGGTGCTCTCTGTGCTTCCTGGACTTGCATGTTTATTTCCTTCACCAAATCAGGGAAGCTTTCTTTCACTAATTTTTCAAAAATATTTCCAATTTCTTGCTTTTTCTTCTCCTTCTGGCACCCCTATGATGAGAATATTCATTGGATCTCTTGAAGTTGTCCCATAGGCTGCTTATACTATCCTCACTCGGGGGGGATTCTTTTTTCTTCTTATTGTTCTGACTGGTTGTTGTTTGCTTCCATACATTTCAAATCATTGATTTGATTCTTGGCTTCATCCACTCTACTGTGGTTTCCCTGTAAATTGTTCTTTATTTTAATTAGTGTATCCTTCGTTTCTGACTGGATATTTTTTTATGCTATTAGGTCCTCGCTAGGTTCCTTGAGCATCCTTATAACCAGTGTTTTGAACTCTGCACCTGATAGATTGCTTATCTCTATTTTGTTTATGTATTTTTCTGGAGTTTTGATCTATCCTTTTATTTGGGCCATATTTCTTTGTCTTCTCATTTTGGCAGCCTCCTTATGTGTGTTTCTATGTACTAGGTAGAGCTGCTTTGACTATGTGTCTTGGTACTGTGGCCTAATGTGGTAGGTGTCCTGTAGGGTCCAGTGGCACAGCCTCCCCTATTATCCAAGCAGGGTACTTGAGGTGTCCCCTTCATGTGGGCTGACTATAACCTGTTCTTATAGTTGAGCCTTGGTTGCTGTTGGCAGATCAATGGGAGGAATTTCCTCAGGCCAGTCAGCTGGAAGTACTAGCTGTGACCACTGACCATGAACCTCTACCCTCTTTGGAGGATCACCTGCACAGGAGCAGAATGGTGGTATTCCAACATGGTCAGTAGCTATCCACTGGGTGTGCTGGCCCTGGGGTTTTCCAGGTGGCACAAGCTAAGGTCAGCCCCCACCTGTGTTTTGTCTAGGGTACCATGCCTGAGCTATAAAGCAATCTGAGATGACTTCTACTTGTGCTGAGCCAGAACCCTGGGTTGCTCAGTCTGCCTTGCTACCCAGTTGTTCCTCCCCGTTTATCTGCATGCAAATGTGGGACCACCTGCTCCTCCAGCTGTTGCCTCATCTGATCTGCCAGCTGCCACCTTTCTGCAAGCCCTTGCTGCTCATCTCCATCCCTCCTACTAGTCTGGATGAATATTTATTTTTTAACACTTTGGTTGTTGAATTTCTACATTATTTTCTGGCAGTTCTGGTTATTTTTTGTTTTTAAATGTGTTGTTGTCCTTTCGGTTGTGCAAGGAGACAAAGTGAATCTACTTACACCTCCATCTTGGGTGGAAGTCTATTTGCTTTGTTCTCACTGTTATTTGTTAACCTTTCTAGTTTTTTGAAACATCTAACATTACACACATATTTTAAATATCTCAAGTTTGCTTGTATCAATAGTTCACTAATATAAAATCAAGAATAAATGATTCTCAAGTATCTACTGATCTCTTACATTACTATCTCATCTGACAATTGGAATCAATTCAGTTTTGTCTCTCTGATGAGCTTGGCAATCTTCATATATGAAGTATGTGATGGACAATTTCTCTGAATATCCTTTCTGGCTTCATAAAATAGGCCTCTTGGAATATGCTGAGCTTGTAAAACAGGTATCCAAAATAGAAAATGAATAAGAATTCTAACTTAAATTGGCCATTATATGAAATGAACAAAAGTAGCTACCATTTCCTGAATAAGGAGTGATTTTTTTTTCTTTCTGTGGGTAGATGGCAATCAATTTGAGAGGTGAAAAAAAGAAATAGTAATCTTTTGCCTATAAAAAGCAGCACTTCCAAGATTGTTGTGAGACCTTGCAACTATGAGCTGGGAAAAGAAGTAAGTTGCTTTTCTCACATTATTGAAAATCTACTTCCATATAATTAAGTCTTATATCTCTTATTCTTAGGAGGTAACTTGTACATGTGAGGTGATGTCTACATTGCATAAATCAAAAAGAAAAAGCAATTAAATAGAGAACTGGGAAAAGGTGAGCAGCTATATAGATTTCCTATTTCTTACTTGCTGTTATGTGCATTAGGTATTTTATGTTTAATATGTCCATAGTTTAAGAAAGTACCTGCATGCACAGGGAGACACACACACATGCATATTTTCTAATTTGGAGTCTCCTCCACATGGTTTACCTGACCAGATTGAATTCCTTTTATTTATGTCTGTGTCAATCATCCCAATACTTTTGCTGCTTTACTAACATCTTTTTGTCTGAACCTTGTATTTATCTTTTTTATCTCTGCTTTCATTACCCATAATTAAAATCTTAATTGCATCTCTTCTTACTCAGTTTGCTAGTTCGCCCAGAAAGGTTATGCTTCCCTTCTGTATTATATTATAAGCTCACTGTGAATAAAGAACACATTTTTTAATTTCCTGGCATTTTCTACAGTGCTTGGCATACAGTGGCCATTTAAATAGATTATACAATTGTATGCCTGAAACTTATATACTTTTATTAACCTATGTCACCTCAATGAATTCAACAAAAAAGACTAATTTTGTATTGAACAAGTTAAAGTAGAACCCCAGTGGTGAACACATTAAAAATGTGTAAATGATTATGTTTTGATTGATCTATTATCATCATAAACCAACCATTTTTCTCTAAGGATTACCAAAATTATATATTTAAAAAGTATATATAGTTATGCACACAGTGAAAGTGAAGGCACAATTTAAGGGTTGCTTTATAAAGTTATCTCAAAGCTTTAAGTCACATATACTCAATATTTCCCTCATAAATCTTTAAAACCATAACAAATTATAAACAAAAACTTATTTTTTATTGCATCTCACTAAAGAAAAATCTCTCTTTTCTCTTTCTTTTTATACATACACTACACACAGAGACACACACATATGCGTGTACAGACACATACACATGTTTTGGCATTTCAACCATTTTGCATTCAAGATAACTAATGCATGCCTAGAGAGAATAAGATTAGGGTTATTTTTGGCCATCTTAAATCATTTAAAAATATTTTTGCTTATTTACAGTGTTTACTTATGTATTCATATTAAGCCTCAAATTCTAAATACAAATAATAATGGATTGTTTCTTTATAGGGATTAAATGAGATAATGTGGCTGTATCTCATATGTGGATTCTATGTATTCATTTATAGATTAATTTGCATGTTGAACAGATATTGACAAAGTGCCTACTATATGTGAGTGGTATTCTAGGTAATTGATCAAGGCAGGCAAGCTTGGTCCCTCTTTCGCTAAAACTGCAATGGACTTGAGAGACAAAAAAATAAACATATAAAGCAAGCAAATATTAAATAGTGTCACTGCTAGGAATGATATTCAATTGGGTGTTGTTTAGACTACAAGTACTGCAATGACTTGGTATAAAGAACCTGAGGCAGAAAGCAGCTGGGTTGCTGTTTAAGGAAGAAGAAAGCCATGTGTTGGCTCTTGGGGAGGAAAGACGAGAGTGGCTGCTGATGTGATCAAATGGTAGGCAGGCATCAAATCCTGTGAGACAGGAGAGGCCAAAATAAAAGTTTGAATGTTATTTAAAATTTGAGCAGAAGCCATTGCGGTTTCCAATAGTGAAGTGACATGGTCAGATTTTATTTTAGCAAAGAATACTTAGGCTGCTCTGCAGAGAGATAAGAAGGGGGAATCAGAACAACTACTTAGAAAGCTCCTGCAGTAGTCTAGTCAAGAGATAATCTAGAATAGTCTAGCCAGTTGTAAGTGGAAATAAAGAGAAGTAGATAGATTTAGAATATATTTTAAGTATTTATTGCAAAGTAAACAAGAGGATTAAATATGAGAAATTATGGTATGACTACACACTGTGTGCCATGTGCTTTACTATTCTTATCATCATTGCGTGAATACCAGAATGACTATGGCATATCATATAGTGTCTTAGCAGAGTAGCGGAGACAGATGGCCTGGCTACTGGATAAGTTATATAAACCTTCTGTGCTTCAGTGTTTTCCTCTATGAAATGGGTAATAATAATATTACATCACACAAAGAGTTGATGACATAATTAATATACGCAAAGTTCTAACAATAGTACTCAGTACTAGCAACTGCTACTAATGTTAAAAAAAAATTTCATGGGTAAAAGTTTCTCTGAAAAAGTTTTATTCAGCCAAATGCAAGCCCGAGGGAGAGAGAGAGAAATAGACAGACAGAGAGAGAGAGAGAGAGACAGAGACAGAGAGACTGACCAGGTCCTGGCATTAGAAGTCTAAATCACTAGTTGTATGGTTAGCTGAAAAAGACAAGTATATCTGCCATCCTGGAGTTGAGGAATGCTTTTATACATAATGTTTCATGGAAGAAAACTGTTAGTTGTTTTGAGAGAATTGACATTAGCTATCGATGAATGGGGTGGCAGAAAGTGAGTCAGAGGCAGTTCTATGATAGGACCACAATGTGTAAGGAAGAAATATGTATTACTTTTGATAGGTTACAGGCAATGGTCCTGAAAGTTCACGCATGTGCAGTATGTGGTGGACTCACATTGTCAGCTAATAGATGCCTGGGTGTTGATTCAAAGCTCCAGCATACATTTATAACTGTGAGCAGTCTTTGCTCGTTGGCCTCCAGCTATTAACAGGCTAACAGTTCTGTCTCTCTCATTCTTTGGCCAGCTATAACTTAATTTAGAATATATCAGAATGTTTTTTTCTGTCAACAATGTGATAAAATAATAAACTTAATAATAATTTAATATTTCTGAATTTCTTCTATGCAGCATCAATATGATTTAATGGAAAGATGGATGAGTTTGGAGTGCAATAGACTTATACCTGAACTCCTGCTCCACAAGACATCATTTCTTCTTGATTTTGAACATGTTACTAAGTCTCTCTAAGCCTCAGTTTCCCCACCTATAAAATAGAGATATTAAATCTTATATCATAAGAATAATGTAAGAATTAAATTAGATACTTGTAAATCATTCAAAACTGTGAATGCTACTGGCAATAAAATGAAATATTAGTTACTATGAAAAGTTGAATGCTTCCAATCCACTTCCTCCTTTCTATAAAATTCACTGATATCCATCTTAGTCATGTGATCTTTTTGGATAAGTACATGTTACCAATGTTACTCAAGGGCAGTCTTTGCACGTGCAGGTTTTGGCTTGCCCTCTTGTGCTCTGGTAGTGCATCATGAGAAGACTGTGAGCTGCTGGTCCTAGGAAAACAAGGAAATATAGGGAGCATATCTGAAGCCAGTCTGAAACCTGGAACCATCCAGTGAAACCACAGAAAACCCAAATACCTGTGAGCAACAAAAGAAGCATTTATATTCTTACATGACACTGGAATTTGAAGGATGTTTGGACAGCAGTTTTATTACAGCCAAAGTTGATTAATACATTAGCTTTTTCCTTTCTTTCTTTTAAATCATGCAAATTCCAAATATTTAAATTATATCTAAAACATAATTTTTCCTTGAAACTTAAATAATTCTCAAGTATAGCTCTCTAGGCTGTGTAATAAACTGGAGTTGCTCAAAGGGGCCACACTGGCAGGCCTGCCAAACTCAGTGACTGAAAGTAAACACACAGGATGCTCTGATCACAAATTTCTACCTGAATACACCATAGTGGGTAGGCATGTCCCAGACCTACAGCTTCCTTAGCAAAAGTCAAGTCTTAATCTTAAATGAACTCTGTCCATTGTTCCTATGCATCTAGGATAATATACCTTTGAAATGTTAGAGTGATTTTTTTAGACCGCTTGAAAGCACAACTCCTGGTACCAGAGCACAGAAGTGCCAGAGCATGAGACCACATAATCCTTCATTATTATCCTGTTCCCCACATACCATCTCTATGTACTGTAAATGTTAAATGTTCTGCACCAACAAATGTAGCAGTATGTGTTTCTTCATTTTGCTTTTTATCCAATCCTTGCAGTTTCCTTACTTTGCTTTCTCTCACCTCCTTAATCTACCACTAACAGATACCATGTACCTTCCTTATATTTTTTTGCTTTGATTCTAAGTATATACATGGAATGCAAAACTGCCATTCCCCAGAGCATTTTATCAGTCCATTGAGATTTTGCTTCTGTGCATGTCCTCAAAAGTTTAGTTCAAATAAACTATTATAAAACTTTTCTTATAGTCCAACTATAAAAGGTTGGACTTTTTTTTTTTGCCCACAATAAATTGAATTGTAGTTTATATTAATTATCAGTGAACAAGGATTTGTTAATAATAACCCTGTAGCTAGTATTGTGGTAGACACTTTTGAGAAAAAAAATAAACACATGAAGCTTGATAAACTTAGGATTTCTCACTGGGAACATATTGTGAGTCCTTCATGAGGTCCTATATCCTACACATGCTTCTGAACTTGGAGGTGAAGGAACTGGATACAGGAAAAGTTTCATAGACAATGCTGGTGTTGAGTTGGACATGAATTTTCAAGCAATTCAACCTTACAGATACTGCTATGAAAAACATGAGTCATCATTCACTCCCTGACTTTTTTGTTCTGAGGCCTAATGAAAGACAGTCCTCTCTCCCATCCCCAGGGCCAGAGTCTCCTGACTGCACACTCATCTTCCTGCTTAATGGGACCTGCTTCCCTCAGAGGCTACTGGCAAGATAACCTTCAGAGTTTGATCAAATTCATCTTCTGACTATTGTTCTTGTCTTTAATAAGCCAAAGTGACACTCTGCATTGAAATTTAAAAGGGGAACTGGTAGGAGAAGTCCACTGATACAGTGTTTTATTAGATTTCTGATTGAAAATAGAGATGAGCTGTGGCCTTACATGAAAATCACCCATCTTTCAATTCTGAAGGATTCAGATATGAACTTGGTGAGTTATTTATCCTCTGTCAGGCTCTGTAATTGGAGATGCAGAGCTTTCAGAGGAAGATGGGAGGCAGTTGCTAAAAGAGGAATTCTGTGCAGATGCAATCAAGGCAGCATCTTCCCCCATCTTTTAACTGTACCACAACAGTAAAGGAGAGAAGGAAGAAATGAAGAAGAATGAAGAGAGAACATGAGGAAAGGGGAGAGAAGAAAAGAAGAACAACCATTTTTGGAGCAATTTGTTTTAGTATAGACCAGGCAGGTATTAGAGATTTTATGATATATATTAATAGTCAGCTGATTGTATATATTGTCCCTGAAAGCTATATATGAATAGATCCATTTTACAGATGAGTTAAATACATTGCCTACTACACTAGAGCTCATAAGAACCTGTACTTAATATGAAATAAGTAAATAATGATTTCAAAAACAATGATCATCTCATTTAACCTTTATAACTAGCTGAAGGTATTCTATTAGTACTCAGATTTAAAGAAAACAGGCTAATGAAGTATTAACAACATGCAAAAACTTATACAGCTTCTAAATGGCAGAGCCAGGCTCACACTGGAGTTGCCTAACTACAAAGCTCCGGCTTTTGTACTTCTAATTAATGAATGTATTTATATTTAATGAGCTGATAAAGACAAAACTCACTCATTTTCTCATATATGTTTTGGAAGAGAAGTACAGTTCATGATTAGGACAGAAACTGAGCACTACACTTTCTGTGCTGGTTCATGCATCTTGCCTAATTTAAATAATTTCCAAGTCTTTTTTTTTCAGTTGTTATAAAGTAAATCTCTATTTCCCACCTCTCAACTATTAATTGCATTTCTCCTATTTAGCAGATATACAGTCTGTCAACTAAACCAATGTCCCCTTCTGCTAAAAAGCAAGGTTTCAGTGTCAATTAGGCATAATTGTTGTGATTTCTCCACCTACCTAACTCTGGTTTCCAACAGAGCAGTGCATCCCATTAGCCTTTGAAGACAAGAATGTTGAAAGAAAATGCATCTTTTGAAGGCAAATACCATTGAGTTCTGGATCCAGTAATCTTTATAAGTCCCTCTCTGTGCAAAATAAAATTGATAATATGTAAAATCACAGAAACAGCAGAATACAATGGTGTTTCCTTCAGACAAGTGTAAGACAGTAGAGGCATTAGGTGAGGAGGGCAAGGAAGCAACTATATTTTATGAGGTGTGATGTAATCACAAATAATTCTTTAAGTTTTACCTCTCTTAAAAATTCTAAAATTGCCCTGGCTGGCATAGCTCAGTGGATTGAGCTTGGGCTGTGAACCAAAGGGTCACAGGTTCGATTCCCAGTCAGAGCACATCCCTGGGTTGTGGGCCAGGTCCCCAGTGGGGGCCACATGAGAGGCAACCACACATTGATGTTTCTCTCTCTCTTTCTCTCTCCCTTCCCATCTCTAAAAATAAATAAAATCTTAAAAAATAAAATAAAGTGTCCTCCCAACCCTAGTCATTGTCACACACCCTGATTTATTTAAAAAAAATTCTAAAATTGACTCATTTGAGTTATTAATTCATGAAAAGTCCTTGGTGAAAATGAACATTCTCTTTCAAGTGATTGAGAGGGACCAAAGTTTTGTCACCCCAAAATATGCCCTTTGGAGTATTGATTTTAAGCCAGTTATTTAAACAAAAGACTCAGAAAGAACCTTTGGCTCTCCCTGTTTACCTGTCTAAAGGAATTCAGATAGAAAAATCTGCTTAAAGGAAAGAAGCATCACCTTAGTTCATAATATAAACTAAATGTGGCAGACAAAGAGAGATGAAGCAAAACCCATTTGTTAGCCTTCCCTCTGTGTCCCATGGTTTCTGGTGGTCCAGAAAGAACTTGGTAACCATGTTTGACCTATAAATTACCTGTTTTTCCTTTGAAAACCCCCTGCCTCCTTCCTCTTTATTGTCCGAAATGGCATATAAACTTCAACTACCCAATGTGGCTACTGCTTATATATATTCATATATTCATATACATGTATATACACACACATATACATGCATACATATACGTGTGTGTATATTTATGTGTGTGTATATATATTCCTCAGGATATGTTTATTATTTTTAGAGAGAGAAGAAAGAGAGAGATAGAGAGAGAGGAACATCAACATGAGAAAGGAACATCAACCGGTTTTTTCCCTTACCTGCCCGACAAGGGCTCAAACCCATAACCTAGTTATTTGCCCTGATTGGGTATCAAACCACAGCCTTTTGGTGTACAAGACTACACTCCAACTGATTCACCCAGCCAGGGCTGGTCTCATATTTTTATGGTACCCCAAGTACATGTGTAGTGAATGTAGCACATTTTCTCCTATTAATCTGCCCTATGTTAATTTGATTATTGTCCCAGTCAGAAGGCCTTTGAAGGTGAGGGGAAAGTTGTATTTTTGACCCCCACATGCTGAAGTGTAGAGCTGTGTTTGTATGTATGTGTGTGGTGTTGGAGGTGAATCTGTGTGTATTTGTGATGCAGAGAGAGTAGAAACCCTACTAAGACATTTAGTGCATTTGATCCTTTAGTGCTTATCTATCTGGAAGGCACCGAACAGGTCTTTTAGAAGATGACTCAAAGTACTGAGATGTTTTTGTTAGTTAAGTTCTAAGTACCCTGCCCCCACTTAAGTTCTTACCTAGTTGCAGAGAACTTCACTACTTGGCTTGGAATTTATCTAAATGTGTTTACATCTGAACTGCAATGGGCTTGTTAATGTAGTAGAAGGTTAAAAAAAAACAACAAAAAAATACCCAAAATTCAGGTTTGCAGGAACTGGTCCAAAATATAGGGGATGCCCTGGCTGGTGTAGCTCAGTGGATTGAGCACAGGCCTGAGAACCAAGGGGTTGCCAGTTTGATTCCCAGTCAGGGCACATGCCTGGGTTGCAGGCCAGGTCCTCAGTTCAGGGTGTGCGAGAGGCAACCACATTGATGTTTCTCTCCCTCTCTTTCTCCTTCCCTTCCCCTCTCTCTAAAAATAAATAAATAAAATCATTTAAAAAATCCCCAAATATAGGGGGAAAATTATCAAGGAAAAAAACACTTCACTTATTTTATCAAAATAATATACTAATACTGTTTCAATAGTCATCCATAAGTGTAGATTACTAAGTTTTTATATCAGCCTATTTTTAACTATAAATATAGACCTTGGCACTTAATCATAAGGTAAAATTAATATTTCCATCAGTACTCAGCAAGGATTCTTCTTATGCCCTGTCTGGTGTGGATCAGTGGATTGAGTGCCAGCCTGTGAACCAAAAGGTCACATGTTCAATTCCCAGTCAGGGCACATGCCTTGGTTGTGGGCCATGTTCCCCAGTTAGGTGCATGTGAGAGGTAACCAATTGATGTATTTCTTGCACATAGATCTTTCTCTCCCTCTCTTTCTCTCTCCCTTACCCTCTTTCTAAGAAGTAAATAAATAAAATCTTAAAAAAAAAGTTATTGTTAAAATACTTCCTACCCTTCCCTGTTATTTCACCACTATTCAAGATCATTAGAAAAGGCAAGAACTTTGTCTCTTGGTAAAATAACTCACTGGTTCAGCCCTCTCCAAATGAAATGTGATCATGGAATAGCTTAATTTGATCATGAAATTAGAAAGCTCATTTCATGGTCCTGATCAGATCAAAATAGGATGGGAATTGAGGGACATGGTGAGAAAGCTAGGAATGTCTAGGGATTTGAACCTAGGTTTATTGAGAGGAGACACTTAAAGTTGGTAGTGGGTGTGACTCAGAACCAGAGCTCCTGTAAAGAATCAGATCTCAGAGATCTATAGCCCAATCTTTTTTTTTTTCAAATGCAGACACAAAGCAAGGATCCCTTCCCCCTTTTGATATCATTTTCGAGTATTAGAAAGACCACCATCTCCCCACCCCATTGTAATTTTCCTTAATAACATATTACAAATTTTATAAATTTCAGCCCGATTTCTCTGTTGGAGTGAAATTACTTTATGCTAAATGCTTTCAAACTTCGGTGAGAAATTTCCAGCCCAGTGTTCAGGGATTTGGTTTCTTGTCTCATCATTTCTCCTCCTCCTTTACTTCAATCATGATTTCAAATGCATATTTTCTTTATCTTCTCTCAAATTCTATTCTTCCTCATTATCTTCATATTAAGCCTCCAAGTACCACATACTCACCATGTGGACATTTCATCTGGAACTACATGGGCCTTCTTTGATGTCTTTGCATATCCAGGTCCTAGACATCAGGACAAGTGATACTGAGAGCAGCTGCCTGCAGCCAGAGAGAAAAACTCTTCATGTGAGATCAGAAAAGCCTTGCTGTTTCCACTCTGCCTTGGGCTATCCTATTAGATTATTCTCTAGCAGTGAAATTTATTGAATATTATTGTTTGCAAGCTGAGATTTGAGGTTGTTGAACTTTTAAATAAGAGACAGTAGGGAATAGAATGAAAATGAGTTTTCACTGAGGTGTGCTTCATTTTTTCCCTTGCAGTTACTTCCATAACAAATTCTTACCCATGGGTTCCCAAGTGTGTCCTCACAGAACACAGCAACACAGAAAGTAAGCACAGGTATTATGTGCACAGGTGAAGAATCAACTTCCCAAGGCAGTCTCTCTTGTTCTAATTAAGACAAAATGTTAGAACAGAGAAGGAAACACACGATTTCACAGCTGGATCTAGCTCCAGTGATCAAAGGCTTTGTCTTGGGGTAAACCCTAATCATTTTTAAACCAATGGTGTTGGCTGGTATAACTAAAGCACAATTTTTCAGGCAGAGTAGCTTGAATGGAGCAAACAAAAGCTTAGGCTGTGATATAAGGAAAACACTGGGCATTTTCAAAGAGTGTGCTGGGTAGAAAACTGGAGGGCAACTTTGGAGCTTGGGGACCAGTCCTGATTTTTTTCTTTATTATTAGAGGGGTCATAATTAGATGAATTGGTGTCCACCTAAAATATCTGATAACCATCTAGTATATGTGATATATAAGGTGTTATTCTCTTGTCAACCCCTCCTCATAGGGATGTTTCTTAGTTCCAGAAATTTGTTTTCAAAAGCAGCATATTTGTATTAATGTCTTAGTTATCAATGTTCTTACTGGATAGGTCTCAAGCAAAGGTTCACACTTCCCCTGGAAAGGTTTTCAGACATGCTGTGTGGGCTATTCTCCACTTTTCTCACTGTTCCTATCAAGTTCCACCTGCTATATTCCCTAGGAGGCTAAGATTGCACGACTGGGTCATCTGGTTTGAAGTAGGCTACATCACCAGGAAGCAGTGTCAGTCGAATTTAGCCCAGGATAAAAGAGCTTGGAGTATTTATTTCCTCACTCATTTCCTGCATCAGCACTAGGGTCCTGCCAGGAGATTGTTTTGACTCCTATCAGGTGGCCCTTCACTGGCTCCAAACTGTCTTCAGGCAGCAGAACTGTGAGTGGTAAGGTTTCCTACTCCTCTGTCAACACTAAGTTGTTGTTTCAGCTTTTGAGTGTGAATTTTGTTTCTGCTGGAACTAAGAACTTTGCTGTTGTTCCCATTGGGACTGCGAGACCTGATGGTTACATGAGGATCCCAGAGAATAAGCAAAGGGAGCAGTTAGCCTCTGCATAGCTGTTAGCACATCAGTCCTCATGCTGTGCTCTCCACTCTCCATTGCCAGCCTTGCATGACATCCTCACCATTGATGTGTTGTCTTTGGGTTAAGTTGAAGGCCTCTATTACTCTATAACTCAGAAAAGTGAGACAAATTAAGCACTTTGGCTTGGCTTGATTCATCAACATGGTTTCTGTAAATTATGAGAGAGTAGAGATACATTCATTCATTTGTTCATCTATGTGTTTCTTTATAAATTCCTTCCATGAGCTTTCAGTATAGACCCTTCTGCCAATCTCCTGTCTGGTGGGAAACAAAAGGTGTACTCCACTGGCTCAATGAAGAGAGTTTAAGAGAAGCTGTTAGCACCACGAGATACAAGAAGAGGAAACATTATAACCAGAGCCCAGAGAGTATTGGATGTGTGCAGCTGATCTATCACAAAGGAGCTGAAGTTGTAGAAGAACATAGTCATTGCCAGAAGAGCGGTGCCCATGTAGAGAGAGAGAGGGCAAAATTGCTTCTACCTTTATCTTTTTCCTTACTCAAATTTCCAGAGAGTGTCCCCTTCCTTTTGATTAAACCCAGTATTAAGCCACAAGGCAAGGTAGTCTGAGTGAGTAAGTTAATAGGGATCAGCCTCTTGAAGAAGAAAATGGGAGAAGGAAGGGTAGCTCTGGGTGTGCGCCAAATGAAAATTAACTTAGCCTCCAGACGATGTAGAAGGTGAATATGTAAGTTTTGGTAAAGACAATGGTTCTTGTTATAGGGAGCTCAAAATATAAGGGTGTAAGTTTCAGAGGCAAGACTAATAGTCAGGTATAGTGCTGTTGATCCCACTAGTCAGAATTATGTCCTGGGGAAAGCATGATCCTTCTCTGTAGCATTAACTCAAACAAAAGAGACATTGATAGCAAAATAATTTCTTCCATGCTAAGTTTGCATAAGTACGAAGTTAGGTTTGGATATGTAATAGGCCACTTCAGTTATATCAGAACAATGCATGTGCATTCTTTGTCAACTATCAGAGAGAGGCTTCTTGTCATTTCTTTGAAACTATATTACACAGGGATTACAGAGTGGGCATTCCATGATTGGTTGGAATAACCCATAGTTGGATTTCTAATGGAAATTTAGCACTGGAGACCTCCAAGACCACCCTCAGGCTCAGTGATTCAACAGAAGGAATCATGGAACACAAAAGTTGTCATACTCCTCATAATGGCTTATTTGTAGCAAAGGATACAGAGTAAGATCAACAAAGGGAAAAGGTGTAGTGGGTAAAGTCTGGAAAAAAAACAGTAGCAAGTTTCCAAGTGTCCCCTCCCAGTAAGATCACATAGAATATACTTAATTCCCGCTGCTAATGACATGTGACAGATGGAAAGGGTCACCTATACTGGATACTTTTCAGAGGTTCGTTGTCCAGGGTTCTTAGTGGGCATTAGTCACATAAACATAGCACCTATGTGACTGACCTCAGTCACTCAAGCTCCAGGCCCCTTGAGGGGAAGCAGACGTTCAACATAGATCACATCATCAGCGTAAACAGTCTGGGAAAACCAATGCACTGTGGTTCGAGGCCTCAGGCCTGCAAAAACACTCTTTTCAGACAGGAGTGTCCAAGAGCATAGTTCTCAGTAAACAGCTAAGGGCCAGTCATGAAAACAGCCTTTCTTAGGACTCTGCAGGGTTTGAGCAGTCCAGGCCTGCTAAGTCAACCTTTTTTCACACACATGTAAGAGTGCTATATTTGATTTTCTGATTCCTCTCTTAATGTAAGCAGCATATCTAAAAATTAACATGAGTAGTTCATGTCTATACCTTCTCTAATTTGAAGCTAACCATCAGTGACATTGTGAGACTAATTATGTTGATTCTTGTGTCCCCATCTTCTCCTTTGCATCTTTTCTCCAAGCTTCAGGGATCACTTCATCTCCCATGGCAAGTTCTTACCATCCTCATGTTCTCTCTTCCTCCCTCATCAAACCCCATTTCCAGAAAGGCTTGGAGATTGCCACTTACTGCTTACAGGGAGCTGAAGTCTCTACTTAGGGGTTTTATAACACATTTTCTAGCTCTTTCTGACAAATGACAGGATTTCCCCCCTGATAAATGAAGAAGAAAACCCCTGGGAAATCATCAATTGGGCTGTCACTAATCAAAGCCCTTCATGTCCTAGCTATCTGATATTTCATCTTTGGTACCTTATTTTACACTTGCAATTTTGACTCCAAAAGACTTTGACCATTGGTTATCAGCTCAATACTATTCACATAATAAATGGAGCAAAACAGTTCACAGTGGCATCCTGATCTATTTATTGGGTGTAGCATATCCCTCTTCCTTCTCTATTAGAAAATATAACTTCTCAAATCATTACTTGAACAAAGTATGGTGAGGCCTTAGATGTTTTGAGAAATAGCATAGGACATTTTCCCTCTTTGTGAATCAGTATTTCTCAGATATTTGCCTTTAATTGGCAAATTGTTTTTAAATAAAAAACATCACCCAGGGAATAGACTTCATATATTTCACATTTTGCTTTTTTCTCTAACCTTGGCTGAGTTTCAACTAAAAAAACAAAGTTGCTGAAACCACAAAGTGGCATGATTGGAAATAGGATGGAAAGCCACCTTTGAGATTTTGAGAGTTGGCTTCATGTTCCCTTTCCCCCAAAAAAGTGTCTTAAAAAAACAAAAGCCATTTGTTATGTGAAGTTAGTAGCTGTGTTTGGGACAATGTAATTATGCTTAGCAATTTACACTCTAGGCAAAGAAATATATCTGCAAATATTTGTATTAATGCATGTGTTTTTACTGGAATAGTGTGCTGCGGTATACATTTGTCTGTTTATATGAGGTTATTTATCACCTAGTGTATAAAGATCAGTGGTCTCTTGTTTCTAAAAATAACTTATAGGAAACACACAAGAATAAGGAATATAAATCTAGCATCCTATAGCCCAGAGAGCTGTTATAGTACAGCCCTCTTTGGAGCATATGTTTTTCTGTGATCAGATGAGAAAGGAAAACAGGGCCCCTAAGACATTTCTAGCCCTAGATACTTCATAGACATGGAGAAAGAAACATAGCGAGAGACATTTGCTTTGCTGAAACCAAGTGGATATCGATCTCATTTGGTGACAGCCTAGGGCTTTTTTTTCCACATGGAAAACCAAGAGAATAGCAGGAAGTTACATATTTGTAAGACAAACAGTTAGAATTAGAGATGTTTATGGTGCAATTTTATAGTGAAATAAACATGGCAGGTATTTAGAAGAAATACAACATAAATTGAACAGTTTCTCTGACCTTGGGGTACCATGGTATCAATTTAGGAAGATAGAGCAAAACTTCAGTCCTTCTTTCCAATTTCCAGTCACTCTTGCAGGCTGTGCCCAGGACTTCCCCTGGAGTACACACTCTCAACAAGACAGTAGCAGTAGTGACTTTTATAAAACACAAATTGAATCATGGTGTTTCTGCTGAAAAATTTTTGGTGGCTTCCTATTGTGTTTAAAATCCAAAATCATCTCATAGCCTTCATATCTCGTCCTCATTCTCAACTTCTTTCCCTGACACTGTCCCTTTACTCACCGTGTTCCAGGCTACTGGGACACCCCTTTCATTGCTCCTAACACACCAATCACTTGCCAGCCTCTGGGCCTTGTACAACCAGTGCTCTCTCTGCCTGAATGTTCCTTGCTTCCTCTTGGCAGTGCTGCTTCATTCTCTTCTTTTTTGGCAGGGGGTGGGGGGGTGGGGGGGTGCAGGGTGTGTAGAAACAGAAATGTTACAGCAGAAAATAAACCTTCCCTAACAGCCCCCATTTATTTTTCAAATTAGCACCAGATTGCTTTCCTGTACTTTATTATAATTTTTAATTATATATATACACATATATACAAGGGTGGGCAGAAGTAGTTTACAGTAGTGAGTATGCAAAACACACTTTATGTTGTATTATTTATTTATTATTGTAGTATTATTTATCATTATTATTTTGTATCCTTTGTTATGATTTATCTTTTAGGTAGTGATGGTTCGTAATTTAACCTACTGTTGCCCCTCCCTGTGTGTATCTCATGTTCAGTGATGTTCCTCCTCCATCTCCTTCTATTGCATGTTTTGTCAGAAGCCCGCTGGTCCATTTACCTACTGCCATTCCCACTGTATTGTAGTCATGGTCCTTGTCCTGGAGAACAGTGACAAAACGCATCATTTTGTCTTTTAGTAGCAACTGAATTGCATTTTTCTGGGTTTTAAAAAAGTATCAATTCATCCACACTACTTATTGGATCTAATATGCATTAAACACTATCTTTGGGATGCATTTTTAAGCAAAACAGACAAATTCCTGCTGTCATAGAGTGCTTGTTCCAAAAGAAAGAAAAATCGCCTAAATTACAAATCAGTTCTAATTTGGTAAGTGCTTCAAAAAAGTTCAGTATCCTAGAACTGCATATATTAACTCACCCTAGTCCTGAATAATGAGAATGAAATAGCTAGGAAAGAGGGAGAGAGAGTTCTAAACAGATAGTAAGAAAGCTCTGTAACAGGGAAATATATTATGTATTTAGGGTTTAAAGAAGAGGGTAGTAGGGCTAAAGCATTGTCCAATGAAGAATGATATAAAATATATTGTATATTTAGGGCTTAAAGAAGAGGGTAGTAGCACAAAAGAACTGTATAAAATAAAACAGAAATAAAGCAAACAGAAGATACTGAATTCCCAAGGAGGTTATCCCCAGAGAATTGAAATACATACAAAGAACAAGAGTGGGTCATAAAAGTGAGTGACCAGAGTTGTGTTTTGATGAGATTACTTTGTTGTTGTTGTTGTTGTTAGCTTTGTTTTTGGATTTTTTTAAGAGCTGATCAAGTGAGGATGAAAATATCTTAAGTATCTCTAGCCTTGTTCAGTGCTTGACACATGACAAGCACACAACATGTATATGTTAATAAATGACAAAACGATGCAAGGAGAAAATAAATTTGCCATTAAACCTGTAAGATTCTTGAGGATAGAAAATGGTTTTTTTTTTGTTGTTTGTTTGTTTAGTGTATTTACTTCCAACAAACTATAAGACATATGAGGTGTTTACTGTGTATTTGCTAGATTGTTTTGACTTTTACTCTCTTTTCATCTCTCAGCTGGGACAATAATTCTCCAAACCCTTAGGTCACAAAAGTAGCTCTCACTCTTTGTGTTGCCCCCTAGTCTTGCTGCTCCTGTTATTTGAATATTAACTTGTAAAAGGAGGTGCCAAAAGACTAAAACAATCTTTCCCCCACAAATGCACAGGTACACACACTTGGGTCCTTAGATTATTAGGCAAATCAGAAAAGAGACAAATGAGAACGTTTTAATGAATCTGTCCTATGCCTTTTGCTTGCTTTTGATGGTCCCTGTCTTTATCTGCCGTAATCATTGGAATTGCACATTTGCTGATGAGTGTGTGCAATGGCAGATGACGAGTGAATGAAAACTGGCAGACTGGTCATTTCCACTCCAATCGATATTTCCTTCCACTCAATTAGCATGTGTTCTATGGTGTTAAGGCCTACTTATTGGTTCTGCCATGTTGCTATAAAAGTTAAGTGCTGCACTTTCAAGCTGCATCATAATTACTTTATTAGTGGTTGAAATAATTTGTAAAATGTTGAGGGAATGTTCTTGCCAAAAGCCTTGGTGTGAGACTGATGTAATGAAACATTCTAATCCTCCTAACCCTTGAAGACCATGATGCTTTTTGTTTCACATAATAAAATCTTCTTTAACCAGAAGCAATTAACTAAATGTTTTAAAAATTCAAAAATGCTGCTCTCCTACATTGAATTGTGCTCTTTATACTACCATGAATATCATTTGGTTTATTTTTTTCCTTCTTGTCCTCTTTCCAATGCTTTTTTTTGTTCATTTTATGAATAAAAGAACATCTCAGGAAGTGTATTCTTTATTGAATAAAGCACATAATACTATATTGTAAGTGACTAAACTAACTGGCTTTGTGGTGATAGTACAATCATATTGTATAGGAGGTAAAAAGGAAATTACTATGACCTTTGAAATTTTACCAGAAAAACTTAGCTATAAGTTTTTACTTACTGAGATTATT
This sequence comes from Trachops cirrhosus, assembly GCA_028533065.1. Lineage (NCBI taxonomy): Eukaryota > Metazoa > Chordata > Mammalia > Chiroptera > Phyllostomidae > Trachops > Trachops cirrhosus. The sequence goes on along the minus strand of CM052543.1, from coordinate 94,726,228 downwards.
GTCACAAAATCTTCCCCTTAATCTCCCCATGTTAATCTCTGCTCAGAGATCAGATGATTTAGTTTTATGACCCATATCTTGATCTGGATGGGCTTTCCTGTGATCTGGACTTTTGAATTAGTCAGTCATCATCTTTCTGCCTTGTGGACCTGGTCATTCTTGTGGCCACCAGTGCTGAAATGGAGAGGGGTTCCCACCTTAATTTTACTACAAACTCTTAGTGGCCTATTAAAGGAATGACCTATCTCATAATTTCCCTTACAGCCCTCTTTTTGGAAGGAAATTGATGTCATCACTTTCCTAGATTGGAAAAATACAAGTGATACAACATATTTATGCACCCAAACTTTTTTTTTCTACCAAGAATGTACTTGTTTCTCCTATAAAAGGTGAATACATAAATTCTCCACTCCTTCTTGAAGCATTCTCTGCTATTCTGGTGGCATTCCCTGGGCCCATTTTACAGGGCACTTTGGAGTTCTCTTATTTCTGCAAGAGGACCTACCACTCAGCTTGAAAACTAAACATCTAAAGGGTTTTTCTGCTGTGCTAGAGATAAATGAACCACCTATAGGAAACAATTCAGGCACTTCTAGGAGATCCTCATGGTAAAAATCTTATGGTCTTTCCGTTGACCTAAAAAATAAAATAGTTAAGTTTAACTGATTATATCCACAATTCCAAAACAACATCACACTAATTATTTTAATTATATTTATTTTGTTTGATATAAAATTAATATTTGTATCATTTGACCAGATGCCCACCCTTAAGAGAACCTCATAGATTACCCCTTATAGTCCAAGTCCTTGGTGAAAAGTAACCATGTAAAAAGCTAGATCACAGAAAAAGAGCCATATCTGTAACTGAAGCAAAATTGTACATTTATGTAAACAGAATGATTTACTAATTTTTCAGAACACTTTGTACCTTGTTTTGAAGGGAGATAATGAGACCAAAGGATATGCACTTATGTCTGTATACTTGTGTTTGATTTTTGTCCACATATTTGTTTTTAATCTGCTAGCTTCACAAATCGTATCTTTTAACTTTAGATAGCATGGCCAAACACAAGGGAGGCCCCAAGGACGACTTTGGAAAACTTGCTGATTAGACATTAAAATAAGACAATACAGGTAAGTAGAAGTATTTACAGTAAAATAGCTTTGTTCTAATTCACGGACTCCTTTATATCTACTCTGTTTCTAGAAAGCAATATCACAGGACACAAATTAGAGGGGAAAAGGAAAAAGAAAACAAACTGTGGAGAATATATCTTTGTTTCATTTGTGTCAAAACAATACACTGGAAAAATATATTCAGTTAAGGTGCTGTTTGGATTTTATGTATAAAGGCTTCCATCTCTGGCCTAATGTTCATTAGCTTTGTCCCGTTGCCTGGTTACAGATTTATAATTTTTGTCTCTCTTGTTATTGATGGCTTTAATGGAGGCAGCGGCAACTGAGGGCCTGATGAAAACTCTTTAAATCTCTATTCAGAGATAGTGTTAACATTTTTTTATATGCCTGATGCTGTTGATTACAGTAATCTAGGGAAGGAATAGTCTTAACAAAAACCAGAGAGAAGTAACTTAGAGTTGTGGTCTGAGATGGCCTGTGTTTGTTTTATTAGGTATATTGTTAAAAAGTATTTATTTTATAAACAGGATTTGATTGTAAAAAATGGTATTGAACTAGGTTAGTAATTGTACCTTTAATGTACCACAGATATTTGAAGCTTGGTGGTTATATTATTAAGTAGTTCATTATCAGAGGCATGCCAGAATCACCTGTGGACTAAATAAATGTTAAATTGGGACGAGTGAAATATTTAAAATAAAATAATATTGCACTGATACTGACAATAAAGATAGATGATAATCAGCTCCTGAAAAGCTGATTTTAGAGTTTTAGAGGTACACTGGGCCTGGATACTTTCAGATTCTCAGGAGTATTCTTGCTGTATTAAAATGTCCATATCTTGACGACCCTTATTACTAGTAAAGTAGAATCAGAGGCATTAGATGAAGAATGTACCCCCTGGACTAGCAGTATCAACATCGCCAGACCTTGTTACAAATGCAGTTTCTTTGGTAACATGCTGGACCTCCTAAGTCAAAAAACTCTGGTGGGTGCATGGGCTCAGCAATATTTGTATTGATAAGAAAGTCAAAGACATTTTTGCTCTCTAAGGTTTGAGAACCAGTGCTCTAAAACAAGGTTTGCCAATCTTGGCACTGTGGACATTTTGGACAGGATAGTCATTATAAAGGGCTGTCATCCACACTGGCATGCCAGGGGGCTTAGAGACAGTCTGGACTGTGCCCAGTAGATACCAGTGCACCCATTCTGTTTGTGACAGCTCAAAATGATTCCAGACATTGGCAAATGACTCCTTGGGGAAGTATTATCCCTGGGTTTAGAGCCACTGCTCTGGATCAATAACCTTAAAAATTGTTAGGAATTTGTGAAAATGAATATTTCTGTGCCCAAACTCTGAAGTCTAATTTAGTAAGTATATGAAAGGGCTATATAATCTGTATTTTCACTAAGGATAACCAGGTTAGTGGCCTATAAACCATAAACCAAACAGAATGTCTGTATCAATAGTTTTCAAACTTGGCTGTATTTTTTTAAATTTCTATGTGTGAATGATTCCAAAAGACAACCATGTTTGAGCAACTGCTCTAACTCAGTTGTTGTTACACTGGGTAAACATTAGAATCCCATGTGGAACTTGGAAAACACTTCAATGCCCATGCTCTAATGTACAACAGTTATATCAACATCTCTGGGTATGAAGTTCTAGCCTTAGAAAAGTGAAGCTCAAATTTTGCTGAACAACTGGAATAACCTGAGGATTTATAAAAAGTACTGAGGCTTGGAGTTCCAGTCAAGATGGTGGTATAGGTAAATATGGCTCACCTTCTCACAAAACCACATCAAAATTACAACTGAACTGTAGAGCAACCATCATTCAGAGGTGTCAGAAATCAAGCTGAATGGAAGTACTGCAGCTACGGAAATAAAGAAGAAACCATCAGGACTAGTAGGAGATGTAGAGATGTGGAACAGGCTGGTCTCACACCCACATGTGGCCAATAAAAATTGGGTGGGATATCCCAGGAGTGAGGGGTCCCAGCCCCCATTAGGACCCTAAGCTTAGGGTTCCAGGGCCAGAAACATAAGTCTCCATAACTTCTGTCTACAAAAACCAGGGGGGATTGAGGCTGTGGAAGACAGAAACTTCTGGAGCAACAGGTAGTTCCTCTTAAAGGGCCTATGCACAGACTTACTCAGACTCACTCCCTCTGACATCCAGCATACAAATAATAGATTGAAAGGCATCAGATACATATGGGAAGAAAATGAGTTGTCTAGCATCAGGGTGAGAGCTGTGGGGAAGCTTTCTCTCAGAAGTGCTAGCAGGTACCGTTGTTCCATTTCTGAGCCCTCCACCTACAGAGCCATAATGCTGGTAGATGGGTGCCATATCTGAGACTCCATCAACCTAGCTCACAATGTTTGCCCCACCCTGGTCATTCTCTGAGGCCCTGATCCACCTAACTTTTGGGTCCACCCAACTGTTTCCAGTGGCTTCTCCATACGGATGGCTTGTCTTGGCCCATGCTTCAGACTTTCCTAAATCCTCTCAAACAAGCAGCATCTGGCTTCAGCAAGCCCTGTACCTCTTGCTAAGTTGCCCCAAGCCTGGCATTAGGAATAGCCAGCCTTGGTTTATAGCTTGGCCTTGCCTGGGCACCTCCAAGTCCAGCAAAAATAACAGCCGTTTGCAGATCACTTTGTAGCTTATGTTGTGGGAGCCCAGACAGAACACAGGCAGTGGCTGACCTTGGATATGACAGCAGCAATCAAGGTTCAACTACAACAGGAAGGTGTAGAGAACCCACAGGGTGGGTGTATCTTGATTACCCACTTTGGGTAACAGGGGAGTCTGAGCCACTCGACCTTACAGGATACTTACTACATTAGGCCACTCTAGCCTGCAAGACCTAGCAGTTCTACTTAATACATAAAAACAAACACATGGATGCTACCAAAATGAGGAGACAAAGAAAATGGCCCAAATGAAAGTGCAGAACACAACTTAAGAAAAAGAGTTAAACAAAATTGAGCCAAGCAATCTACTAGATGTGGAGTTCAAAACACTGGTTATAAGGATCCTCAATATACTTAGTGAGAATCTCATCAGCATAAAAAATATCCAGTCAAAAACAAAAGATACACTAATCAAAATAAAGAAAAATGTATAGGGAATCAACAGCAGAGTGGATGAAGCTAAGAATCAAATCAGTGATTTGTAATACAAGGACATTAAAACAACCAATCAGAACAGTAAGAAGAAGGAAAAAAATTTTAAAAATGAGGATAGTGTAAGGAGCCTGTGGGACAACTTCAAGCATAACAACATGTGCATTATGGGGGTGCTGAAGGAGAAGAGAAGGAAAGCAAGAAATTGGAAATCTACCCATTATTTGAAAAAAATAATGACAGAAAACTGCCTTAACTTGATGAAGGAAATATGTAAGTTTAGGAAATGCAAAGAGTCCCAAACAAGATGAGTCAAAAGAGGCCCACACCAAAACACATTATAATTAAGGTTAAAAACAAACACAGAATCTTTAAAACAGCAAGAGAAAAGCAGTTACGGGCCTACAACAGAACTCCCATAAGACTGACAGCTGATTTCTCAAAAAAAATGTTGTAGACTAGAAAGGATTCACAAGGAATATTCATAGTCATGAAAAGCAAGGACCTACAACCAAGATTACTCTATCCAGCAAAGCTATCATTTAGAATCAAAGAGCAGATAAAGATCTTCCCAGACAAGAAAAAGCTAAAGGATTTTATCACCACCAAACCAGTATTATATGAAGTGTTAAGGGTTCTTCTTTAAGAAGAAGATGATAAAAAATATGAACAATACAATGACAAAACAACATATCTATCAACAATTGAATCTACAAAAAACAAAACAAATAAATAAGCCAAACAGAATCATAGATATAGAGAACATTTTGATATTTGCCAGATAGGAGAGGTGTCAGGGGGATGTGAAAAAAAGTGAAAGGATTAAGAAGTATCAATTGGTAGTTACAGAATAGTCATGGGGATGTAAAGGACAGCATAGGGAATAGAGTAGCCAAAGAACGTATATGCATGACCCATAGACATGGACAATGGTGTGAGGATTGCCTGAGAGAATGCATGGGGCTGGGTGGAGGTTGGAAAAAAGGGGAAACATTTGGACAACTAATAGCATAAATAATAAAATATAATTTTTTATACAATACTGAGGCCTATCTCCCATCCCTATCATGATGGAGTCAGTATGGAATGTGAACTTCTGGTTTCAAAGTATTAGAAGATGTTAATGATCAACAAAGTTTGAAAACCAGTAGTTCTTAAGTTGCAAGGCATAAAACTATATACCACTGCGGATGATTCCTGGGCATGAGTATTTTCTAAAGATTCCAATCAGTAGTTCCAATGTGTGACAAAGTTTAGGAAACTACTGACTGTTTACCAGCAGTTGATAATTTTCTATAGATCACAACTTTTTGAGAGAAAAAACAGGTCTGTGACTTCTTTACATATTCTACAATTTTTAAAAGAGTGTCTTGTATCCTTTCACAGATCCTTTTTAAGGGATTAACTCAATTAGGCAGTTGAGATGTTTCAATACTCCACAATTATATCATTTGTCTGTCTGTATATACCGTAGTGTGCCACAGATAATGTGCACATTTTTGCCCAAATTTTTGAGGGAAAAATTTTTGAGGATGTACATTATACATGGGTAGTACTAATTCCATAACTATATAAATGTTTTAATTATTTTATTTATGCCTATGTGTTAAAAGTATAAATCTAGGAAGCAATAATGATACTCTGGATATGCAAAATAATAGCCTGGAGTATGATAATTGGTTTTGTTTCTAAGTATAAATAAATAGTAAATTGAATTACAAAAAATAAAATGAAAGTTTTTTTCCTGAAAGTTTAGGCCAAACATGTGGGTGTGCATTATACAGAGAAGCACATTATACATGGCACAATACAGTAACTCAGGGTGCTTATAAAGAACTGTGGCTGATAAATTCCTTCAGGAGCAAGAAATCAAGAAGTAGATTTACTATATTTACTTGATGTGAGTTTATATGTGTGTGTGTGTCTGTGAATGAAGTGGGACCTTCCGAAAATGGAATTATCTCCGGGAGGGTGAGCCCCTTGTAGTACAGGTTTCTACCACTAGGTGAATGTTCTAGGAATCCATCTGTATCAGTGTACCAGCTGGTATTGTTGTGAGAGGCTACATTCAGCTTCAGTGAATTTTTTTAAAGACCCTTTCAATGCACTTGCCCATTTCATGATGGGTGATTTACGGGTGCACCTGCCCATACCACACTGATTGTTCGGCGGTTTCTGACCAAAAATGGCATGACCCCTATGTCCCACCCTACCTATTCACCTGATCCTGCTCTGAGTGACTTTTTTGTTTGTTTTTTTTTCCCCAGATGAAAAAAGTCCTCAAAGGGAAATGTTTGCAGATGTGGAAGAAGTGAAATAAAATATGGGAGAAGCACTAAAATACATCAAAATCGACTTTGAGCAGTGAGAAAAAATCTTGATAGGTGTATTGCTTCAAATGTAGAGTACTTTGAAGGTGACTGAAGTTTAAACATGAAAGAATAAATATACAATTTTTCATAAATAAATTCTTGGGTTTTTTGGTCTTCCCCTCCTACATTCATATATGCATTCATATACACATACAGCTCCAAGCATGAAACATTGAAATGTACACTAAGAAAGTTAAAAGAAGGAATAACAGAATTTTCTGCTCTAAATAAGTTTAAGTTTATAAAGGAAAGATGGAAATCACCATTTTCAAAATTGAGCTCTTCCTATAACTACATTATGTGCTCTCATAAATTGATGCTAAGTATCAAGCATTCTTCTAAAGTTTGGGGAAAATAGGTATTTCCCAAAGCAATTACACATTTGTGATATTCTCTTTCCTCTTAGCCATTAATCAAATGAAAACTGAAAGGTTATCTCTGTATTATGTGGAAGTCAAATTATGTGGCTCAAGACCTTGCAGCAAAGTAACTGTTAAAGTGGAGCTCACTCTTCCTTCACTTTGGGAAGTTTTCCCACCGAAGTCCTCTATTTCATGGTCACTATGAGATCTGTGGGTTTGTTGTTTGTCCCCATTATTGTTTCTTTGAATTTGGAAAATCACTAGTAGTTCAGAGGTTCTGTTGAGCCATCCTAAGTCTCTGTATAAGTCTTTTGTATAAAGTTCCTCGCTTATGAAATAAATGGTTTGAATTCAGCAGTGTTTTTTTGTTGTTTGTTTTAAATAAATAAAATCTTATTTTTGACAACATTTCACTAAGAGTCTTGTGTATAAAACATTTCAAGGCAGAAGTGCTCCAACAGCAAAGCTGGCTACCCATGGCCTTCCTTCCCCAGCCCCTCTGTCCCTGCGGTGCCCCCCAGAACACAGGGTCTCGGGAAAGCACAATCTGAAAAGCATTCAAGTAGATTTTTCTATAACTACTTTCAGCTCTAGCATTTATGGTTTGGGTTAATTTTTTTTTAGTAATATGAGTGATTGTAGACCAATGAAGGAATAGAGGATGCACGTAGTTCCAGTTGAGATACAATGTGGAGGATGTAAGTACTGAGAAGCATCCATCTCACACAGAGATTTCAGTGCAGACCTCCTATAGAGATGGGAATTTTTCTGTATCTGCCAGAAACATAACAGAAACTCCTCTGTGCAATGAAAGAAATTATGCCCTTTCAAATATTAAATGTCATCTACAGAAATGCCAGGCCCCATTAAATATGGGGAGAGAAAATTGGAAAAGATTACAGAGTTTTATTCGCCTCTTTTTTGCAAGTCACTTGTACACACATCTTATTTAAAAGAAAACCCTAAATCTCCATGCAAGTGTTGTTCCTTCTGCAGCTAGTATAGAGATATGAAAGGCCAGAGTAAAGTGCGGAGCGAAGAGTGGGATTTTAGTGCAGTGAGATTTGTTTGTGCTTTGAACTGCATGCTTTGTGGCTCTATGGAAGGATGTACTAATTCTCTGAACATCGTCCAGCAAGTGGCTGCACAATGGACTTTATAAACTATCTGGTGGGGAATGAATAGCATGCTGGGACTTACATTAGAGCCCAGTGCAAAAACATTTCGTGATGAGATGCCCAATCACAGCCTCTCAGAGCATACATATAAACAAGCAGATGAAGTTCTAAACGTACCCTGCCTATAGTGCAAGAGGCAGGAGAGCTATGACTAGGCTCCCATTGTTTACTGCTGATAGCAAGAACTAATAATACATACTTATCAGACCTGATCCTGGGCTACACAGATCTACTGAGGTCGCCAAAGCTATCTAATCCAGGGTCCAGCAGCCAGAAAACAAAGAGGAGCAAAGTTAGGTAACTGGATACTAGATAGAAAAGATATAGCTATAAAATCCTCTTTACTGGGACAGAGATTTTCTCAGCCAGAAGTATTAGTCAGTTTTCCTCCAGGGTATAGCAGAAGCAGGTAAAAATTGCCCTCCGGTTTAGAAACACAACCATTTTAGGTTGATAAGTGACTAAATGCTATGCATGTGGTATCATCAAAAGATAATATACGGTCTAAGTGGCTTGTTACCTAACTTTTAGGACTTTTTTTTTACATAAAATATAAGTAATTTTACTTCAAAGAGAGAAAAAAAGGCTCCCCTGCCACTCAAAATGCCTGGTTCGTTTTTCCCTTATGTGGGAGATATTTTAGCATGAGAGAACAGGGTTCAAATTAATTCCTTTGACTACTCCCTTTTCCTTTTTCACAAACATGAAAATTGCTCTTTCTCGGTGCTCCTTTTGCATTTCGTTTACGTCTGCATTACCACATCACTAGATTGATGCCGACTTGCGGGCAGGTCCATTATCTTGTATTTCTCTGTGTATCCAACAAAGCACACAAACAAAGCTCCAAACCTACAGATTTCTATATAATAAATTCATGTTGGATAAATTAAAGATAATAAATAAATATAAGAACAAAGTATTAAGTACAAGTAATTTTACAATATTTTTGTAAAGACAAATGTGAAACTCTAATGAAATTATTTTGAGTGGAGTCATTATTTCCATATATCATAAATATCTCAGGATTTGAGCAGCACCTGGGAGACACAACTTGATACAGACCCCAGCCCATAGGGTCCGTGTGTTGTGGCTGTGATAAACAAATTTACACGGACTAAAAAAGTCCTGTGGAGAAAAAGGGATAGCATGGCCACTCTCTAAGTGAGAGAGGGCCAAGACCCTTGCTTGGACAAGCTTCTGTTGCTTTTCTGGGCCCATTACATGGAGGATGGTCCTCATTTACTATGTACAGGTTTGCTTTAGGTGGTTACCTTTTACAGAAAACAAAGGAGAGGATGCTGCTAATCACATCACAGAAGAAAGATATTTGCAATTGAAAAGGGAAAAGTGGTTGAGCTGGTTACCTCATCCTTGGAAGGTTTAGCATGGATTTTAGGAAGTTACAGTAAGCACTTGCTGTCTCAATTCAGGGTGAGGGAGTTTTAGCAAAAGCAAGCCTCTAAGCAGCCTAGGTACAATGCAGGCCTGATTCCCCACAGGAGAATCTATCTGTGGGCGTGGGTCCTGTGTGCCAGATCTCGCTCTCCACTGGCCTTTCCTAGTGGGGGCTGGGCTACCTTTCCCACGCCACAAGGAACAGTTCCCTATAACAACTCATTATGCATATAATATTTTTTTAGGTCACTGGGTGTGATTTGGGTGATACCATATTTTAGACTTTTGTATATAGTACATTTATGTATATTGCTTATATGGACCAACAAAATAACTTTGTGAATGTTGCAGACCTGTGAACATCTTGCCAATCTCAAAGTCATCTAGATAGTAGATGTTATAACCAGAATTAGGACTTGAGTCAACTAATCTCCAAAGATCTTTTTACCATAAAAATAAGCCACCTCATCTGCCTACCATGGCTGTAAACTGATGGTTAGCACACCTGTGTCATGAGAAAATGTAATGGATCAGAGGAAAGACCAATGAGTTGAATAATCACACAAAATAATAAAGGCTAAAAGTATTTCAGCTTATTTGTTTGTTTGCTTGTTTTATAGCCTATCTTATACTTTCTTGGCATCACTTAGTGAGAATCCAGTGGTTTTCAAATGGTAAAAATAAAAAAACATGACAACCTATCAATAAACATAACTCCCTTTTCCACCTCACATATGCATTGATAGCTAATTAATATTATACATTAGTTTGCAAGTACAATATTCAATATGCTTAGATTATAGTATCCTATGTATCTCTCTCTCCTGGATACTCAGTTAGATAAATGACATATATTTTGGAAGCTTTGTCTCCTACCACTTTCATTTTAACTTAGACTATAATTACTGTTTTAATTGGCTCTCATCCACCTTTTAAGTGAAGCTTTGCCTGAGTAGTGATGATAACTATTTTAAGCTACTATGGAATTATTTAACACACTTCAACATTGATGTATTTATTTAGCTCTTTGTCTGTTTATTTGTGAAAAATAACACAGTATTCAAATGATGACTTTCTTTATCACTGTTCCCAAGGGGATGTTTGAAATAAGCCCCTTTTTTTCTTAGTTGAAACTAGAAAAATATTTATATTTTGGAAAGAATTGGTCCAAATAAATTGTACCTGTCATTTATATCAAGTGATATATAGCCATATTTGTACTGATATGTACATTACCCACAGAGCTCTGAGAATAGGAGCAAAAAAAGAGCAAGGGTAACATGTTCAGAGACAAATATTGGGATACCATAACATAGTCTTCCCTCTAAACCAAGGCAAATTGTTTATTTAGTTTTAGTTAAGGAATAGTTAGCTGACTCTACATATCCACAGCCATTGTCTAATCAATCCAATTTCTTAGTTTACACACCACCAAGTCTGAATAAAGATTCATGGGTTGTTATTTTTTTGCTGGTATGTTTGTTTTGTTTAAGGAATTTTCTAAGATCAAACACAAATTCTCCAGATATGTATTTTAAGTCCTTACTACTCACACACACTGGTGATACAAGAAGACAGATGTCATAGTATGTATGAGTGATTGAGTGCAAGGGATCACAGGTAAGAGGGAAAAAAGATAAAGCAATGAGACTAATGAAGTTGAGGACACTATGTGTTACCTTTTCAAGTTGTGATGTATGGGGATTTGGCCTATTCATGCTGGGCAGTGAACTTAGCCGAGCAAGGCACACTTTGTGTTCAGTAAACATGGGCAGATAGGTATATATTCAATAAGCACAGGAGAACAAAGCCATGTCTTTATATTTCACAGTAATTTTGTTTCATTTGATTATACAGCCAGAGTGAAACTGTTGATCACATGATAGTTCCATTTAAATCATTGAGGAACCCCTATACTGTTTCCCATGGTTGCTTTACCAATTTATATGCCCACCAACAGTGCACAAGAGTTCCATTTTCCCCACACCCTCACCAGCACTTGTTATCTCTTGTCTTTTTGATAACAGCCATCCTAGCAGGTATAAGGTCTCATTGTGGTTTTGGTTTACATTTCCCTGGTGATTAGTGATGTTGAACACCTTTTCAGATATCCGTTGAACATGTCTATTGCTGTTGATTTCTAAGAGTACTATATATATTTTAGATATTTACATTTTACCAAATAAATGGTTTGTAAATATTTTCTCCTATTGGGTAGACTGCCTTTTTATTTTGTCAATTCTTCCTTTTTTAAAAAAGAATTTATTTATTTATTTATTTTTAGAGAGGGGGAGGGAGGGAGAAACAGAGAGAGAGAAAGGTCAGTGTGTGGTTGCTTCTCAAGCACCCCCTACTGGGGACCTGGCCCACAATCCAGGAATGTGCCCTAGACTAGGAATCAAAACCAGCCACTCTTTGATTTGCAGGCTGGTGTTCAATCCACTGAGCCACCTCAGCCAGGGAAATTTTTGTTGGTTATTTCTTTAGTTCTGCAGAACTAAAAAACAAACAAACAGAAAACTAAAAAACAAACAAACAGAAAACTAAAAAACAAACAAACAAAACATAAAACTTTTTTTTATTATAGGTTCTATTCTCAGAGCTAGGACAGTGTTTAGAAATGAATAAATGTTAAAGAAATTTTACTTTAATAAATGAATACTTAGAATGGATGATTTTCAAAGGATCGGCCATTGTGAGCTTGAATACTTAAGGAAAAGATTCAATGAGAGTTATGGTTTAATCTAGGTTTCAAAAAAGTATATAAACTGACAAGAAAAGGCATTCTAATTTTGGAGAAAAAATAAAGAAATATGTGCTTAGATGGTGAGAAACAATAAGGGAAATGGTAAAAACCTGGATTATTCATATTTGAGGTGGATCAATTTAATAAAATTATACTTAATAGCAATTAATTTCTTACTTTCTCTATATCAGGCATAATTACTTACTCCACAAATATTTACCATGTGCTTAATTCACATTGGGAAGCATTCTACACAATAAGGAAATATTGTGGAAATGAAGAGCCAAAGTTTCCATAGCTGGAGACAAAAAATAAAGTGAAAACAAATAAAATTATTGATAAAGGTCTGTCTGGGAAAAGCTCCAGTCATTGTTACTATCATGAGAATGGTTTGCACACAATTGATGTAAAGTGTCAGCCAAGGAGAGTGGACTGGGATGGTCATACCTGAACAATGATGACTTCACTGTAATAGTCAGTGGGGGTAGTGGACGTTATTGAGTGAGCATATGTAATGTGTGGTCATTGCATTCAAAATGACTAATGAGTAGAGCAATAAATCTGCATTAAATTTTGTGTTAAGCTGGAATCTTCCTCCACAGAAACTACTGTGATGATTCAGAAGGCTGTCGCTATGGGAAAGTAGTGATTGGCAGCTTCATCATGACAACACACCCACTTGTGCATCACATCTCATGCAGAGTTTTTTGGTGAAACTTCAAATCACCCAGGTGATTCAGCCTCCCTATAGCCCATATTTGGCACCCTATGACTTCTGGCTTTTCCCCAAACTAAAACCATCTTTGAAAGGAAACAGGTTCATACCATCAATGAGATTCAGGAAAATACAATGGGGCAGTTGACGGAGATTGGGAGAACTGTGTGAGGTCCCAAGGTGCCTACTTTGAAGGGGATTGAGGCGTCATTGTTCTATGTATAATGTTCCTTGTATCTTCTTCAATAAATGTCTCTATTTTTTGTATTGCATGGCTGGGTACTGTATGGACAGACCTCGTATACTAAATGTCATAAAGGAAATAAATAGGGATATGTGATAAGTACTGAGGTTAAAAGGATGAAGAAGGCATATCCTGATCAAATTTATTCATAACTCTTTTTAAATATAAGTGAAGAAGGAAAATAAAAGTAAAAAAAGCTAATGAATTAAGTGCTATGATAGAAGTCTACATAAAGTGCAGTCTTAGCGGTCATTGCAGTGAAGAGCTTGAGTCTGAAGTCAAAGCACTAGCTGTGATCTATGGGCCAGATACTTCAACTCTATCCATCACAGAAACTTTATTGGTGAAATGGATATAATCATAGTTGAATTTTCATAAGGATGAAATAAAATAAACCAGGTAAAACCTTTTCTTTCTAGCATATAGTAAGGTCTCAAAAATAATTATTTCATATAGTTATTATAGACTTATTTACTTTATTTGCTATTTTAGTCCAATAACTGTAGTCTGCATCAATTAACTTTTATAGGTCCCTATTGATTTACACCTCATTGCCACATTATGAAGTCCCAAGAAATTATGTACTTTGTGCAAGGCCCTATAGCTAGGTGTAAATGGTGATTTCAGGTCCTTGTGCATTTAACCAGTATACTATTTATCTTTCTGAGCTAAGCAGGTGAAGTGTGAACTTAACATTGAATGATGACCAGAATTTCAGTAGGCAAAGTCAGGAAGAGGATTACTGATTCAGTATTGGCAAAAATACAGAAAGTTGAAGACAGTGTATTAGGAAAACAGACACACTTCTTTATGGCTAGAGTGCATTTGTATGGGAAAGGTGAAAAATATTGGAGACTGAAATTAAAAAGTTAGGATAGAGCAGTGATTCTCAACGTTTTTGGTCTAAGAACTCCTTAATACTTAAATTAATGAAGATTCCCAAAGAGCTTGGTTTATGTTACATTTATGGATATTTATTGTGTTAAAACATAAACCAATAAAATTTTTACAAACTTTATTCATTTAAGAGTAAGAAAAATAAACCCATTTCATGTTAATATTTTTTACAAATACCTTTAATGTGTGGTTCATTTGTTTTCTGTGCAGCATAAGAAATTACCACAAATTTAGAGGATTAAAACAACAACTATTCTTTAATCCTTTTTTTTAAATCTCACAGCTTCTGTGAGTGAAGAGTCCCTACTTCACTGCTTAAGGTCTCATAGCACTCCAATCAAGGTGTTGATTGGTTCTGTTCACAATTGGAGGCTCAACTGGGGAACATCACTTAAGATGTTGGCAGAATTCATTTTCTAGAAGTTCTAGGGTTGAAGTCTCTCTTTCCTAGCTGTTAGCTAGGAATTATGCTCAGCTCCTAGAGTTCAATAGCAGTTCCTTGCCATGAAGTTCTCTTATGACATGGCAGCTTACTCCTTCACACTCAGCAAGGGAGTCTCTTTCTCCAGTCTGCTAAGGTAAAGTCTTATATAATAAAATATAAGTATGGGAGTGCTATCTGCTCACTATTGCTATATTCTACTGGCTGGAAGAAAGTTATATATACATTTCAAAAGGTAGGGGATTATACCAAGTCAGGTATATACATTAGGGTGTTTTAGTCACAGATGACTTAATAAAAATAACTGAATTTTTGTAAATGCTTTGCATTCAATTTGTGACTCATTATTTTAACAATCTTTCATATAATTGTTGATATTTCTCTTTAACAATACATCAAAACTCAACAAATGGTAGTTTCTTAGAGATTAGTTGCAAGGTAGAAACTGAAACAGAATCAATGAGCTTTGCATATTTTGGTTTTTCTGCATGCATTATTTTGACCTCACAGATCTTTGAAAGGTTTCAGATATCCATGGGGCCCCAGAGACATAGTTTAAGAACTGCTGGGTAGTTGAAGGCAGGGTTAGTGCCTCATATCACTAATTTCCTGGTTCCTAAAATTGAGATGGTATTTAGCAGACTCTAATAAAATGATTGGGCAAGTGCATCGAAATGAATTCCTCAAGAGAGGAGGAGCCTGGAAATCAAACCTACTTGTTTCAGAGAAACTGTCACTCTTCAAAAGTAATATCAAAAATAATCAGTATCATAGAAAACACTTCTGTTTTCTACATATCACTTTTCTTTACCAACTGATTCCTAAAATTCCAAGAGCAGAACTATAAGAGGAATAAATATTTAAAATGCAAATACCTTAAAATCAGAGAAAAGTAATTTACATTTCTCCTATAGTATACACATTTGTACTGAAGTAAAAATTAGTAGATAACAAAATAAAATAGAGAGCCCAAACTACTAAAAACTTGAAAGAACAAGCAAATTTCTTGAGATCATGAAAGTAAACTCCATTTGCCTTATCTTTGGCTAGTACTTTTTTGAATCACATTTACCGATATACTTCCCCAATTGTTCCACTTGCTTCTGCTTGTTCTTTATATTCACACTCAAAGAAACTTACTAGCATACTCAATCGTTTAAGAATAGCAATGATCTTCAAAACACACTAAAGATTTATGTTTAGTGTAGTAAAAAATAATAGCTATATAAATAAACAATTTATGCCAACTAAATAATTACCATCAAATTGTGGGTGTGGTTACCTTAGGAAGGAGATGATTGGGTTGACTTAGAACGCGGGACATGCCGTGGTGGCGGCAGCAGCGGCTCCTTCTCCTCCTTCCCTTTCCTTCGTCTTCTCTGTCCTCATCTTCATTTTAAACTGGGGGTTATATGTTGACATTAGTGTTAACCTTCATATTTGTGTTTTGTATACTTTTCTATATGTATGTTTTATTTCAAAACTTTAAAAAATTATAAAAAGAAAAATATGAAATGAAGATAGATTATCAAGTATAAAACTGCTATTGGGGAAAATTTGTCAGTCCAATATAAAAACTAGGAAACCGAGATACAGAATAGGACATAGAAAAATTAAAAAAAATAATGATGGGATGTGACTGAAATTTATTGAGCTCTAGCCAAATGAGAGAGAGAGAGAGAGAGTTAGTTGAGAGGCTGATTCCATGAAGCAAGCAATGTTCTTAAACCACCTCTCCCCACTTTACATGAAAAAAGAAAAACTAAACATGAGGGAAACTGAACACCTTTTCTAAGATTTAAAAAAAAAAAAAGAAAAAACAAGTTCCTGATAGCTGGGGCCTGTTACTATAAGCAGTGTTCACCTGTAGATCATAAACAGTTTCACTGAACATTAATACTAGAGAAGTACATTCCGTGATTATGATGGATGAACTCTAGATCAGACTACTTTGTAATTAGATCTGAACACATACACAAAATATTGTCCAGTGCACAAAATGACCAAACACACCCTTTTTGTGGCTAATGAGTTACTTCTTTACCAATTATGATTTTAACCTCAGCCTATTTTTTCCCTCTAGATAAGAATTATTATAATAATCAATCATCTAATTAACCATACATCACAAAAGCATCCTAGCCAGAGAAAAGCTTTGCTTCTTTGAATTCTCCTCAAAATTAAAACAACTTCATGTCCTCTGATAATTATTTTCTAGTACCTTCTTACAGAAAAAACCCATAGTATGTGTTTTTCCTCATTACAAGAAGCAGCATACCCAATTTATTCAACTATAAGTGCGTTACTGGTTGTCTTTGGCCAAAGGGTATGTTCTTAACCATATGCAGATGCTTGCTTTGAAGATCATTTGTAATTAATATAGGAGAACTGTGTTCTTTTTGAAGGTGGAGAGGAGAGGATGACAGAGCAAGTTTTTAGGTATAGATAAAGAAACCAGTGAGCATGACAGACCTCCTAAACTCTCAAGCTTCCTGAATTGGAATCATCCTCTGTAATCTGCTTCCTTGTGCTGAGGCAGACGTTATGTTCAATACCCATGGCATAAATATGGCATTAATATCTTAGGAAAATTCTGTGACTCCATTTTAGTAGGCTTGGTAATAAATACAAAATCTATTGCCCAATGATATGTTTCTTACAATTAGGGTACATTGGCAATTTACAGTGTCAAATGTGCTCCTGGTGAAGGTGATGCTGTTTATAGTCACACATAGCTTTCCTTTTTTCTTTCCTCATTTCTTAGTTCTGAAAATCTTTTTAATATGAATTTTTAAGACCTTGTTTACAGATATGTGTTGTGTGCTTAAGAACTTCCATCAGTTCATTGAGGTCTTAGATTTTTCAATAAGGAGGAATAATGAGAATGAGCAAGATAACGTAACCCTGACCATGTTGAAAGAGAAGCAGAGAGACTCAAAAGGAATGGTGGCCCCAGTTAATGTTCTCTCATGCTTTGAATTCTCTGCATTTCACTGTGACTAGAAAATTCTGAAGCTTAAACCAATTTGAGAAACCCATGAAAATGAATATAAAGAACTCTTTAAAAGGTACAAATTAAATAAGAACCAAAATGATATGTAGTAAAGAGAATGTGGGGGAAAAAATGATGTAGGGAAAATGGAGTCAGTCAGGCTCCCTTACCCGGATATCCCGGGAACTAGGACTTAACAGTGTTTCCATAACTGTGCTTAAGGACCCACATGCACAGAATCAACGTTTGTTGTATAACCAGTGATAGTCTATGTTGGCATTCTGCCAGCTTTGTGCTTAAGGGAGTCTGGTCTCCCCACGGTGCAACTTTCAGCTTACAGTGCTTGTGAATTGCCCCACCCCAGAATGAAAGCATGTCAGACATCCCGATGGCTCTAAAAATTTTCTTCTGTTTGCCTGAATCCCCTGTGAACCTGCCCAGCCTCGAACAGCTGCAGGACAAATGGGGTTTACTCACATTTTCTTATTTTAATAGTAATAGCCTAACAGTACATGATGTGATAATTTTAAACTAAAAATAAGAAAATAAGGAAGCCTTCCTTAAAATGGAATTTGGAAGCCCCGAAGGACAAGTCTTGGAGTGGGGTGGGGTGGCATCTCATGCACATAACACTTATTGCAACCTGAATAAGCAGCAGGAAGAAGGAAAATAAAAATTATTTTGACAAGAAAAAATATTAATCACATGAAAAGTTTAATCTCTTGTTTTTAAGATATAGGAAGATTTTTAACTGCTCCAGTGATAATGCACTAACAACAATTTTCAGCCAATGAAAATCCACCAAGACCTTGAACTCCTATTCTTCAACAAACTTTTGTTTAAAACAACCTTCTCATTTTCTCCCAAATCCTAATACAAGCGAGCCCCTCTCCTTTGTTCTCAGAACTTGCCTATAGTTTTGCTATGGCTTGTGTATCCCAAATTGTGATTCTCTGCTACTTTTAAATAAACCCATTTAGCTGGTGTTTTATTTTTAAGGTCAACATCATTTGGTCTCAGAAGTGGAATCCAAAGATCTCCAACTCAGACACTGGGTGAGCAAACAGATGCCTCTTGCCCACATAGCCCAATAAGCTTTCCGTCAGTAACACTGCTTTCTCTCTGACCCTGGAATCTGATAGTAAGTCTCTACTGAATCTGAGCTCTTTTTTCTTTGAGTTTTGAAGTCTCTGGTTTCACTCAGAATCTATTTGTCCTTTTTTTTTTTTTTTTTTACATAAAGGTACCACCCTTTCCAGTAAGTACCCTTTTGTTTGTTGAGCTACCTAATAAGTCACTCATCCAGCCAGAAGAAGGGAAAACACAATTTCTGGTGATTTTAAGTAGCTGTTGGAAAACAGAGCCACTCATCATTAAGGCATTTTAGGGGATACAGAGGCAAGGTAAGTTCCACCTCGTCCATGGATCAGGCTCTTCTTGCCTTTCTAAAAAATACAGGTGAAACTTTAGATAATTTGGAATTGCAGTTACCATTCTTGGGAAACTTTGTTTTTTAAAGTCCACTTAAAGGATCAGTCTTAAAAGAGAAATCCAAACCTTTTGAGACAATTGAATTCATTCTTTGATGGGTATGTAGAAGATTCAAAAGGACCAAATGACTTAAAAAACAGCTCCAAAGGGATTCTTACAGTATGCAAATAAAAATCTTTAGGAAAAAACAACTGAATATCTGAGTGAATAATGTTAATTAATTTCATCTTCCAGAAACAATTTGGATCCAACAATGCCTTTGAGTTTTTTATCTGAGACACGGCTAAATTTTTTAAAATAAAAGGTATAAGATCTCTATGTCTATCTTTACATATATGTCTATATATGCATATGATATTTTTCTACTTCCAAGTGGTATTGCTAAAATTAATTTGTAAAGAGTTTTATATAATTAGCTTAAAGAATATTAAGTAAAAAGTCATACTCTCAGAAATATAGAAACTAAAGCAAATGTTAGAAACAAAAAGCAAATGTTTTTTGAGTTCATATACCTTCAGATGAGATTTTTTGTGTTGAAAATTAAGAAAAATAATTATTTTATTGTTCAAGTACAGTTTTCTCCATTTTCCCACCTTTTTTTCCCTCCACTGCCCCACCCATCCCTGCCTCTCACCCTAGATCCTACCCGCTTTGGCTTTGTCCACCTGTCCTTTATACATGTCCCCTATTTTCCCCCATTATTCCTGCCCCCAGAGGGGACAGAGATAATATTCTTTTAATAAATGCTAGTTTGTTTTTACGGTTTAGTTTAATAACAAAGCAGCCATTCTCTGAAGTGTATCAATAAGAAAATAACTTAAATGATGGTTAAATATTTAATATTTAATCCAAACATAATTATAAAAAACAATTGAAATAAATATAAATAACTGAAAAATTTATACTAAGTAAAACCAAATAATTGATATTCATTGAATAGCTAAGTCATTTCCAAATAAAATAAACATTAAATGCTAAACAGATTTTTTATCTACCATTGGCTTTTTATTTTTTACAAAAAGAGAACAAATAATTGGGTTTGTTAATAAATATGTTATATGGCACGTATAAAGTTTTTATGAGGAAGAATATACTTCTAAAAATTTAGAAATGTATTTATAAGTTTCCTAATCTACTGCAGGATGTTAATATATGCTGGTTCACAATTGCTGTTTCCTAATTTCCACTGGAAATCCAAGATTATAAACTGTTAAAGAGGTTGAAAAAATAGCTGATAATACAAAATGAGCCAAAGATAAAATGTCAAGACACTTAGAGTAATAAGCATAAATTCACTTTGCACAAACTGTGTGCACTGATGCTCAGAGAACACAGGCATGCAGCAGGGACCCCTTCGGGAGATGCAATGCAATGGAGGTCCTCTGAGAGCTTTTTCCTACTTGACGAGGATTTGCTGTGACCTCTTATTGTTCAAACTGTGGTCATGGAGCATTGTTGAATTGTGATTAATGTTTATTTAAAGAGAAAATATACATGGTATCTACATATGTCAATACAGAAAGATAATATATATCTTCTTATATTATAACTCATAAATCAATTTACTATAAGTGTATTTGTTACATACATATATAATTGAAAAAGAGTAATTTTATAAAATGCAAAATAGACTATATACATGTCATATGCTAAAAATAAAAAATGTTCATGTCAGTTTATTAAACTTTTATTCAGTTACATATATGGTTTTATGTGTAGCTATATGTTAGGCCATAATATACACTATATTTCCTGCTTTGAAATGATCCAACATGTTTGAAAACCACTCCTCTTAAACTACAATGAATTGAGCAACAAAATTTTTTATACAGGCAGCTGAAATGGCCAATACAAAAACAGCCATCCTTTTTGTCTTATACACACAAAGTGAAAACTCATTAAAGCCAGATTGTAAAGTCTAATAGTTTTTGCCTTATCTTCAGATTTAAAGCCAGGCAGCATCTTTTTATATATACATATATATATATATAAAAAACAGCTTTCCTCATTTCTTATAGCTACTTGCAAGGCTGGGAAGTCTGGAGGTAGCTTCCCAAATATTTTTCACTCTGCCATCTAGAAGTTGTCATCCCATATTCCAGTCTCTTCTATCATTCTCAATTTAGTAAAACAATATCGGGACAAACCTATATATGTGGGCAAATATATTGAAATTCTCCAAATCTTATAGTTTATTTTAATTATATTTTCTAGAAGGAGTTTATATTCATTTAATGTAATGCACAGAAAATTATGCTATTCCTTAGGAGTGAATCTGTAATCGTTCATTAGAAACTATCTTGCATACATTTTTTTCTTGATATGCTTTGTAAGTTTCTGAAGTTGAAAAAAAAATTGAACTAATAAAATTAAAATTATTTGTAAATGTACTTTTTTACAAAATTACTACTACTACTAGTGATAATAATAATAGAGGAAGTCATTGTATAAGAAAAGTAGAGTATATATTTTGGGTAAAATAAAGTATAAGCAATGGAAATGCAGTTTTTCTTCTTGGGGGAAAGTAAAACATTTTGTCCTAATGTAAAATAATTTACAGAATAAAAAAAAAGATGATACAAGGCTGAATAATAACACTAAGTTACAAAGACCTTATGGGGAAAAAGAGTCTTCAATGAGATTTATAATATATGGTTAAACTTGCTAAGAAATTTTTGAAAAGATATGGTCAAGCTCACTAAAATTAAAATAAATTTACTTAAAATGAATTTTAATATTAAAAGTACAGTGGTACAAAACTAGAATTTTTTTCTCTCTGTTAAAAGGATAACATTTCTTTGACTTTAATATAAAATGCCTGAAAACCAAAGATTTGTGTTTTCTCTTTATTAGGTATTTGATTACTCAGAAAAGCTGAGTCTTCCCACTATTAAAAGAGCTGTCTTGCAGCTATGTCTTCTTCTATATTTGCCTTTGAAATCTTTTTTGTCACTTTGGCTAAATGGATAATTAAGTATTATTTTATAATTATCTGTGATTCTATTCAGTCAAATGTCCAAAACTTTTAATAATTTTGAGAAACTTTTCCAAAATCAAATCCTAAATGAATTCTTTCTAATCTTGAACTAACATTGAGACTTTTCCTGAAGACCCTTAACACATCTCAAAGAATCCTTTCTCTCTCCTTATAAAAAAGAAGACATTAAACTAATTAAACTTACTTTGTATATTAAATTACATGGAAAGTATCATGAAAAAAGTAATAGGAAGCCTCCTTCATTTATCTACATATGTTATGTGTTTCATAAATTATATTACATTCCTGGAAATCTGATGTATCCTAGTATAATATTATCACTCTTAATCCTGGCTACTATCTTAAAATGTCATCTGTAACAGAATTAACCCAATTTCTTTGTCAATTGCACTCTAATGAACTATCATAAAATTTTTAACCTTTGCTATTTTGAGACCTTTTCATTTATTGACAGTTATTGTTTTACTCGGATGCTTTACAAAAGATGTTCCTATAAAAATACTACATCTTCAAGGAGATTCATGAAAGAATCCTGACAAATATGCTAAAATTCAGGTTTCAGATATGTTTTGGATCATAACACCAAACTGGGTAAAATTTTTGAAAATGTAAATGAAAAACTGACTAATGCATAAAACTGATAACCCAAGATCATGATCAACAATAATTAATTACAAAAGACTATATGAACTAATGAAGATGGTTATAATTTTTATGACTTATGCTGGTTCTCTAATGTTTTAATTTTCCAGATTTAAGAAAAATTTCTCTTGTATCTGTGAGTTACAGCCATTTAATAAAATATACATTTGAAAATAATGATAAAACATTTATATTTTTCTCCTATCAGATTCTTCTATAATTTGGAAGCTGTTATTAAATATTCTATTTCTCATGACAATATATGTATTTGCATAGTTCAGTAAGAATCTGTTTTCTGATTAAGATCCAAAATGGTGACACAGAAGACCCTGATCTCACCTTGTCCCATGGGACACCAAATGGACACCTACATACAGAACAATTCTTCATGAAGAAAAACTGAGGGCTGATTGAATGGCTTCTGTGAAACAAACAAGAGAGGCACCACGCAGAGAAGAACAGAAGAGATGGAATTGTGGTAACCTTGGGGACCTATCCCAATGAGACTACCTTCAGGAGGGAGAGATATCACTAAGGGCTCCACGCACAGAACTGTCTGCTGTGGGGAAACAGTGGTTTAAAAGGCATCTAGGTTACACATTTAAAAAAATGCATTTACTAATCCTAAGGCACCTGTCAAATGGGTGGGGGCCTGCAAGATCACTTTAGAATCTGAGGAAACTCTCCAGAATCAAAAATGCTGAAAGCACAACTATTTGTGTTACCCCTCCACCAAGATAGCATGGACAGGAGTATTCCAGTGTGCTATCTGGCCTAAAAGACTGCCACAGTGTATCCTGGGCCACCTTGGGAAGTATCTGCCTCAGCCCTGGCCAGCCAGATCCCCAAGACAGCCCTGGAGCCACATGTCCTGGGACACCTCAGTTTTTCTGCACCCCAGCTCTGCTTTATCAGCCTGCTAGAGCACCCAGGGTGCCACATATGGCTACTTCAGCACCAGCTGGCCCACCAAATCCACTGGGCACACTCAGTCTATAGAGGTTTCTCCTACCAAAGGATAATCCTTAAAGATAAGGATGAGTAGCTGTGTCATCTAATTAATAGAATCAAAGACAGAAAGTCAAACAAAATGAGAGAGAAGTGATATGTTCCAAATGAATGAACGTAGAAAAACGCTAGTGAAATTGAGATAAGTAATTTGCCTGATAAAGAATTCAAAGTAATGATCATAAGGATCATCACTGAACTTGGGAAATGAATAGAGGAACACAATGAGAACTTTATCAAAGATTTAGAAAATATAAAAATGAACCAATCAGTGATAAAGAATACAGTATATGAAGTAAAAAAAATGCACTAAAGGAGATCAACAGCAGATTAGATAGTACAGAACAAATTAATGGTCTAGAAGATGGAATCAGGGGAGATCCCTCAATCAGAATAAGAAAAAAGAAAAAGTGATTTAAAGAACAAACAAAACAAAACAAAAATAGTTTAAGGAATCTCTTGTACAACACCAAGCATACTAGCATTCACATTATAGGAGTCCCAAAAGGAGAAGAGAGAAAGGGGCACAAGAGTTATTTGACAAAATAATAGCTGAACATTTTTTTTTTGAACTTAGGAAAAGAAAGAGATATCCAGGTTCAGGAAGCACAGAGACTTCCAAACAGGAGAAACTGAGAAAGATCCACACCAAGACACATTATGATTAAAATGACAAAAGTTAAATATAAGGAGAGACTCTTGAAGATAGAAAAGCAAAAATAATTAGTCACATACAGGATAAACTCATAATATTATCAGCTGATTTCTTAGCAGAACCATTGCAGGCCATAAGAGCATGACAGTATATATTTAAAGTGCTAAAAAGAAATAATCTACAAGCTAGAATAACTGCAAGGTCATTATTCAAAATATCATTTCCAAGCCAAACAAAAACTAAAGGAGTTCACACCACTAAACTAGCTTTATAAGAAATGTTAAAAAATCTTCTTTAATTGGAAGAAAAGGAACATACCAGAAATAAGAAAATAGATAAAAATGACAAAAATTTCACAGAAAAGCAGTGGATGAGCTAATTAAGAAGCTGGTATGTAGGTTAAAAGACAAAAGTAGCAAAATCAACTATAACTACAATAAATAGTCAGGAGGTACACAAATAAAAAAAGGTCTAAAATATGATGTCAAGAACATAAAGTGTGGGGGGGAGGAGTAAAAATGTAGCTTTTTTAAGAATGTGCAAGACCTAAATGCTTATCAGCTTAAAATAGACTGCTATATATATTGGTTACCATATAGGGGTTGGCAGAGTAGGTTTACAGTTGTGGGTAACTAAACACAGTTTATTTTTGTATTATTATTATATTATTTATTTGTATCACAACTGTAAACCTTTTGCCCATCCCTGTATATAAACCTCATTTGATCATAAACAAAAACTTACAAAAGATACACAAAAAATAAAAAAATGGTAACACTAAATAAAACAAACAACAAAAATGCAAGGAGAGAGATCGAGAGACATATAAAGGAGCAGAAGACTATAAAAACAACCAAAACATAGTTCACAAAATGGTTATAAGTATGTGCCTGTGAATAATTACTTTAAATGTAAAAGACTAAATGGTTAATAAAAAGAAACATTGTGGCTGAATGCATAAAATACCAAGTCCCACCTATAAGTCACCTACAAAAGACACAGTTCCAATCAAGAGACACATACAGACTGAAAGTGAAAGGATTGGAAAAGATATTCCATGCCTGCCCCCCAAAAAAGAGAAAAGAAAAGAAAGTAAAAAGCTGGGGTAGCAAAACCCATATCAGACAAAATAGGCTTCAAAGCAAAGAAAAGAAAAAGAGATGAAGAAGTACATTACATAACTATAAAAGGGTCAATCCTAGAAGAGGGTAAAATAATTACATTTATGAACCCTAATATGAGCACATAAATATGTAAAGCAAATATTAACAAACAGAAAAGAAGAAATTGACATATAATAATAGTAGGGGACTTTAATATCCCAATTACATTAATGGTTAAATCATCCAAGCAGAAAATTAATAAAGAAACATTGACCTTAAGAGACACATTAGATTAGGTAGTTTTAAAAGACATATACAGAATATTCCCCCAAAACTACAGAATACACATTCTTTTCAAGGACACATGGAATATTCTCCAGGACAGATTATATTTTAAGTCACAAAATAAGCATCAATAATTCAAGAAGACTGAAATCATATCAAGCATCTTTTTCAAACACAACAGCAAAAAAGTGGAAATCAATTATAAGAAGAAAACTGAAAAAAAAGCTCACAAATAATTGAAGGCTAACCAACATGCTACTAAGCAACCAATGAGTCAACAAAGATATCAAAGAGGATATCAAAAATTTTCTTGGGACAAATGAAAATGAAAATGCAACTTTCCAAAATCAAAGTTATACCATAAAAGTGGTTCTAAGAGGGAAGTTCATAGAGATAAAAGCCTACCTTAAAACACTAGAAATATTCTGCACAATTAATTTAATTTTTTACATATAGAAACTAGAAAAATAAGAACAAACAACACCCAAAGTTAGTAGAAGAAAGGATAGACATAATAAAGAGAGGAGGAGAAATAAAGAAAATAAAGACAAAAAAAAACCAGTTAAACTGAGAGATGGTTTTTTGAATAAATAAACAAAACTGATAAAGCTATACCACACTCATTAAGAACAAAAGAAAAAGACTCATGTAAATAAAAAAAATAAAATAGAAGTTAAAACCAACACCACAGAAACACAAAGACTTTAAAAAGAATACTGCAAACCATTATATATCAAAAACAAAACAAAACAAAACTGGAAAACCTAGAAGAAATGGATGAATTTCTAGAAACATATAATCTTCCAAATTTGAAACAGAAAGAAAGATAAAATCTGAACAGAGACTAATTTCTTATAACAAAATTAAATTAGTAATTAAAAAATATCTGTCAATAACAACAACAACAAAATATATATACAGAACCAGACATAGCTTAAATTTGAATTCTACCAAATATAAGGAAGAATTAATACCTATCCTTCTTAAATCATTCCAAAAATTGAAAAGAACATTGCTGTACTCATTCTGAGTCCAGAATTACTCTGATACCAAAAATTGATAAAGACACAACAACAACAAAATTACAGGCCAATATTACTGATGGACATAGATGCAAAAAAATTCTTAACAAAATATTAACAAAACAAATTGAACAATGCATTAAAAAGATCACAGACCTGAACCAAGTGAGCTTACCTGCATGAATGCAAGGATGATTTAATATCTGCAAATCAATCAATGTGATACACCACATCGACAAAACCAATGATAAAAATCATATTATATCAATTGATTCGGTAAAAGCATTAGACAAAATTCAACATCCATCTATGATTACTCTCAAAACAAAGTAGGTATAGGAGGAACATACATCAATATAATAATGACTGTATATGATAAATCTACATCTAAAATTGTCAACTGTGAAAAGCTAAAACTTTTTCTCTAAAATCAGAAACAAGACAAGGATGCCAACACTCACCACTTTTATTCTACATAGTATTAAAGTCCTAGCCACATTAGTCATACCAAAAAAAATAAATAAAATGCATCCAAATTGCACAGGAAGGAGTAAAACTGTGACTATTTGCAGATGACATAATGCTATATACAGAAAACCCTAAACACACCATTAAAGAAACTATAAGGACTGGTAAATTAATTTAGTAAAGTTGCAGAATATACAATATAGAGAAATCATTTGCATTTCTTTACACTAATAAACTCTCATATCAGAAAGAAAAATCAGGAAAGCAACCTCATTTACAAATGCATCAAAAAGAATAAAACAACTCCCATTGGCCCATCCCATTAATCCTTCATGTCCACCTTAAGTAAAATATTTAGGAGACATACATGACTCTGAGATTTGCCTCCATAGGGAGAAATATTTTCCTTTGGTTCAAAATAAATGCCAGTGAACACATGATCAGAAATCACTTTCTAACATCAGGAGAGCCAGCCAATTCCACAAAGCAAAGCAGCCCAACAATGATCACTGGATTCACTGGTTAAATGAGTTTTAGACAATTGCATAGTCCTTGATAACCTATTTACTGAACAAATGTGGAAACATTTATATGATACTGTTGGGAACCACCCTGCCTGGTTTCAGAAGCTGTAATCCCCACCCCTCATAGCTAAGGCTGAGTGAGAGACCTCAACATGATGACCAGAAAAAGGTATTCTTTTCTCTGAGGCACAAAATCACTATATGTGGAATACCTAGCTCTTGGTCACCAGTGCCTTTGAGGAAAGATTTAGATAAAAGGGAGAAATATGAAAAGAAATAAAGGAAACCTCACTTAAAATGGAGTCTGGAAGCCCTGAAGTGGGGTAAGCTCATGCATGTACCACTTATCATGGCCTGTGTAACCAGCAGGAAGATGAAAAATTGGCATGATTTTGATAAGGGAGGACATTAATCACACAGGGAATTCCATTTGCTTCTTTTAAGAAAATGGAAGAACTGACTTCTAGCCAAGATGGAGGCATAGGTAGATTCACTTTGTATCCTTGCACAACCAAAAGAAGGATGACAACAAATTTAAAAACAAAAAATACCCAGAACTGCCAGAAAATCCAACTGTATGAAAGTCTGACAACCAAGAAGTTAAAGAAGAATCAATCATCCAGACCAGTAGGAATGGCAAAGATGAGCAGCCAGAGTGGATAGGACTTGCAACAAGGTGGCGGCTGGAAGACAGGGGCCCTAACTACATAACATGCACACCAAGACAAAAAAAATATATGGCCCAAATGAAAGAACAGATTAAAGCTAGAGAAAAAATACCACTAAGTGACGAAGAGATAGCCAACTTATCAGATGCAGAGTGCAGAACATTGGTAATCAAGATGCTCACAGAAATGGCTGAGTATGGTCGCAGAATAGAGGAAGAAGTGAAGGCCATGAAAAGTGAAATAAAGGAAAATGTACAGGGAACCAACAGTGAAGGGAAGGAAACTGGGACTCAAATCAATGGTTTGGAGCCAAAGGAAGAAATAAATATTCAACCAGAACAGAATAAAGAAACAAGAATTCAAAAAAATGAGGAGAGACTTTAAACATTTCAATATCTGAATCATAGGGGTGTCAGAAGAAGAGGGAGAGCAAAAAAGTGAAACTTTTTTCAACAAATAATGAAGGAGAACTTCCCTAATCTGGCAAAAGAAATAGACTTCCAGGAAGTCCAGGAAGCTCAGAGAGTCCCAAAGAAGTTGAATCCAAGGAAGCTCAAACCAAGGCACATAATAATTACATTAGCCAAGATCAAAAATAAGGAGAGACTCTCAAAAGCAGCAAGAGAAAAGGAGACAGTTAACCTACAAAGGAGTTCCCATGAGATTATCAGCTGATTTCTCAAAAGAAACTTTTCAGGCAAGAAGAGGCTGGAAAGAAGTATTCCAAGTCATGAAAGGCAAGGACCTATATCCAAGATTACTCTATCCAGCAAAGCTATCATTTAGAATGTAAAGGCAGATAAATTGCTTCCCAGATTAGGTCAAGTTAAAGGAGTTCATCATCACCAAGCCCTTATTATACGAAATGTTAAAGGGACTTATCTATGAAAAAGAATAAGATAAAAAAACATGAACAATAAAATGACAACAAACACATCTATCAACAGCTGAACCTAAAAAAAACAAAAACAAAAATGAACTAAGCAAACAACTGGAACAGGACAGATTCACAGAAATGGAGATCACATGGAGGGTTATCAGTGGGCAGGGGGAGGGAGGAGAATGGGGGAAAAGGTACAGGCATAAGAAGAATAAATCGTAGGTACAAAATAGACAGGGGAAGGTTAAGAATAGTATGGGAAATAGAGAAGCCAAATAACTTATCTGTATGATCCATGGACATGAACTAAGGTGGGGGAATGATTGTGGGAGGCGGGTAAAGGGCAGAGGGGTATAAAAGGGAGAAAAAATGGGACAAATGTAATAGCATAACCAATAAAATATATTTAAAAATGAAAAAAAAGAGAAAGGAAGAGCATTCCTCCTTTACTCAGTAATACTGCAGCTAGTGATAAACTGCCACAACCAAAAAATCTTGTTTTTGTTTAAACCAACCCTCCCTAGTTCCTCCCAAAACCTAATAAAAGCAAAGCCCTCTCCTTTCATTTATGGACTTGCCTATGGTTTTGCCATATCTTAATTGCCGTGAATTGCAAATCTCTGCTATTCTAGAATAAAATCACTTTGCTGGTAAAATAACTGGTTGTTTTAGTTTTAAGTTCAGCAAAATCATAACATAAAAAATGACAAGTAGATGGTTTAGTTTTAAGTTCAAAAAATCATAGCATAAATAATGTCAAATAGATATTCTTTTTTGTTTAATTTTTTTTTATATTGTTGTTCAAGTACAGTTGTCTCCATTTCCCCTCCACCCCAACCACCACCACCTCCCACCCCTGATCCCACCTACTCTTGGTTTGTGCATGTGTCCTTTATAGATGTTCCTGGAAGCCCTTCCCCCCAAGTATCCCCTCCTTTATTTGAGGAAGTGGATTCTACCTTTCCTTTCCTTGAATCTGGCCATACCTTTGTGACTGTTCCAATGTATAGATTTCAGTGAATATGATGCTGTGTTAGAAAAGACCATGCAGCTTCTGGTGATTTATCTTGGAACATTCTCTTCTGGAGCCTTCAACAACCACTTAAGAAGTCTGTCTGACTGTGCAGCCATGGGGAAAGCCTACAAGGTGAAGCAAGAAAGAAACAGAAAGGTGAACCAGCTGATGGAGCCCTGCTATAGAACATGGAAAGGATGACTTCAGCCTCAGGTAACAGCAAGCTGCCAGTGCTTGAGAGTTTCAAAGTGAGAACTTGCTGCTGAGCTTAGTCAATTCCCAGGTCTGTGAGGAAAATAAATGTGTCCTTATTTTACACCACTGTTATAGGGTAGTTTCTTGTACAGCTATAGACAACTAAACATAAGGTGTGCTGAGTATCAGTCCACAAGCCTGATGAGATGGGGCCAAAGATGTTTACAAAGCACATTTTTTCCATTCCTTTCTTGCTTTTCCTTAGAAACTTTTCCTTTGAAACCTAGGACCTGATACCCAAAACGAAAAATAATTTCCAGTAATTACCATTTTCTAAATTTATAAAACAGACATAATAATATCTATTCTATATAGCTATATTTTTTAAGGGGCTCAAATGAGGTAAAATATTTAAACTTTTGTTTGTTAAATAAGGAAGCACTATGTAAACACACTATTATTAGCAGTAATAACAAGAGTTAAGTATTATTAAATACTGAATATATTCAGAGACTTATTTATTTATTTATTTTTAGAGAGAGGAGAAGGGAGGGAGAAAGAGAGGGAGAGAAACACTAATGTGATGAACAGTTGCCTTTTGAGTGCACCCTGACCAGGGACCCGGATACCTCTTGCTTTGGGAGACTGCAACTAACCACCAGCTGAGCCATACAGGTCAGGGCTACAGAGACTCTTATAAGCGCTTTATTCATTATAGTAGTCAGCCTCTAAAATGACCACTGTGACTCCCCAAGTACTGGATTTATGTCTTTGTACAATATTCTCTATCTGAGTGTGGGCTGGACTTACTTACTTGACTTCTGAAGAAAAACTCATACCTAAAGTAATGAGAGATCACTTCAATGGTTAGGTTATAGAAGGATGTAACTTCAATCTTGTTTGTTGATTTTTCTCTTTTTCTGCCTCTGATAAACCTAACTTCTATGTGGGAAAGCCTCAATGGCAAGGAATTAAAGTCAGCATCCAAGTAATATGCAGAAATGTACTGAGGAATTCAGTCAAAAACCCAGAAGGAATTGAATCCTGCAACAACCACATAAATAAATTTGGAAGCAGATTCTCCCCCAGTTGCAAATTTATTACAGCCTTTGAAAAATCATAAAGCTGAAGACCCAGTTAAGCCATGCTCAGATTTCTGCTCTATAGGAACCAAGGTAATAAATGTGTTGTTCTAAGCCAGCAGGTTTTGGGTAATTTTTTTAATATTTATATATATTTAGTTTTTTAATTTTAGTTTATTCAGTACAGTTTCTATCCTTTATTCCCATTCCAGCCCACCC
>CM052543.1:94589845-94693859 GCA_028533065.1 Trachops cirrhosus | reverse complement strand
CATTTTTAGTTTTCTGAGGAAGTTCCATACTGTTTTCCACAGTGGTCGTACCAGTCTGCAATCCCACCAACAGTGCACTAGGGTCCCTTTTTCTCCACAACCTCTCCAACACTTGTTCTCTGTTGTTTTATTTATGATGGCCATTCTGACTGGTGTGAAGTGGTATCTCATTGTGGTTTTAATTTGCATCTCTCTGATAGCTAGTGACATTGAGCATCTTTTCATGTGTTTCTGAATCCTCTGTGTGTCCTCCTTAGAGAAATGCCTATTCAGGTCTTTTGCCCATTTTTTAATTGGGTTTCTTGTCTTCTTCGAGTGGGGTAGTGTAAGTTCTTTATATATTTTGGAGATTGAACCCTTGTCTGAGGTATCATTGGCAAATGTTTTCCCATACAGTTGGTTCTCTTTTTATTTTAATACTGTTCTCTTTAGCCATGCAGAAGCTTTTTATTTTGATGAAATCCCATTTGTTTATTCTTTCCTTTATGTCCCTTGCTCTAGGAGATGTGTCAGTAAAAATGTTTCTGCATGCAATATCTGAGATTTTCCTGCCTATGTTCTCCTCTAGGACTTTGATGGTTTCACAGTAATTTTTAATGCAACAATAGGGAACTAATACACCTGCATTGAAGAAACATGTATCATAACTAATTTAGGATCTCACAGTTAACAATCATCACATTTTAGTGCTGAGGAAGCCATATTATTGATCTAAATTATTCCTTTCTGCTCTGCCATTGAGAGAGACTGAGGAAATTGTTACATTATAATGTGATTTAGCAGGAACTTTTTGGGAAAAAATGCTACCCCACACCCCTTAATCATCTGAGTTAGGAAAGTCAAGTTTGTCAAAGGGACCTAAAATGTATGGCGCCCTTACTCTATGCAAAGTACTGCGGTTGATGTTTTACGTATTCTGTTCCTGAGTTGGTGTCTTTATTACCTGAAGGTTCCCAGGTTGTTCACTTTATGGATCAATTCTGAATGGCACAACCCTCCCTTATATCATTCCTGGAAATACTTTAATCTGAACACATTTACCACAAAATTAAATTAAAACATGTAATCAATAGTAAAGTTAATACACCACAGGCCAGACTTTAATTTTGTAGTTTGTTACAGACAATGAGAATTACTGAGATTCCTTGGTCAGAAAAACCCACTCACATGATTGGCACCATGCACAATCTATTTCTCTCTTTCAGACCTTGGCATGTGCTATTTCCTGGGTCAATTCCACAGGCTGCCAGGAGCTTCACTGCAGGATGTTGCATTTATACCTTCAAAGTTCTACAGTGGATGATGATGCTTCCATGGTCTAACTAACAGCTTCATTACTTCACAACACCCAGCCCTTGCTCCAAATATGCTTCAAACAAAGGGCTGAATCAGAAAATCCTCTCTATTCATTCTAATTAAATTTTTATCTTTCTGTCCCTTTTTGGAAATCCACGTGTTATGTAGCCAGCACTGCCCCACTTCCTTTATCAAACTAGTTTTGTATTACAAAATGTAGGCTAATCCCACCAGGAAAATGGGCCTCAGTGAGTTATGTTCCAGTTACTCACATCTCCTCATATGCTTTCAGAAGTCATTTCTATTGAGTGTTATAAGCCTTATATTGTCAAAATCTTAGTATGGTTAATATTTATAAGAAGAAACTGAAGTATGCATTTTTTGCTATAAAATCAACATTATCATGTGGATTTGAATAAATGAACGTCTTTATTTGGCTAGAATAAAGAAAGACCTGACAAATTATCAGCCACCTGCCAGAAACAGACCCTGAGCAATGATCATTACAGAAATGATTATTCCAGGCTGAAACAGAACGTCTGAAAGTAATTCAAGCAAGTGTTAGAAGAAGAATTTTGTTATTCTTGGCAAGTAACAGAGAACTGGAAGGGATCGTAAGTTGGTCATTTTATTTCACAGGTCAGAGAGAGGCAATTTCATCTAGTAGTGGGCTCTAGGCAAAGTAGTTCTGTGTTTAATTTCTGCCTCAACTGCCTATTATCTGTGACATAACAGCAAATTTAAGCAGTCTAAACCTCAGTTTTCTTTCCTGAAATCTGAGATTAAAATGCATACACAAAGATAAATCAACTTCAGAATTACGCTGAGGGTTAAATATGATAATGGTGAAAAACATTTAGTACATTTTTATAGACTAAGTGGTCGATAAATGACATAATTTTTGTTCAAGCTCCCAAAGTGAGCCTTCTCTGTAAAATTATATCTTCTTTACACTGGGCATGTTAATGAAATATTCTATTAATTATAGTTAATGACATCACTCTGGAAATAAAATATCTAAAATAACCGGCAAATACTTTATATCAATCACTTGTGGTAGTGCACAAATGAATGAATAAGGAGTAGAATGCTGAACTCATGTTTAACTCCCACGTACACTCTAGTCCTTTACCTTTACAAACATACAGTTGTCCCATAAATGCATAAGAATCAAATATGCATCATATTTCTCATTAGCTGCACTATGTGGGGAAGGTATGACACCTTAATATAGCTTCTGAAACTCTGAGGAAAGATGATTTTCAACTTAGAATCAATGAAATGTGATAATTTGTAGATAGTTTCTAAGATATAAGAACTCATAATGTTGATGTTTCCTGCAACCTTTCCTGGGAATTTCCTTGAAAAGTTGATAGAAGGCACCTGAACAGAGGTATAACAAGGAATACAGATAAAAAAATATTGGGAAATGAAGGAAATTAAACTAGTCCAGAAATTTGATACTGTCTTTTAGAAATTAAAAAAACATCTTAAGGATGTTGTAAGAAAAATAGTAACAAAAGTCCTGCTACCTATTCCTTCTCCACTAGGGCAGGCAAAAGAATGGCCAAGACAACATTTTCTTATAAACCTGCTAATGAGCTTGACTAATCACATTTGCACAGCTATAAATAGCATTGCTAGTGAAAAGAGACTTGCAAATCTCGTTCCTGTAGAAATTTTTTTAGCAGAATACATCTTGTTGAACTGGAGTACTTGTTGTAAATATACTCAGAATTATAAATTTAGGGGCATAGTCCCATAATTACTAAGACATAAAAGGGAGGAATATTGAAATGAAATTTTTTTTGTAAACTGTTTCTGTTTATGTTGCTGAAGATTCATCTGTTACTACATAAATATCCTAATACAAGAAAAAGATTTTTTATTATTTTTTTATTATTTTTAAAGATTTTATTTATTTATTTTCAGAGAGGGGAGGGAGAGGGAGCAAAATATCAATGTGTGGTTGCCTCTTGAGCGCCCCCTACTGGGGACCTGGCCTGCAACCCAAGCATGTGCCCTGACTGCAATCGAACTAGTAACCCTTTAGTTTGCAGGTTGGTGTTCAATCCACTGAGCCACACCATCCAGGGTGAAAAGAGATATTTTTAAAGCTTGCATAAGATGATTCAGAATTATTGTGGAAAAATAATGTATTGATCCTACCTGGCACCCACTTATATTCTTTTTATCATTACCAAAGCTTGGTGTTGAGTAAGATCCATGACGTTATTTTTGTCAATTTAATGTTTCAAATTAACACAATATTAAACATAAAAAAAACAACTAAAAACGAAACTTAAAACTCCAGAAAGAACAATGGATATATAAGAAAGTTATAATAATAATAACTGCATAGTGTATCTTATATGCATAGCCATAATAAAACAAAAACACATAATTGACTTTCAATTATTAGAATCAACATATAAATGAAGCACATAGCATATAATTAATTATGGAGTAGAATGTAAGCGTTGTAACCTGGCAATAAAAAACAAAATAAAAGGAGTTTAGAGGTGGTAGAGGCACAGAATTGAAGGAAATAATTGTAGTTTGATCATCTTATAAAGTGAATAATCTAGACACAGTTTGGTTGCTTGGCAAAACAAGTGCTGAAGAAATAATGACATGATAATATAAAAAAACCTAACAAATAGCAGAAATGTAAAAAAGGGATTTCATTGTTTGGGGAAAGGGAGGATATCCAGCAATAGTTAGAGTAGGCAATTTTTATCTATCACATTAGGAAGTAAATAAAGATAACTAAAATTGATAATAAAAATAGAAATATAAACATATATAAACAGATGCAGATAATCAACATAAGAAATAGACTTTCAGTATTATTCTGAATATACTGTATGACTGTTTAAGTGTGAATATTTTCCCTTGACTGTACACACACAGACACACATATACACACATATGCACACATATCTGTGCATGCACCTATATATGCATAAACATCTATATACACATATATACATAGGGTTAGAAAAAGAAAGAAAAAAGAAAAGCATGAAAATGGATAGAAACAAGACAAAATTTACCCAGCTCTGCTCAGGAGATGGAGAATCTGACACCAAAATATAATTTGTAATAATATTGAGACAGAATATTCACAATTATCTTAGTTGCAGAAATGCTTACCAAATTTTGCTAATTAACCTGTATTCACACTCTATCCAAAAGGAGTTATGATTATAACATAATTTCCTCATAGGTCAGAAAACAGAGAAAGAATATATGAATTATATTTAAAAACACAGTAAAACTAATAAATTGTTTTTTGGGTGTATTCGTATTCCAAACTCTCTCATGAATTTTATAGCATTACAATATATCCTAGGAAATGATTGATTTTGGAAACACTCAGTAATCAGTGTGCATGGACTGGGAGAACTGTGGACAATGGGCTACCTAGTGTGTGTGTTTTCATGGAGATGACAGGGATCATGGGAGGAAACCCAACCAAGTAAGGACTTACTAAGACTCTGCTGGTATCATATTTGGTAACATTCTGTTGACCAAAGTCAGTCACATGGGCAAACTGAAGTTTAAGTAGTGATGAACACTTGACCCATGAAGGAGGAAGGAGCTGAAAAGTCACATGGCAAAGCTGTAGATAAGGGGAAGGAGAAGAATTCAGCCCAATAGAACAAGCTATTGCATATCTTCAGGCTAGGATATTACTTGCATATAAGGGACATGGATGACTATTTGTTGTTAAAGTTTCTTATAGTAGACTTTCTTTGTACAGGTGTAAAAATTATCATACCATCCCTCTTGATCATACCATC
The DNA here is from genome assembly GCA_028533065.1 of Trachops cirrhosus. Taxonomy (NCBI): domain Eukaryota; kingdom Metazoa; phylum Chordata; class Mammalia; order Chiroptera; family Phyllostomidae; genus Trachops; species Trachops cirrhosus. Next base: position 94,688,757 of record CM052543.1, on the reverse strand, counting down.
CCTCTTGATCATACCATCCCTCTTGAAATAATGTATACTAAACACATTGGAAAGTGAAGAAACATTAAGTAGGATAAAAATAGAAATAAATATTTCATTTCTAATCCACGGATAAACAGGCAGAAAAATCTTACATTTAAGACATGCAACTAAGCATTTGACTCATGCTGACTTGGCAGTAATAACTGAACTAATATGCCTTTTTGAAAGTAGATAAAATAGTTATTTTAAATAGTATGGTATGTTCTTGTTTCATTAAGATAAAGGGTAGGTACCTGGGTCAAGTCCATTTCACCATGAAAAAATAAGAAGTACGCATCTCTACAGTTTCTGAAATAGGATGTGTGTGTATGGTGGAATAGGAGGTAGGTGGACAATTCAGGTGCTAGGGAGATAGGAATGGTTGAAATTGAGAATATAAATAATGCTAAGTGCAGAAAAAAGCACAGAACCCCTTTGTATATTGAGAGAAAGAAATAGAATAAAATACTTTTAAGGCACATAGCAGTAAAGATGGAAAAACTCAGTACTGACAGAACTGATTGTCATAGTCAAGTCAAAGATTGTCTAGCATATGGAAAAAATATAGAATAGGGCCCTAATTAGTCCTAGGAGTAAATGGTCATTGCATAAGAGAGCACAAAAATCCCTCAAACACTTAATTAAAAGGCAAATAACAAAGGAGCAGAATAATTACCTTGTTCATGTTAGATAGCAAGTGTTCAAAATGAGATAAGACTGTTAGCATTAGCATTTGATTCAATTAGTGAAATGACCAGAAACAATATAATTTGCTAATTATATTAAAATAAAAATTTTAATTGTCTCGTTCACTCTGTAAGGAACACTTACAGTCTTCTAAATGAAACTCTTAGTATGTTTGAATCTGGAAGCAGAGGCATTAACATTTTTTCAAAAAATAGTTGGGCATATAGTGGAGGAGTAATGATTGAGCCTAGATTTTGTCACAAGTGATCTAACTTGTGATTTTGTTACCAGGGGAAGACGGGTCTGGAAATAGGTTTTTCCACAGTGTTGTAGGAAAGAAATTTCAGAGACACGCATGTAGGCGGATTTTAAGTAATGGTGGCCAGATTTATTTGAGTGCACTTGAAAGCCTGCCACAGTCATCCAGTCACTCCCCCAACACTCAGCTGGAAGATGGTGTCCACTGCTCCCAGGTATACCATGCCCAATGTCTCATCCACAACCAAATGGTTCAGCTCCATCTTGCTGAGGAAGAAGTCTAGCTTCTGAGGCTGCAGACCCACACTTAGATCCCCCAGACCAGGAGGGTCTATGGAGTCCAGAGCTGCATCACCCCAGCATCTGAGGCTGACCTTGGGCAAGTTACTTCTCTGTGTCTCATTCTCTATCTGCATGTCTGCCATCAAGGCTTCATAGTGCCCAGAGCCGCAACTGGTTCTGCACTTTGTCCACAATTCTGTTAAAGAGACTGGGCCTTTGTTAAGATACCCTATATATCCTTGGGCCTGGGAGAGATTAAGCTTTTTTTTCAAACTAGCACCTCTTTCCTGGCTTTTCCCAGGCTTGCGTGCATGTTGTATTTGATCCCATGGGCAGATTTTCTTGGATTTGTCTCCTACCCTTTATGTTTGCCCTTTGGCTTCTACACCTTTTGGCACAGGCACCTGGTGAAAGAGCTTCCCCTGTGCCATCTCTCCCATGGGGCAGACTCCTGGGGTGACTGTAAGAGTTCTTTTCTGATTACTTTGATGCTTGGAGTAACTGTGAAACTGTCCTTTCCTAGTTAATCTGGCTGGTTCTGTTTGCTGCCTTCCTTTTTTATTAATATCAAACTACTTACTATAACAGTTTAAAACTGTGATTTAAATTGATTTGTTTTCAATCAAATTCACTCTGGATCCTGCTGCTTAATACCTGCACACTTACATAACTGTTTTTGTAAAATAGGTAGAAATACCAAACATTAGCAATTGTAAGTAGGAAACAGAGAGGTATAAATCAGTCCCACAATGAGAAGCAGAGTATTTTCCAAGTGACTGTGAAAAGAGATGTGTTAGTTGCAAGTACAATAAATAACAGTACAAATATTTGATATATCTAAATTATGCCTTCGACCTAACCTCAGAAAACATTGACCCAGCTTCTCACAAACCATAGCTTGATTCGCAGGATGAGAACCTGAATATTGTCTACTGTACTTTTTCTTTTTCTTTTTTTCACATTTCAACAAATTTATATTGAAAAATTACTTTAAAATATTACTCAGGAATATGCAGGTGAATAAATGAGAGCCCTGCCTTCAAGAAGGTAGGTACTGACACATGTACTGACAAGTACTGGTACAAAGATAGGAGTATGTCCTTAGTCCTAGGGAAGCACAGAAGAGTAGCATCAAGACTGACCTAAGGTAGCCACCAATGATTTAATTGAGTCTTTAGCATATATAAAAGTCAGATACCAAAAAATCATGAAAGTTATTGGCAGAGGGAAGATGAACAAATGTACAAAGAGAAGAAATAGCTTAATGTATTTGTCTTTCACTGACTGGCTTATTTCACTTAGTGTAATATTCTCCAGTTTTATCCATACTGTTAAAAAAGTGACAGTATCCTTTCTTTCTGCTGCATAGCATTCCATTTTGTAAATGTCCCACAGTTTTTTGATCCACTCATTTAATGATGGGCACTTAGGTTGTTTCCAACACTTGACTATTTTAAATAGCACCGCTATTGGGTGGTATGTAAGTTCTTTTGAATTGGTGACTTGGGATTGTTAGGGTATACTCCCACCAGAGTAATTACTCTGGGAGTATACTCTGGGTCAAAAGGCAGTTCCATTTGTAGTTTTTTAATGAAATTCCATACTGTTTTCCACAGTGGCTGCAAAAGAAGGGGAAGGGACTAGACAAAGAACATGTATGAATGACCCACAGACATGGACAAAAGTGTGGGAATTGACTGGGGAGGGAGCAGGGGTGGACAGAGAAGGACAAAAGGGGGAAAAGTTGAGACAACTGTAATAAAATAACAATAAAAATGATTTAAAAAGTTATCTACAGTCTAGAGATAATAAAAAGAAATAGCTTAATGTGTGGAAGCAGTAATTTATTATTAGGGCTATCAGACTCTTGGGTAACTACCAGGGGATAAGGTAGTAAAGGTCACTTAACAACCTCATAGGTCATAGAGAGGCTTTATCTGAGGCAAATAGAATCCCAACATTTTTTGAAAAAATTAATAGCTTTATTGAGTTATAATTAACATACAACAAACTGTACATATTTAAATTGTTTGATTTCATAAGATTTGACATGTTATATGCTCATTAAATAGTAACCACAATGAAGCTGAGTGAACATAGCCAGTACCTACAAATTTTTCTTATGTATGTTCTTTAGTTAAATCTCTTCCCATCTGCCCCCATCTCCATCTCCAGGCAACCACTGAATCACATTCTTTTCACTGTAAATTAAATATCAATTTTTCAGAATTTTATAGAAATAGAATTACACAGTATGTACTACTGTTTGCCTGGCATTTTAAATTTAATATAATTATTTAGAGATCCATCTGTGTTATTGTATCACAAGCTCATTCTTTTTCATTGCTGAGATATATTCAATTGAATAGATATATCAGAATTAATTTTTCCATTTACCTGATGATAAAAATTTAGGTTGTTTCCAGTTTCTGGTTATTACAAATAAAGCTGTGATGAACACTGATGCAGAGGTGTTCGTATGAACACACATCTTCTCTTTTCTTGAGTAGATACCTATGGCAGGAATAGCTGGATCACATGGTGAGTTGTGTGTTTATGTTTACCTTTTTTAGAAAACTTCTATACTGTTTTCAATTTTTTTAAATTCTAATTTGAGAACATTTTTTCATTGTTTTAAGAGAAAGAGAGGAATATCAATTGAGAAAGAAGCATCAGTTGGTTACCTCTCATTTGTGCTCTGACCAGAGATCACTAGCACTAGGACCTGGGACCAAATCCTCAACCTAAGTATGTGCTGTGACCAAGAATCAGACCTGCAACCTTTCAGTCACAAGATGACACTCCAACCAACTGAGCCACGCTGACTAGGGTTTGTTTCCAAATTTCTTTGTAGCATTTTTCATTCCTTCTAGCAATATGAGAAATCCAGTTCCTCAACATCCTTACTGTGGGAGCTAAAAATATTACTTTTTGTCCTCCTGCCCTCTAATTTCTTCTTGCTGGGATGATAATCAAATTAACAGAGAAGTTTAACAGGAAAAAAATCAAAGGTTTTTAAAAAAGATTTTATTTATTTATTTTTAGAAAGAGGGGAAGGGGAGGAGAAAGAGAGGGAGAAAAACATCAATGTGTGGTTGCTTCTCACACACCCCCTACTGGGGACCTGGCCCACAGCCCAGGCATGTGCCCTGACTGGGAATCGAACCAGTGACCCTTTGGTTCACAGGCCAGCACTCAATCCACTGAGTCACACCTGCCAGGGCAGAAAATCAAAGTTTTAATACATGCTCATGGAGAATTCACATAAGCATAAAACTTCAAAAGACAATGAAGCAACATTGGGTATATATTACATTTTTGGACAAAGAAGAAAAAGGGGTTTCTTAGACTTCACAAGTAAGAATGGGCAACTTACAGGTATTGAGGTAGAGCTGAACAGACTTGGCCAGAACGTCCTTGCTAGGTGGCTCAGAAACAATGGGGCACCAGCAGTATCTAGCCAACAGGCACTTACCGGCCTGAAGCCCTCGTGCTTACCCTACTTCATTTGAATTAGGTTGAGGGGAACAAACATCCTAAAATCTTCTTCCTGAAGCAAGTTTCTCTGTCTGAATCTCTTGGGCAGGAAAGGAGGGGTGGTCAGAGTTTCTTTTTGAGTTTTTTGTTTCTTCATAAACAGCTTAAAATTAAATTTCCAAAATGGGAGCATCATGGTGGCAGAACTTTGGTTACCAAAGTTCACTATCAACACTTGGAATGTCAGTTTAATTTTAGCAATTCTAGTAGGTGTATAGTGGCATTTTATTTATTATTAAAAATATTTTAAGAATACACTTTTAATATAAACATTCATTTAAAAATGATATCCTTGCATGATTATACTAATATATTGACACACTATGAAGTTTTCACACAAACAGCACATGTTTTAAAAGGATACAATAAATCACAAATAAAAATTCTAATATTTTATTCATACATATCAACAAATTACCAAGTATATTTCTGGGAGGGAGGTTAATACATCCTGCTTGGAAATCACTGTTCTAGGCTCTGGGAGTAACTGAAGGATATTTAGTAGAGAATAAATAGACTCGTTCACTCTAGCAGTAGAATAGATTAGAGGCAAGAATAATTATGCCTCTAGGGTCAGAGGGGTGAAGGAATAATTATGAGGAGGATAAGAGTAATACTGGTAAAATGAAGGGTGGATCAATTTTGAGGAAGTAAAACTAGCTGGATAAGTAAATTATAGTCTTTACAGGACCACACCTATGTTAAGAATGTGGTGTTGAATGATTAAGTTATTTAAGCAATTCATTAGCAAGGCCAAAGTTGGGAATGTCAATGCCTTCTTTTTCCGGATACTTGTTCTCCATCTGAATAATCATGCAGAATCGTTAGCCACAAAAATTGTTTAAACATATTGTGGTTATTAAATACCTTACTAAAATAGACCACATTTAAGGGTTTCTTTTAAATTATTTTACTCACTGAAGGAACTAGGTGGCTATGAGGCAGAGTGACACATGGCAAAAGCATATATGTCTTGGTAATTTTTCTTAATAAAGACTCTCAAAGTCACTAGCCTGGTGCCTACATATGAGTACATATGTGAGAATATAGGGCTTGAACATGAAGATGGTTTGGGGACATCGGAACATTTAAAAAATCTCTTTCATTCTGAATGATCATTAAAACCCAGTGCTGAAGACTGTAACCAAATCCCCCAAAGAAGGGCAAATTTTCTATCTCTAAAATAATCTTCTGAAATTCTTATATTATCTATGGCACTTGTAAATGCTCAGACACCCAACTATAAAAGTATTTTGATCTAGTAAACTTTTACAGGGCTTTGTTTTTTTAGATCAAAATATTTATTTCAATCTCATAACATCTCTGCAGCAAGAAATACATGAAGGCAGGTCAATTTCATTGGAGGAGAAAGGTGGTAAATGTACAATATTAGGGTTGGAGTCAGAAAGTACCTCAGTGATTAGCTCTGATCTCAAGCAGCTTCTTTTTGTCACATTCTAAAGAATATGATGGAAATTATATTTATAATGATAAAAATAATAATAATTTCTCATCTCACATTTTCATGTGAAAAGTAGCAAATTATGGAGAAAAGACAGAAATGAGATGGAACTTAAAAGATAATGAGTACATAGCTGATCAAAACCTTAATTCTCACTTGGCACCATGAAATCACAGCACAGAGTGGGTGACTCAAGCTTCAGCTGGTCCAGCCACCTACTGAATCCATAAGATATGATTATTCCTGTTCACAGATGACAAAACTGTAATTGAGAAAGATTATACTGGGTCCATAAATAGTGTGTTATTAGTGATGGAAAAAGAAATTAGGCCTTCTGCATTTTGTGGTCAATTGGGATATAATTGTCAGAGACCATATTTGTTATGTACAAATTAATTATGTTTTCTATACTATTTTTAAAAAATTTTATTTTGTTAAATTCTTTAACTGAAAAGTAGTATATGCATGTGTATGCATTTCTATGAACATATATGTATCTATCTACAACTTTTTAAAAAATATTTCATTTCTAGAGAAAGGGGAAGGGAGAGAGAAAGAGAGGGAAACAACCATGTGAAGGGAAACATCAATCAGCTGCCTTCTGAATGTGCTCTGATTGGAATATATTGTCAGTGGTATTATAAATGAAGCCTTTTTATGGGGAAAATTGCAGAAAAAATAATAATTAAAAAATGTCAACTTTTCTGTCACTCATCACTCATTATAAGAGGATGATCATTTGTTTTCTGCTTCAAACATTTTAAAATTGAAAATAGAAGGAACCAAAATTTTGCCACTCAGAAGCGGCTTTTTAGAATACTGGTTTTAAGCTGTTTATTAAGAAATAAAAGACTTAGAAAGAATCTTTGACCCCTCCCCCCTTTTCATGCCTAAGATTTTCACACAGAGAAAACTGCTTCAGGAAGAATATTTCAGAATGCTGCCTTAGCCTAATTTTAATTAAGTGTGGTAAATGAGAGGGCTTTGGCCAGGTGCCTGTTAGCTAGATACCTGTGTCCCATTGTTTCTCGGTCACCTAGTAAGATTTTTTTCTGCTATGTTTGTTCATCTCTTCCTGAGCTATCTGTAAATTGCCCATTCTCACTTCTGAAATCTAGTACCTCTTACCCCCTTTTCTCCTCTGTCAAAATGTCTTATATACCCGATGTTGCCTCACTGTCTTTGGGATTTTCGTAAATTTATCATGCCTAAGTGAATTCCCCATGAGCATGTATGAATACTTTGATTTTCTCCTGTTAATCTGTCTCTGTTAAATTGGTTATTAGAGCAGCCAGAAGAACTTAGAAAGCAGGAGGAAAAGTATTAATATTGTTTGGCCCCCCATAAAATATACACATTTGAACTTTTATAAGGTATCATACAAGAGAATAAGGCATTCTTCATACAAAAGATCAAATGAAAGAAGGTAAAAATAAACATAGGAGGGTGAGAAGAATAAAGTATATTTCAGAATCTCTCTTAACAATTGTAAAAAATAGGAAGTTCTAAGACATGTATGTGAAAATATGAGACAGTTACACATGAGTTCTAATTAATAACTGTACATTAGTAATGACAAACATTGCAACCACAGCTTTTTAAAAAGTTACTTCTCTTTTTTAGATTTATCTTATTTTGTATATGTGCTAAAAATCATTACTAATTAAAAACTACCTTTATTTTAATATAACTTCCTGTCTTAGGCAGTTAGAGAGACATGAGCCGTGCAAGAGCAATGGGACAGGTACAGAAGGTCACCAGGATGGGAAGCCCCGGTGTCTACCAAGGGGCAAAACTGGAAAACCAATGACATCACTCTGAGGGTAGCCACTCCTCCAGGAGCAAATCATTGGTCATGCAGTTTAAACCTGCTGACCTTTCATATCACTTGTTATGTGGTTTGGACCCTCTCCTGAACTTTCATATTGCAGGTTTTTTGTTCAGACCCTCCCCTGACTTTTTCTTCCTGGCATATTGCTAGTCATGTGGTTTTGGACCCCCTTCAAGGAGGCTCAAGGGACTGAAGAATAGCCTCATATGACTCCCATACAAGCATTTGAATGACCACTCCTTTAAGCATTGAGTCTTCAGGAAAATGAAGTTATAACTTGCATTAAATAGTCTTAGGAACAAAGCCTTTGGTCTGTTGACCATGAAGACACAGTTGCTTGTCAAACTACAGATGACACTGAGGCTGCAGTTGTGTTTCAGCTCCAGGCCCAGAAAAGCAGCAACACCAGACAGAGCAATGCCATGACCACCTCAGGACCAGATGCAATGACTAATGACCCTCTACCCTAGCTCTGACCAGTCAATAGAAACCACAACCCTGAAAGTGCACACCTTAAAAGCTAATGAATATACTATTGAAATTCTCCCCTGAGACCTCCCCTAAAATTTGCCACGTTTAGAAAACATAAAAACTCACAGTATAAAGAAAGCCAGGGTAGGCTCCCTCTGGAGCATGCCCATGCTTTCTATTATTTTTTTCAGGCATGTATCTCTCCTCTCTCCTAAACTTCAAGGGTCCCCAAGAGACTAGCAGCCATGGGAGCAATGATCAGCAGCAGCTTGTCCTGGGCTTACCCTCTGAACCTGCCTGCAAGATCCCCTTTGCTCTGACTTCTAGATGAGCTTCTTTCCTATAACATCTCTAGAGAGCCAAAGCAGGGCATGGTCTAGGCTCTCTCCTGTTGGTTCTTCTGTCCTAGACTAGTGAGCTAAAAGCATCCCCCCCCTTGGCTGCTTTCTGTCACTGTGACTTTTACTTCTCAGTGAATTCATGTAGCCCCATGTGGCTTACTTATTTTCTATAATATTTTTGTAGGGCCAGAGTAGCACTGCCTAGGCCCTCTCCCATTGCTTCTTTTATGCTAAGCCATTCCTTCCTTTCACTGTCCCCAGCTTTAATAAGCACATTTTCAAATCACATTGACAAGGCTCTGGCTATGTTGTGCAGTTGGTTGGAGCATTGTCCCAATATGCTTGTGGGTGAATGGCTGAGTAGAATAGCAGATCAATGTTTTTCTCTTTCTGCCTTCCTCTCTTTCTAAAGTTAAGAAAAAATCACCTGGACTTGTATTGTGAAATCTTGCCTGCACTAAGTTAAGAACTGACACACTACAGGCTGGCTTTAGGCAGACTTGCTTCTGGCCCAGTCCCTATTCAATGACATTCCTGTACATGTCACCTTTAGAAATGTGTACAGGTGTCTATGTATTTAATAATATTTAAAATTGATTAAGCTATAGTTTTTTTCCAGGAATTAAAAGGAGACATGATATATTCTATACTACCTTCTTCCTTCAGATAAAAAAATAAGACAATTTATTTTCTAAATTAAAAAAGCATCTGTCAAAATAGAGATGTACTAGTTTTAAAATTTTAAAGCTTGGACTTAGTTCCAAAGTCTGTTATTTTCATCTGCCAATGAACCTGCCCAAATATCCAGTTGCTTATTGATAAATAGGGTTAATGGTTGTTATAGATATTTTTTAAATGTTTTATAAAAATATTTTGAAAAATATTTTAAATCTATGTAGTATGTTTATAATGCAAGTTATAGGGATCTGATTTATTAGAGTAAAAATACTTTCTCGGAGAATAAGAAATGCATTTGAAATGGAGTAAATAAAAGAACACATAGGATATACCCAAAAAGTATTCTTTTGCTCAATTTGTTATCTTCCTCTAGAGTTCTACCCATCTTCAAGGTTCAAAACAAAACCTACCTCATTCAAAAAGCCTTCCCACATTTTTCCATACTTAATTAGTCTCTCTCTCTACACTTTTATAACTCTAAAATTATAGTACATATAAAAGTAAGATGCTCAAATGACACTAATCATTAAGGAAATACAAATCAAAACTGTGGGGGAGCTTTGCCCAGCAGAGCTCCCCCAGCTGCCGCGGATGAGAGTCAGTCTACCAAGACATGATCTGCTTGAGGAAGAAAGGCTGCCCAGTCTCTCAGTGGAGAAAGTCCTCAAGTCTCTTTCTCAATGGGCTTTTATTGGGTTTAGTTTGCATAGGAATACAGGGCATATACGTAAAGCTCATCAACCATTGTCAAGCAGTAATGATCAAGGAATAGGTGACATTCGAAGAACTATGAGGGCTTATTCTGAGTCAGGGTCATATAGATAGAGTGACCTCAAAGGGCCATAAAACTCTGGAGAACAAACTCATTGTATGCTTAGACCCATAACATTTAAATTGAGGGCATTCTTAACAAAACAGGTTTCACAGGATTTTATGCATTCTTTCTTAGGCCTGATTGCCCCAGAGAACTGCCTTTTCCAGCACCACCCTCTGGCATTGTTTCAGGTCTGAACCAGGTGGGGGATGTGGGCAGCCAAGAGATTAGGGTCTTTTTACAGATAGAATGAGGACTCAGGCTATAACAAAGCTGAGGGGCGAAGGTCCATCACCCCTTTTCTATAATCCCCTAAATCCTTCCCTGATGGTCCCTTCATGACTGTGACTATTTTAGGTTGTTCCTTCCTTGAAGAATCTTACCCATCATTCACTACCCAGCCATCCTCCAGGGGCCAAGCAGAGTGAAGTAAAGGGGGCAGAGGCTGTGTTCCTGCTGGGAGCTTATGTTTTGTCTCCTTAGTGGCTTATGGTCCCAAGGTCTTTTAACAGCCTTTGCTGCGGGGCAGTTCCTAACCAAAACCACAATGAGATATTACCTCAAAAAAAAATAAAATGACAAGTGTTGAGGAAGCTCTGGAGACATTGGAAATCTTGTACTGCTCTAGTGGGAATGTAGACCCATTCAGCCACTATGAAAAACAGTATGGGGTTTCCTCAAAATGTTAAAAACAGAACTACAATATAATCCTGCAATTCCATTTCTGGATATTTATGGGAAAGAATTTAAATCAGTACTTCAAAGATATATTAGCACTCGTGTTAACTATTCATAAGAGTTAAGATGTGGAAACAACTTTAATGTCCATCTGTGTATGAATGGAAAAAACAAATGTCTTATAATGGAATATTATAATGGAACAAATGGCATAAATGGAATATTATTCATTCAAAAAAGAAGGAAAGTCTGCCATATGTGACGTAGATAAGCCAGAGGAACATTGTACTAAGTGAAAAAAGCAGTTACAGAAGAACATGTACTGTGGGATCCCAGTTATATGAGATATCTAAAATAGTCAAACTCAGAACCAGAGAGTGAAATGATGGTTACCAGAGTATGGGGGAAGAGAAGTGAAGAGCTGCTAATAACCAATGGCTAAAAAGTTTCAGTTATGTAAGGTGAATAAATACTAGAGATTTGTTGTACAACACTGTGCCTATAGTTAACAATAGTGTATTATACACTTCAACTTTTGTTAAGAGGTTAGAGCTCATGTTGTATTCTCATCGCAATAAAATAAAAATTTAAAATAAAGTCAATCTTATCTAAGAAGTATTTGTGACATAGATAGTTTTTCTTAGATAGTAATGCTTGAGGATAAGGCCTTAAAGTTTTCAACTCTTCCTCCATAATAGCTAGCACTGTATTTTATGTATTAAGTAACCAGTGGATATTCAATTTAATACAATGAATAAACTCGTATTGCCTGTATGTATTCTAGGGGGGAATAAAGGCATATTTTATATTGAGATTTTATCAAAGTTGATGGGAAGATAATTTTACCTATAGTTCCATATACACTGGGCTGTTGGAAGTTTGATGCACAAATGCACTGAGGCCCAAGTTAGGCTAGAAAGGCTGAGATATAGACTAAGTCTGAAAGGATTACTAGGATAGAGAAAGAGAGAAGGACATTACGGACAAAGAGAACACAGGATCTTTTTTCAAAGATCCTATGAAGGAAAGATGAAGAGAACTTCTTTCATAACATAAACACTCACCTCAACATACAACACAGTTGGATTTGGCATTGCTGTTTGAACTGTTCCTGCGTGGCACTGCTTTTGCCCTGGCAGATCTCTGAGTAGCAGCAGCACTCTGGAGCATAGTATCTTCAGTTGGAAAAAAAAAACTCTTGTTATTCATGGATTTGTGTATCCTACAGCTTGTCCAAACTCAAGGAACTATAGATAGTTAGTAGATATTAACAAAAAAGAATAAGCAAACATCTGGTTAAATTAGATTAACTAAGAAGGAGCAGTTTCACAGTCACTCCAGGGAATAGCCAGCAGCACTCCGTTAAACAGATTAACATCTGAGTAAACTGGCTTTCCAGTCACCCCAGGGAATAATCATCCTCCCCAGATTAACAGAGGGTGGGGTAGGGAAGAGGAAGAAAAGGGGAGGGGAAAGGTGTTTGTTTTTTGTTTGTTTTACCAAGTACTTCTTCAGTAGATGACAAATGATGAACTATGAGGCATACCCAGTAAGAGCCTACCCTGGAAAACTCTGGAAAAACATCAGATAGGTAAGGGCATGAAACCCCAGAATATCCAGGAAAGGAACTGGATAGGGAGAGGGCACTAGCACAACCTAGGAAAAGTTGGGAAGAAGCTGGTAGTTTGAAAGAAAGTCTGCCCCTTCCCAAACCCAAGGAAATATAATTAAAGCTTAACAAAGTTTTGTCACCAGGGAGGTGGTAGACAGCACATGGGGTACAATTGTGTCTTAGTGACAGACCTACAGATGGGGAAATTAGGCAAAAGGACATTAAGTAACTTGCCAAAGGTCACAAAGCTAAGAATTTTCATACCAGCTGGAGGCAGATCCTGAGCTAGATAGATTACTGGAGCCTTGGTGCTGGGGGTGACGGAGCTGCAGCTCTGGGCCCTGATCTTCCTGGGCCTGGTGGGCACAAGTGTAGGCTTATGGGCCTCAGCAGCCAGACTTCTCCCACAGTGAGATACAGCTGAACCACCTGGTCATGTATGAAGCATTGAGCATGGTATATCTTGGGGCAGATGGACAATGTCAACCAGCTTCAGCTGCTGGACGGGAAGTGCTTTTGGGTGTAGCAGCCTTTTCATGGGCATTTGTGCCTTGTGTGACTTTTCTTCTCTGAGACCATACTTTTGCGCCTAATAAATCTCGCCACTATTGGTCAAATACAAGTTGTCCCGGAAATGCTTTTCCTGCAACACTATAAAAGCCTATTTCCAGATTGGTCTACCTCCGGTAACAGAATCAATACTTTACCGATTCTTAATTTTATGTTCTTCTTGGGTTTCATATTTTGTCATATCTTTTTTTAGCAACATTTACTTACAGTATTTAAAATATTAACTACCCACATCTTTTTCTCTTCCTTTATTCCTATCCTTTAAAAGATATATTTCTTTGTTTTGTAGTTTAGGTTCCTGTTAATGGTGAGATCATATGGTATTTGTCTTTCACTGCCTGACTTATTTCACTTAGCATAATGCTTTCCAGCTCCATCCATGCTGTTGCAAAACTACAAAACAAAGAAACAAATGAAATATAACAAAAGACACTGAAATAGAGGACAGGTAGTCAGGGACCAGAGGGGAGAGCTGAGGGAATTCCAGGGTAGAAGGGAAGGGTTTACAGGAACAAATATAGAGGACACATGAACTAAACTAGGGGGGTTGGAAAGGGGAGGGAGGAGGGGAGGAATGGGTGGTTGGGCTGGAATGGGAATAAAGGACAGAAACTGTAATGAATAAACTTAAATAAAAAATTAAAAAATAAAATAAATAAAAAAATAAAATAAAAATGAAGATAACAACAACAAAAAAGATATATTTCTAGTTCTTTGTGCCTATTCATGTATCCACTGGCAGATCAAAAAGAATATGAAAAGGCCAGAGCCAGCCATCAGGAGGATTAATTAAGAACAGTGAATTTTTATGTAAATGGCTTTAATCTAGATGTGTAAGCTTTTAAAAAATAACCCTAACATCTGGTTTCTTTGGCGAATGTAACCCTGAGAATGGAAGTCATCACCCTGACTTTCCAACTGTGGAAATAGCTTTAGTTTGTGGCTACATTTGGCTGTGACATCTATCGAAAGAAAGTAGGAGAACTGTACTGCAGGAGAAATAGGAGAAGTCTTTCTGAGAAGCTCAGTGCACACTTTCACAACTGAGGTCTTTTCTGGTTCAGGAAAAGATTTTGGAGAGCTTTTTCAGAATCTTGCAACCTGCCCTGCAAAGTGAAAGTTTTAAAAGGGGCTTCTTCAGCCCTGACTGATGTGGCTCAGTTGGTTGGGAGACATCCCACAAAACGAAAGGTCGCAGTTTCCTTTCCCAGTCAAACCAATGGCCCTGTCTTTCTCCCTCCCTTCTCATCTGTCTATAAATAAATAAAATCTTTTTAAAAATTAAAAATAAAAATGAATATATGAATTAAAAAAGGGAACCTCTTCAGATGGGAAACAAGGGAGGATGCAAAGGCCGGTGGACATTAGGAATGTTATCTTCAGAGCCCTTCTTCCCAGCTTGGGGTCCCACACTTTTCACATGACCAGGTAGTGTGTAGGGTATGTAGGGAGGAAGGATCCCTGTCTTAGGCAGCTCGAGAATACCAGACACTGGGTTGCTTTCATAACAGAGATTTATTTTTGCACAGTTCCGAAGGCTGGGGAATCCAAAATTAAGATATAGGTTAATTTGGTTCCTGATATGGGCCCTCTTCATGAATTACAGATGGCTTTCAACTCTCTCCATCAGAACAGACTCTTTGGTGTCTCTTCTGATAAAAGCGCTAATTCCATCACAAGGGCCCCACCCTTATGACTGCATCTAAACTTAAATACCTCCTTAAAACTCTATCTTTTAAGCACCCTCTCATTGTTATTATTTCTTCAATGTGAAATGATTTTCTTTTGGGGTAGGAATGGTACACATTTCATTCCATAGCAATCCTGAACTAAATAAAAGATGTGCATTTAGTGATGCTGCCACTGACTAATCATTTGACATCAAGCAGATTACCCTATCAGTCTGAAATCCTGTTTGTCTGCAGGCTGCAGAACATCAAAATAGCTAGATTTCCTCAATCCTTCTGTGGTAATAAAGTGGGTGCTTAAATAATAACTAGAAGTCTTAGGGATTATAAATGTCTCTTCAAACTCTTATCAATGATTGGCATTTTTAAAAGAGTTGTTTGAATATTTTCTTTATTTTCTGGTATGATGGTTAATTTAATGCATGCTGACTGTGGCTGTATCTGAGATCTGTTATCTGACTATTAGAATCTATTACCAAGTCAAACTCTAAGTTGATTTTCTACTTCTTTCATGACACCGGCAGCTCTTGCTTTTGTGGCCCTCACAGAAAATTTGTGGTGTTTCATCAGGGATGGAAATAAGTCATGTGCCTCCTACCTGATTCCTGCCACAGATGTTGTTTAACATATATCTAAGTCACACTATGCCTCTTAGATTATGTCTAGGCTTTCTCCCAGTAGAGCTACAGACTTAGATAAATCCTCAAATGTCTGTGTGTGGAAAACAAGTTGGGAAAAGGCATGCATGACAGAATTCCATGTCCTTTGTGGAAGAGACAATGTCCTTTCTTTTGCTTTTTCATAGAATTTCACATCTCTGACTGTAGAATAGAAGCCCAGCATCACAGGGTTGAAACTAAATTAGCAAAACAACTTCCATTTACTTTTTTGTGGATATCACCTACATTGTTGGAGCTAATTTATTGATTCATAAAGTGTAATAGTAATACCTAAATCACAATCATCAGTACATAAAAAATAATTAGCTAAGTTTACTCAGTATAATTTCTGTATTCAATAAATAGAAGCTAATGATAGGGGAACTCAAGAGTTAAAGGTTTTAGCCTTAGTTGATAGACTTAAGTGATTAATGCAAGTGGAACGCTGTTATTCCAGGACCTGGAATAACCTGGATTTGACCTACGTAACTCCAGGAGGTCGACAAGCAATTCAACCATTGTGCTGCAGCAGATATGTTCACAACGGAGATAGTAACTGAGCCATTGTGTTCCAGGGAGGGAATACTATGATGCAAATAAAAAATAGTTGATCGAGAGATGAAAAAGTACGAGAAAAATTGCTGGACTGCAACTCTTATCCCATTAACCTTTTTTGCAAACTCCTTATTTGCCCTTTCTTCTCCTTATAAAAAGGTTGGATTGAAATGGGATGTTACAGTTTTTGAGGGTATGTGAACTACCATCTTCTCAGATCACTAGCCATCTGAATAAAGCATCCATAAAAATTCAATCCTTGTCTCTACTTATTGGTTCTGGTAGTAACAAGCAGCACAAACACCAATTTTTCCAGTTTCACTAATATTATTATTATTTTAATCATTGATGTTCTATCATCATCATTATCACCATCACCATCATCCTCTCTGAAGAATTCATAAACTCACAAATCACAAGGCAGGTCTATAATATTGTGAGACATTACAATGTGATACCTAATATTTGAATTTATGTGAAAGTTAAAAGGATGTGATTGAAATAAATGAGACTGGCATTTTCACCTTTGAGAAAATTTAACTTTCTAGGTTTAAACCTTTCTTCCTAGATATAAACCTTTCTATTATAAGGAAAAAGTATATCTAATCATGAAAACCCAACCTCCCACCTTTTGAGGGATGTTTTTATTTTAGTACAAAAAAATTGTCTTAAAAGTGAAGTTAACTTATTACATATTAATTTGTTTTGCTAATATTTGAACCAGAGCCAAAGATTCTATAGACTTTATATGCCCCCCCCCCAAAAGTGCTGCATTTGAACAAACATAGGGTTAGGGATTGCCACAGAGAATGAAAATAGAGAAATTTTCATGAAGACCAGTTTACTATCCAACAAATAAGACATTATCGACTCACACTGTTTTAGAATAATAGTGAATGTTTACTAACTAACTTTTTTCTTGTTCATTTTCTTTACCCATAGCTAATGTTTCTTGACTTATCTAAAAGTTTAGCCTTTACCTAATTTGTAAGGCTAGTACTGAGACAGTCAAGCCCTTTAGGCCCTGCTTCTAAGAAATTCAACAATGTCACCTTCTACTCATCATCTGGCTCTGACTTGTGTGGTTCTGATTACCATGCCTTGCCTTGCTTTTAGAACTTGAAATTTTTAGTTCGGTCTCTAGTTCTTATAAGTACTTTTTTTCCCTTTTCTCAAATGCTTTAGAATCTGACTTTAAAATTACGTAGCATCCAAATTCTCTGAAGTATTCAGATTCTGATGATTGCTGCCCCATGACCAGCTTACAAATTCCACAATGCCAACTACTTACCACTATCTTGGATATTGAGAATTTTTAGTTGATTAGATATCTATCTAAACATACCCATATCTTCTTATAAGCAGATCTGTAAACCACGTGTAAATGCTTTGATTCTTATCTTGCCCATTGTGCTGATTCATTTGATAACTTCAGACAGTCTATCTCCCAGTTTCTCTGTCACATTTATGTGATTCTAATCTTCGACTCCTTCCAATCCACTCCATCCTCTTACATACATTTACAAGATCCTCACTTAAACAGCCATGCTCTGAGACATGTGCTTCAAAAACATTTTCCTCTGAACATATTTTGAACAGAAATTTGGAATATGTATCTCTGATAGTGCAGGAAAACTTGCATTAGATTTAGAATTGACTAAAGAAAAGGAAGTTATGTTGTATCATGGCTTGCAGAAATCCATAGTAGAATTAATCTTTTCTAACTTCAGGTACCAGAATCATTGGCATTCTCTAACTCAATACTTGGATGTATTTAACCATGATATATTACTAAGAATGTAACAGAAGCCCTGGGTTCCATTACTTTGGGTTCTATTGTCCGCTGCCGATAAGAACTGTGACTCCCAATGCCAGAGTCTTATGAAAAGGAAAGGAACTATTTATTCAAAAGTTATACAGGTTTAGAATAATGGCAGAATTCTGCCATTAAATCCCACTCACTTTAGAAACAAAGAAATAACCATAAGCACCCAAATATTCTGTCCTTTGCCAAACTAGGCCAGTCGGAGGTATTGTCTCTCAGAAAAAGAAATAGAAATCTGTAGCTTAGCTGCGCAGATTTCTGTCTGTATTCTGGCTTCTTCCAGTTGTCTGTGTTTTGCGAGGTAGGCTCCTGCTCTTATTCCAAAACCTCATCCTCATGGTGGGCCAGGGAGGATCCTTCTGCATCCTTTCAAACCATGTAGCCAAGCCAGACTTCTCCTTCCTCAACCACATGGTCAAGAGAACCTGAAAGAGAGCCTCCTACCTCCCATAGCTCAATCTTGGTCCGGAGCTCTCTCATGGCTGAGAGAGAGAGCGCATGCGCTAGCATGGCTGCCGTGCCTGAGTCTCCTCTATAATCCCATTTCCAACTCCTCCCACACGGGGTTACACCTGCCAGCAACCTGGTTTCTCCTGCCTTTGTTGGCTGCTATTGTTAGTTCAGGCAAGTGTGGCCCCATGACATAGGAGCTACCTCCAAAATGCTTCTGTAGGTGCAGCAAGCCCCTCCAACTCATGGCCTCACAGGTTAGAGTCATACCCATCTCCCTGGCTCTGAGCAGGCACAGCCACTTAACATTACTAAAACACTGTCCAAGTTGTTCAGATACGAGAAATAACGCTCAATGGCCATGCTCCACTTCCCTCATCCTCCAAGTGATAGCTATGGGGGCTTTGGGATTTGGAGGGGGTACCTGTAGCTCAGTACCCAATTACAAGAACACAATTCTAAGACCCTTTTGCTAAGAATATGGTTCTGAATCATTTTATGGAAGCCCATGACTATTTTAATTATAGATAGTATCTTTATAATGTTTGGGGTTTCAAATTCACTTTGCTATTCTTCTGAACAAGGTGGGTATTTAGTGAGTCAAGGTGACTCATTATTTGTAATAAAATATGGGGTAGTAGAGAGCAGTGACCTATTGACAATTTTTTCTCAGATTTACTCTTAATCTTGTCCCTTCGACCTTCTCTCATTCCCATCTTAAGATGACAAAGTAATTGATAAGATCTCTTTTTGTTGACACTGCCAGATTGAATTTAGCTTTGTCTTGACTACTGCTCCAAAGGACTCTCAGAGCCAACAACTGAGTGTTTGACAAAAGAATAAAAACACACAAAGACAGTTGTTTAAAAAGAAATGAAATATTGTTTTTCCATTTATAAATGCTTTTTAATTCTAAATGTTTAATTCAGTATAGTTCAATCATTTTATATTCCTGGGGATTTATTCTGGCATTGACCATATCAGAACATGTCCTTCCTATCTTTGGGTGTGTTTCTATGATCACCATACCACAATTTAAAATCATGTGATAACTATGTATAGAGTTCTTGGGAGGAGGAAATACAAATAAAAGAGTTCCTGACATCAAATGATTTACTTTCAGGGATTTACTTTTCTTTAGCATCTAGTAGGCTGAATTTGCTGGGGGTTCCTCTGCTGTATGCCCAACAGAGATTCAGGCATTTTCTAATTTTTTTCCAGTTCAGTGTATATAGAAAAATAATAAAAATAAAAGTTGTGCCCAAGATACGTTTTTTACTCTTTTAATTCCTTTCTTCCTAATTATGGTTACTTCTAAATTTCTTGCTTCCCAAAAATGCCTAGAATGAGTCCAATTACTATGAAGTCTTGATATCAGCTAGTACCCATTCTATACCTTCTTGACAGGTGGTGGGTTTTCATTTACCACCTGAGACGTGTGTGGTAAGAATGTTACATGTTTCACATATATACTGTATTTGAGTCACCTTTTAACTTATCAGTTTTCCTAAAGTGACTATATACTGCAATATAACTATACTGAATAGAAATCAACTTTGTATGTCTGCTCCTTTATGATAGAATAAATTATTGTTTTCAAAATACCAATTTTTCATTGGAGTTATATACATGCTGACCCTCACATCCCTGCCATAGTTTCCCCTGCCCTGTGACTTGGTGCTTATTTAGCTATATCACTTGCTTTGACCAACATAGTAATCATGGGCAAGATATCCATAAACTCTTGAAATGTTCTTGTTGGCCTTGTGCATATTCTCCTCTTGTCCTTTGCCATCAGAGGACAACCTTTCATTACCTCTAATTCAAGGTTAATAAATGATACTTGGAGCAGCCCTGGAATAAAATTGCAGCTCAGAGTCAAACTCAGTTAAGCCTAGCCTAGGTCATTTGAACTTGAGATCTGTAGACATATGCGACAGAGAAATAAGTGCTTATTATTGTATATGACTGAGATTTTCTGGTGGCTTATTTTGTAGTGTTATATTTGGCTATACATAAATTACAATGTTTAAAACATAGTAGGCACTTTAGTGTTTTATGAACATGAGCACAATGGCTGTAATTTACGTTGACTCATTAAACAAACACATGTACATTGGGTAGATTCTACTAAACTCAATTACTATGACCAAAGATGGGAATTAAAAAAAAATAAATTATTTCAGTAAAGTTGCCAGATACAAAGTCATTATATAGAAATCTGTTGTATTTCTATACACCAATAATGAATAATCAGGAGAAATTAAGAAAACAGTTCCATTTACAACTGTGTTGAATAAATAAAATAGGAATAAATTTAACCAAAGAGGTGAAAGACTTGTACTCTGAAAACTGTGAGACATTGGAGAAATGGAAGAAGATACAAATAAATGAAAGGTTACATCATGCTCATAGATTAGAAGGATTAATATTGTCAGAATGTCTTTACCACTTAAAGCAATATACAGATTCAATGCAATCCCTATTAAAATATAAATGGTATTCTCATAAGAACTAGAACAACTAATTCTAAAATTAATATGAAACCACAAATGACTCAAAATAGCCAAAAAAACTTTGAAAAAGAACAAAGTAAAAAGTATCACTCACCTTAATTTAAAACTCTACTACAAAGCTACAATAAGCAAAACAATGTGGTGCTGACATAAAAAATAGCAACATGAATCAATAGAGTAGAATAGAAAGCCCAGAAATAGGCCTGCACTTACATGATCAACTAATCAACAATAAAGATATGCAATGAGATAAAGAATCTCTTTAATAAGTGATGTTGGACAAATACCTGCAAAAAATGAAATTGGATTGCTTTCTTACACCATATACAAAGATAAACTGAAAATCAATTAAAAACTTAAATATAAGATTTGAATCCATAAACTCCTGAAAGAAAAGATAAGGAATAAACTCTTTGACATCACTCTCAGTAATACCTTCTTGAATATGTCTCCTCAGGAAAGAGCAACAAAAGAAAAAACCAATTGGGACTATATCAAACTAAAGATTTTTGTATAACAAAGGAAATGATCAACAAAACAAAAAGACAACCTACTAAATGGAAGAAGCTATTTTCAAACAATATATTCAATAAAGGGTTAATATCCAAAATATATAAGGACCTAATAACTTAACATAAAAAATCCCAAATATTTCAATTAAAAAATTAACAGAAGACCTGCTTTTCTCCGAAGAAGATATACAGATGACCAACAGCATATGAAAAGATTATCAACATCACTAATCAGAGGGGAAATGCAAATCAAAACCACAGTGAGATGTACTTCAGAATGGATATCATCAAAAATCAACAAATAAATATTGGCAAGGGTGTGGGAACCCTCACACACTGTTGGTGGATTGTAAATTGGTGCAGTCATTATGTATGTGCATGCTTATAAAAGCTATGTTAAAATTGATAAAATAACATTTTCCAACCTAGTACCAATGCCTATGTTTTTATATACATTATGTTTCTAGTAAGTGGCCCAGTTACTTTTAATTTCAAATTTATTCTTATAATACCATAGAATTTTAAAGCTTGAAGGGACCTCAGAGGAACCTCATCTTACCTTGTCATTTTCAGAAGTGGAAAGAGTTGTTGTAGTACTGACTGCCATGGCAGAGATGGCTGGAGAACTTATTTCACTGTTTCCTATTAACTGTACCACTATCCACATATAACCTAAAGGCTTAACGGCTCACAATCATCCCTAGCTTCTCCCTCTCTCTCTCTCATTCTCATCTGCTATTGATTCTGCAACTGCAATACCCTTTATTTCTGACTCCTCCTTCAAACTCCTTTTGAAACACTCTCATTTAAACCTCCATCGCCTCTCATCTGGACAATTTTAGTAACCTTGCAATTCATTTCTGTGCCTATTTTCTCTTTACCATCCATTTATACATTGTACTTTCTGAAATTCGTGACTTGTTATACAACTCATGATAAAAAATATGAAGTATAAATCTTATTGTATTGAATACAATTCAAATTTTAACATTTATAACAGCACTCTTTGATATGGCCCCAGTCCACTTTTCCAATCTTATGCCTAATATGCATAACAAACTGTGAACAAGATACTACTCATTACAAGGCAAATATGCCTCACATTTGCCAGCTTCTATATAACACCTTACAGCACTAAAATAAATATTTATAATGCCAACTCTATACTGTATAAACAGTCTAATTTATATTTAATATTTTCTTGGATAGAAAAGGAAACCATAATTGCGTGTCTGTGTAACTTGACTTAAAAAGATTGCCATCACAAATGGTTTCAACTTATAATATTTTGATATTAGACTGCATAGAAAAATTAATTTGCATAGAATACTTAAAAAATTTAAAAGGCTACTTATTGTAATTATACCACCTCAAATGTTGTTTTTGTCATTTTTACAGTAAAATTATCTCTTTTTAGTGCTAATTTTGATAGATAATTACAAAATTTTCTTAAATTTCTACTGATATTATATTGCCTAATTATATCATAACAATGTTTTTCTTTTGAGAAGCAAATTTCTTTCTATAAACTAAGCAGTATTTATCAAATGATCCCACAGAATTGTTGCTTCTTAATGGTAAGCTTTTGCTGAAATACAGCAAGTAATACATCATCATGGTTGCAAACTTGGGCTCTGCCTGCTGATTGTCAGAGCAGTAAACATTGATTTCCCATTAGCTGTTTTATGAATTTAAGCAAACTATGCAATTTTTGGATGCCTCAGTTTTCTCACAGAAATGGGGATAATTATACCCTACAAAGTTTTTGTGAAGATTCATTGAGATTATACATACACAGATTTCCAAAGAGAATCTGACTTATAGCCATTATTCAGTAAGTTCTAGCTATTATTATAATTCATGACTACCTGACCTAAAACTTTCCATTAACAATTAAATATCTCCTTGAGCTGTTTTATTACATTCTATTTGAAAATCATAACATTTACCAGAAACTTTCTGAAGACCTTCTGCATTATGTTTTAGTTCAATCAACTGAGATTTACCAGAAAAAATAGTATACTATTTTAATAATAGTCAAGTAGGGAACTGTTGTATGAATAAAATGATTACTTTGGATTCTTGAAAGTGAGAGTTAATGACTCTAAGAACACATTTCTTAATAGTGGAATCTGATCAAGAATGTTGGCCTTCTAATCATCAACGTTGTTCTGCTGCCTAGTGGGGACTTTGAATAGTTTCAAGAGAAATTGAAGGTTTGGGGCAATTAGTTGTCTGGATAACATCTTTATATATGTAAACTTTGTAGCTGATATTGGAAATCAAACCTTTGTAGACACTTTCTACCCTAGCTGTCCTGGTTGATAGAAAAAGGAAGATGCCTTCACAAACTCTACTTTAGTGGTTATGAAATATCACTATAGTCAGAAATGAGAATCATTAGAGGATTTGTTAAAATAATGAATGATTCTGGTTACGTATTTTTTGAGTGAAGCTAGAGAATTTCCATTTCTAATAAATTCCTAGGTGATACTGATACTGTTATTTGGAAACAATACTTTAAGAACAACTGTTTTACTTTATTCAAAGTTGTCTTCTTATCTTCACATCACTGTCTTATATCCACTATTCTTTTCTTCATGGCTACATTTTTGTTGACCCCTCTGCTTGGGACAGGTGTAGACTTCCATTACACACATTCAACAACAGGCATTAAAATTAACTGAAATCTACTATGCTTCAGATGTGAAGATACAAGGTGCCATTTAGTATACTACTTTTCCCAGACAGGTTCACTTTCCAGTGTTTCATCCTCTCCACTCCCTTGATTACATCTTCTCTGCCTTGTTTTGATTTTCTTCCCTTCTTAACCAATAATTTAGTACTTACCAGCTCACTTATTATTATTTTATTATTCATGGTTACTACTCTAGATTATTTTTGTCTGCATGACCTGATCATAAACTTTTTGGGAGTGCAGGACCTTATCTTATATATCATCTACTTCAGCACAGTCCTTTGCAAGTAAACTTTGCTTTTCACACTGTGCTGATGTACTGTGAAAATTCTTCTGATAGAGCTTTTTAGGATCTTAACTAATGCACAAAGTGTATGAAAATATATATGAGGCATCAGTTGCACTGCCAGATTTATTGAATAAAAATACAGGACTCCAATCTAAGTTTGAAATTTAGATAAACAGAAAATAATTTTTAGTATAATATGTCCCTGAAATATTTGGGCCATACTTATAGTAATAGATTATTTTATATTTCTGAAATTTATTTCAGTTGTGCAAACTATATTTACCTGGCAACCATTGTCATAGATCTCCAGAATTTCATTTTGCAAAATTTAATTAAAGGGTCATCTGAATGTATCTTGCTCCCAGAAGTAGCCTTTTCTTGGTATTCATCAGGTGTGAGTTGTTACAAGATACATAATCTATTAGAACTTTTGCTGACTCAATTGAGGTATAGTGATAATGATTGTAATTGGCCAAGCAGGTAAATCATAATTTCTCCAGGGTTCTTTATTTTAATGTAAGTATTTATTAATGGAATATACATATATGGTGACTATTAATATCCTTCTGAACTGGTCACCTAGTAAAGATCCAAAGTATTATACTTTAAATATGTATACAACACATATTATATTTCAGGCTCACAGTAGATAATGCTAAAGCACATCTCTACCCTCCAGAAGCTCATTAAAGTGGTTAGCTTTCAAATGTGTAAATTGTAGTCTAAGAAAAAGATCATTAATAATTTCAGGGCTCCTGGACCTCATGCAGATGTGGGCAGGGACCAAGGCTGGTCTGGAAATAGGATTCTTCCACGGAGTTACAGGAGGGAACTCACACATAGAGGATTTGAGGTATAGTGGCAAAACACACTGGAGCGAAAACAAAGGACTGCAGGCAGTTGCTGGATGGCTCATCCACAACCATGAGGCTCATCTCCGTCTCCCTCCAAAAGAAGTCCAGTCCCTGGGACAGGAGGCCCACACACACAAACATTAAACCCAGGAGGGAAATGAACCAGAGATGCAGAACTCTTTGTCTCATTTCCCTATCTGTATGTCTGCAGCCACAGAGTTTCACCCTGTGCAGCTGCCACACCCAGGCCTTTGGGCTGTGATGGAGGCAGACTGCCAAATGCCCCAAGCATTTGTTAAGCTTTGATTATATCTCTTTGGTTTGGAAACAGGAAAGCTTTCTTTCAGACTAACCAATCTTCGGAATTCCTTCAGCGCTTGTGCTAGCCCTCCCCCTAACCAGTCCCTTTCCTGAATTTTCCAGGGTTCTGAACCCTTATTCTGTTGACCCTTTCCCAAGATTTTGCCAGGCTAGACTCTATTCCTTTCCAATTTTGGCCTCAACTGCATATGCCTCAGCAGAGGAATCTATGGGAAGGGGCATGTTGTCTCTTGTGGAATTTGGAAAGCTTTCTTCCCTGCCTGCTCAGGGATTATCATTTCTTTGGCAGAGAATGCAGCTGTCCCCCGAGGTGTCTGGGAAGCTGCCCCTTCATAGTTAATCTGGTTTAATTAGACATCTGGCTCCGTTCTCTTCCATTAATATTTAACTGGATGCCTATAGTAACAGACCTGCTGCCGCAGAATTTGGAACCAAGTCAGCTGGTGAAGAGTAAGAGTGAAAAGCTAGACCTTGGGTATTTTCTTGGACCAGACTTGCTGGGACCAGCCAGGTCGCATCATTATGTTTTTCATGCTTCTACCATCGTGATCACACTGTAGCTGAAATCGACTCTGGTATCAATTGTCTAGGCTGGTCTATTGGCAGTGATCCAGGAATCTGACCACAAGGCCAGAGAATTTTGTTTCTCCAAGTCTTATTTATATACAAATAAGTAAGAATATTATGCTGCTAAAACCTTATTTATTCGTTAACAGGTACCTTGGAGCAAGTTCTCATTAAATTGGAGTTTAGGAATAAGATTCTTGGAAGGCAAGTAGGGGCACCAGAGACAAAATTTGCTATCACCATTTTCCCAAGAAGCCCTGTGTCCCAGAAATATGGGCAATTGTTTGGGTACATCCTTAGGAGAAATGGGAAGACAGAATGTTCATTTACTCTAGCCTTTTGCATTTGACCTGATATTCACATGCTAACCTGAGTTTGCTTTCCATTTCTGAATCTCACACTTGTGTCTGCTAATGGGAACTCTGTGGTTCTGCTATAATTTACTTCTCTTTAAAGGAGTGATGATGGGCTTACATTGTGCTTTATTTACCCTGAAAGAAGACCTGTGAATGTTTAAGGGTTTGAGAAATATCCTGGGTTCAAACTGTGATGCTTTAGTAAATAAATAATAAATAAGGATTTCTTAGTTATTTGCAATTATTTCTCAGCCTAGAGATAAGTTTTCTCTGATTTCTTAGGGCTTGCAAGTTTCTTCACACTATTTTAAATCATGTATTTATTCTCTCTTGGAAAACCAAACATTATTTTATTCCTTGTTTGTTTGTTTGTTTCTGCAGTTTTATGGTCTTCTCAGCTGTGCTGTACTGACCATCTCCCTTTCATGTTTCAATTGCAGACACTTTCCAAATGTATTCATTTGTTAATGTAAAGTCATTTTCTCTCTAAATGTGTCCTGCTTTCTGTTTTCTCTCATATTTTTAAGCCTTGTTATATTGTAAAATTATACCAAATCAAACAATAGGTGTGTTCCATGCTCTCTCATTTATGAGCTGGACACATGTAAGAACTTCATTTGTATAACTACATTTTGTGACATGCATAACTGTTCACAGCAAAAACTTAATTATTTTTTCACCCAGCCCTTAAATTGAACACAACTTCAGAACTGGTGTTTTGAAAATAAAGGAAAGCAAAAACAAAACAAAAGGCTCTTACCTCTTGGCAGTTAAGGAAGTATGAAATAAAAATGATCATGTCCTTTTGGTAGAAATCATAAAGAAATTTTAGTACAACTAATTTCTTATGTGGAGCATCACTCAACCAACTGTAGTAGTATATTTTTGAGTCTTCAACTCAAATATCCATAGAAATCAAGATCTGACCAATCCTCTTTATGATTTGTCTTAATGGTAACAATCAGGGAAAAAATAATAAGTACTAAAATCCAGAAGTTCAAAATTTCAATAATTTCCATGATTTCTCATGTTAGTACACAGTTTGAAGACTATATAGGGGAGGGAAAAAGTAAGTTTGCAGTTGTAATATAAATAAAGAATACAATAATTAATAAATAATAATACAATTATAAACTGTGTGTTGTACACAACTGTCAACCTACTTTTGCCCATCCGGTGTACATTTCCCCATTTTGGACCAGCAAAATGGAAGTTTCCTCCTTCAGTACAACTGATTTTAATTTTTGACAGAACTGTATATTCAAGTCAATGCAGATTTTGACTAAGTTTACTTCTATTAAAACAATTGTCCTGTGTAATACATAATTGCCAAAGGTTCATTTCCTAATTACAAAATATTTGAATTTGAGATAATATTTTTATTGTGTACTCCTGGGATCTCACACACAGTGGAGTAAGAGAAACTGTTAATTTTCATTATATCCATTTCTCTTTAAAATTCTGAAAGTCTTTTTCCTAATATGGTACTCTACACCCACACATTTACTTCCTTAAAGCCCTCCTAAATTTTGTAAGTAAAGATGTAAATCCTATAATAACTTGGAAAAGAAAGTGAATGGCTTCCACATCCAGAAATCTTGGCAATAGATATACTGCAGGCAAAGCTGGGCTGAGAAATGACCAGTTAGTGATTCACCATATGTGATGGGAAGATCAATTAATCAGGAAACAAGTGCAAGCATATCCAACAGAAGATGACTAGCAACATCTTCTGTGTGGCGTGCACGTGGATGTGAGGTTGTTAGTCTTAGAACTCCCTAAGACCTTCCAAAAGGCCAGCAAATTGTAATCCATTTTAGGCAGCTGTGCCACCATGGTGTTTGCTGCTCCTCCAAGTACAGATGGCATGCTAAGTATAGTGAGATATTTTCACTGACTTGGCCAGTTTTTCAAGAATAAAGGATGTATTGCCGACAAAGGAGAGAGAGATATAACTTGACATTCTCAAGTAGTTCTGAATGATGAAGACTAAATAAACATCTATAGAGTTTTAAAAATTAATTAAAAATATAATTTACATACAATGAAACACCCATTTTAAATGTGAAGTTAGTTTTGAAAGCAGTATGAGTATGGTCAAGTAACCATAATCAAGATATAGAGTATTTGTATCATCTCCAAAATATCCATTTTGACCCATTGTGGTCAGTTATCTCCCCACCATTCTGATCTCAAGCAACAATTAGTCTGCTTTCTTGCATTGTATTTTTTAGCATTTATCCAATAACAAATTATTTTCATGTGTACATTTATAATTGCTCTATTTTCTTTGGTAAATAACTTTTCAAATTTTTTTCCACTTAAAAAATATTGGGTTGTTTGTATAATTATAATAGCTACAGGAATTCTTTCTGAAAATACATTTTGGATATGAATTATTTGAATAATATATATTTTGCAAATATTTTCTGCTATGCCTTGACTTTACATTTTCATAACAGTGTCTTTTAGAGTGAAAAATTCGAACTTCAAGGAAGTCTAATTTAAGATATTTTTTGCATATTTTTGTGTGCTTTCTAAGAAATTTTGCCAAATCTGATGTCATAATTTTTTCAGCTTTTTTTTCGAGATGAGTATGTCTTTATTTTTTCAGTTTTTTTTAATTGTAAAAGGTTTATTGTTATCCACCTATATTTCAGTCTATGGCTCATTCAAGTTAATTTTTGTCTATCATTTGAGGTAAAGTCCATTTGAGGCTCATTTATCCCTCAATATACATAATCTTTTTGTTCCAGCATCATTTGTCAAAAATAATATATTTTCTTTTGAATTACCATGTCACTGTGTTTAAAATTAATTGTTCACACAAGTGTGGGTATATTTCTGTTTCATTGATATATCTTTATGTCAATGCCATGCTGTTTTGTTTATTGTAGTTTTATAGCAATTTTGAATCAAGGAGACAAAACTTTGTTCTTCTTTGTGGCCAATTTAGGCATTTATCTTTTCATATACATTTGATATTCACTTTCTCAATCTCTTTAAAATGTTGCTGGAGTTTTGCATTGCATCATAATCTGTACATCAGGTTGAGGAGAATTGTCACCTTAGCATATAAATTGCTCTTTGACTTTTCTCAGCAAAGTTTTATTTTGTGTTTTGTTATATTTATTTTTATGTATTTTGTGTTTTTGGTGCAAATGTAAAGGACATTTTTAAGCTTTAATTTATAATTTCTTTGCTCATGTATAGAAACAATATTAATATTGATCTTGAATCTTGTAATTATACTAAGCTCTTATTAGTTCTAATTTCTGGTAGCTTTTTCAAAGATGTTATAAAATTTTCTATTTTTTTGTGTGCAAATAAAGAAGGCTTTACTTCCTGTTCATATTGTACTATGTTCATGTCTTTTTTTTTTTGTTTCTATGCACTTATTAAAACTTCTGTACAAGCTTGAATAGAAATAGTGATATTAAAAATTCATTCTTTGTTCTAGTAATTTCTATAATAAAGTTCTCTATTTCATTCCCAACACCAACGATTTACATGTTTCTTTCTTTTGCTTTTAATATCTATCTTACTAGAGGTTTTTAAACTTTTGTTTATCTTTGCAAACTGGCCATTGATTGTATAGATATTCAGCATTATTATTGTGTTCCCTATTTAATTGATTTCTACTTTTAATCTTTCATATTTCCTTTCTACTTCATTCAGGTTGAATTTATCCCTTTTTTCTAGATTCTTAAGTTAAAATTTTAGATAATAGATTTTAGACTTCATTATTTTCTTACATAAATATTTTTGATAGATATTTTTCTCTAAGCATCACTTATATTGCATTCTGCAAATTTTCATATACTGTGTTTCCATTTTATTTTTAAATTCATATGATTTATTTGTTTACCTAATGAATTTGTCTTTGTAGACAAAGACAAAGTTATTTGTATTGTTAATCTATTTCCTATTGATATTGAACTCATATAATTCTTTTGTTGTCAGGGAAGATATTTTATAGGTTATTGATCTTCTTAAATTTAGACATGTTTTATAGCTTAACACATGTTCTATCTTAGAGCATTTTTCATGTAAACTTCTCTTGTCTGATATTAATATAGTCACCCCACTTTCTCCCTGTTATATTTTAAATGGTGCAACTTTTTCCAACCTTTACTTTCAACTTATCTGAATTTTTGAATAAAGTGTGTTACTTGTATAAAGCATATAGTTGAATGATATTTTAAAAATCCATCTTCCTATCTCTGTCCTTTAGCTGGATACTTTAATCTTTGAAATTTAATCTGATTACTGTGAAGATGGGACTTAATCTGCGATTTTGCTATTGTTTTCTCTATGTCTTATGTCTTTTCTTGTTAGTTACCACATTCTTTTGTATTAAATAAAAAATTGCTAGTGTCCCATTTTAATTCCTGTGTAATTTATTTTACTATATATTTTGCTATTTTTAATGGTGGTTTTGAGGATTATAATATATTAATATATAACAACCTACTCCATATTAATACCAACCTACTTTCAATATTATGTGAAGAAATTCTGCTTCTCTAGAGCTCTTTTACTTCTGCCCTCATTTTGCTGTTATTGTTATACAAGTTTCATTTTTACACATTGTGTGCCCAACAACTTAGTGTTGGTTTTATTGCGTTATTCAAATGTCTTTTAAAACAGAAAGAAAAAATAAGGAATCATAAGCAAAAAGTAAACTGATTTTGCCTTGTATATTTATTTAGGCAATTAGCTTTACTGGAACTCTTTATTTTCTTATGTGGTTTCAAGTTACTCCATAGTGTCCTTTTATTTCAGTCTAAAGTAGTCCCTTGTGTATATCTTGTATGATTGTTTCTGAGGAACAAACTCTTATTTTTCTGTTTATTGTGAATATTTTTATTCTCTTTCTGCTTTCAAGATTTTGTCTTTTAACAGATTCTGACATATCTGTATATTGTTTACTTTGATTTTATACTACTCATAAATTGTTGAGGTTCTTGGATGTGTAGGTCAATATTTTTCATCACATTTGGCAGGCGTTCGGCCAGTATTTCTTCAGTGTTCTCTTTGATACTTTGTATGTCTCCCTCCTTCTAGGACTCCCATTAAGTGCATGTTGGTATATTTAATGCTGTCCTACAGGTCTCTGAATCTCTGCATTATTTTTTTCATCCTTTTTCATTCCTAGTCCTCAGACTGGATACTCGCAATTGACCCTTCTTTAATTTTTCTGATTCTTTCTTCTGCCAGCTCAAATGTTCTGTCTGGGCCTCTAACACATTTTTTTAAAAAATTCAGTTACTATACTTCTCAAATCAGAATTTCTAATTGGTTCTTTTGCATAATTTCTTTCTCATTTTCTATATTCCTTCATTTATGAGACATCATTATTATATTTTCATCAATCTTCAGACATGCTTTCTTTTATCTAACACACATAAAATATTCCATTTTTTTAC
This sequence comes from Trachops cirrhosus, assembly GCA_028533065.1. Classification (NCBI taxonomy): domain Eukaryota; kingdom Metazoa; phylum Chordata; class Mammalia; order Chiroptera; family Phyllostomidae; genus Trachops; species Trachops cirrhosus. The sequence goes on along the minus strand of CM052543.1, from coordinate 94,656,796 downwards.
TTTTGTTGACAAAGTACAATAATTTGACTTCCTAAGGGTCGCTTTCTACTGATTACTTTTTTCACACTGTATGAGTCCCCCTTTCTTGGTTCTTTGAATGTCTCAAAATTTGTTGTTGTTGTTGTTGAAAACTGTATGTGTTAAGTAATATAATATGGCATATTTTGAATTCAGATTATTCCCCCCACCAGTGTTTTTTGTTAGTGTTATCAGTTGTAGTTCTTTTTATTTGTTTGTTTAGTAACTATTCTGAACTAATCATTTAAAGTCTGTTTTCTTTATATTGTACAGCCACTGAAATCTCTGTTTATTACTTCTGGTGTCCTTCCCACTAATTCAGTGACCACTTTTCAAGGTCTTTGCTGATTCACCTGTGCTACAGTCTTCTCTGAAGATTTACGGAGAATTTTACTTCATTTATTATCACTTTCAGTTGAAATATCCAGCAAAAAAAAATTATTTGGCTCAAATTGTTGCAAATGTTAATAGTTCTATTCTTTCTGCCTTCACATTTGCAGTGTTTCCCCCGCAAAGAGTTCAGATGAGTAAAGCAATACCAAGTTATTTTTCATGGAAGAAGCCCCTATTATTTTTTCTGTTAAATTGCCCTTTGTCAGTCCTTTAAATATAGTTAATGGAACTGAACTTCACAAGGAAAACTTTTGCATTCTCAATTCAGTCTTTACCCAAGAGGCTACTCTTACATCTCAATACATTCTTATATTAAATTACTAAATTAGAGAGGAAAATTAATTTGTTATTCCCAGAACTACACACTGAATTAAAACCTTAAATGTATATAGCAGTGGGAGGCTGGCCTAAAGTCTTTTCAGTTAACACCTCAGGTTGTTCAGCAACCCCCAAATTCTGTTACATAGCATAATCATTTTGCACAATATTATGAGATTAAGGTGGTTGTGAGATACATAGTCATCTTAAATCCTAAAGACAGTGATTATAGATGGGATAGCTGTGTATTTCATAAAGCTTTTGGTATTAACGGGTGGAGTGTTTTTTTGTGTTGAAAAACTAAAAAATTAAAACTAAAACTAAAAGCTTTTTAGCATAAAAGCTTTTGTTTTGCATGTTTTGTTTTATGTGGATTTTTACATTTCCTTTTCTTTCAATAAATTTGCGTTACTCTTGCAGGCAAAGTCTTAAAATTAAATACATATCCACCTATAAACATATTTACTCTACTCTTTGTGGTGAATGCTTATTCTAGTTGTATACTCATATTTGAATAGCAGAAGTAATATGTGACTTCTGAAATTAGGTCATATAAGTATTATTCATTTCTACTTAGTTTTTTAGGCATGTTGACTCTTGGGATCCAGCCATTATTCATAAAGTAGCTCCAGCAGCCCATTGAGAGGCCCACATAGAGAAGAACTCATGCCCTCTTGACCTACAGCCCTGTCTGAGTTCCCAAGGGAAGGGCAGTACTACCATGCCCACCATGTGGACCCCCCAGGCCCAGCTAAAGAGCAAAAATTCATTTTCATAGAGCCTTGGTCAAATTGATGATTTGTTAGTAAAATAATTATTGTTGTTATTTTAAGAAATCTACTTGTGGAATTATTTGTTACACAGCAATGATGAGCCAAGGGATGTTGGTAGCTATAAACAAAAGGATTTTTATGAGAAAAAAAAGCCAAGATATGTGGCATTATCTTTTGGACCAGTCAGAGGCTGGATGGGGAAGTGGTCAGGGCTTAGAGGACACTGTTACTCCTCAAGGACAGTGTCAGTGAGAATGTAATGAAAAGTAAGGAAAATGTGTTTAGAAGATGGAAGAAAGTGACCCTTGTTATATAGTCATAAAAGGTTTGTCAACACTGTTTTCAACAATAATGGGATAATGGAAAATGTATCATTCAGAATGAGTGATTAATCTTTAAAGATTTCAAGTCTAGAAGTTGAAAACTTATTTGAAAAAATAATAAAGAAAAACTTCCCTAATTTGGTGAAGGGAATAGACACACAAGTCCAGGAAGCAAAAGAATTCAAAACAAGTTAGACACAAGAGGACCAAGACACATCATAATTAAAATGCCAAAAGTTAAAGATAAAGAGAGAATTTTAAAAACAGCAAGACAAAAGCAGAGAGTTGCCTATAAAGGTGTTCCAATAAGACTATCTTTTGATTTCTCAAAACAAACTTTGAAGGCAAGAGGGGACTGGCTAAAAAGTGTTTAAAGTTATGAAAAGCTAGGACCTACATCCAAGATTACTCTATCCAGCAAAACTATCATTTAGAATGGAAGGGCAGATAAAGTGCTTGCCAGACAAAGTAAAGCTAAAGGAGTTAATCATCACCAAGTCCTTATTATATGAAATGTTAAAGGAACTTATTTAAGAAAAAGATAAAAACTATGAACATTAAAGTGACAACAAACTCACAACTACCAACAACTGAATCTAAAAAACAAAAACAAATTAAGCAAACAACTAAATGAGGAACAGAATCATAGATATAGACATCAGTTGGAGGGTTATCAGCAGGGAGGTGGAAAGGGAAAAATGGGGGAACAGGTACAGGGATTAAGAAGCTTAATTGGTAGGTACAAAATAGACAGGAGAATGTTAAGAAAAGTATAGGAAATGAAGAAGCCAAAGAACGTACATGCATGACCCATGGGCGTGAACTAAGGAGGACAGATGGCTGAAGAGAAGGGAGTACCAGGTGAAGGAGGTCAAAGGGGGAAAAATTGTGACAGTTGTAATGGCACAATAAAGAAAATATACTTAAAAACATTTCAAGTTAGAATATTTAAAGTATCATCTGGCTTCTTTACACCACCTATACTCAAAGAAGAGGACAGAACAATCTAAAGGACACTCTGCTAAATATCTAAGTCAAGACCTCCTGGTTTTGATAATAAAATATTTTTCATTTCTAGCTTCTCCTGATGGAACATTATTCTTAGATTAAGAAAGGGCCTTAGGCCAAAAGCACATCCACAGTGACAATGTACTTTTTTATGATTTACATCTTCAGAATGATCTGTGGTATTGTCTCATAAGATTGTTCAAACACATCAAATGCCCTGTATGGAGATTAAGGGCAAGCCTTATGGAATTTCTTTATGAAATAATACAATTTTTAAAATTTTGTTCAAATTTTAAAAAAAAATTACTTTTAGTAAATATATTGGATTGACACTGGTTGATAAAATTATATAGGTTCAGGTGTACAATTCTATAATATGTCATCTGTATTATACAGATATATACTGTGTGTTCGGTGTACTGTGTGTTCACCACCCAAGTCAGGAGGCTTTTAATGATATTTCTCCTAGGCAGTCTCACATAGGACCCAAGGAGAGAAGAGCTTATCTTAAAGAGAATTGTGGGTGTGGCTTTTATGTAATAGAATCGATTATACATTATATTAGAAGAGTATAATGTATTTTATAAAAATTATATAAAATGAACTTAAAAATAGAAATTATACAAAATGCAACACTAACGTTAGATCTCAAATTTCTACAGAGAGAAAGCAGGGTGGAAAGCTACTCATCTATAAGCATGGACTATTTTTGTGGAATAGGAATATTATTTTAGAGTAATGATTTACAGATGGTGTGCTACAGAATATTTAAAACATTCAATACCTGAGCTCTTTTCCTTAAGATTGTCAAATAAGAAAATTATAAGTCAAATAAAAAAGTAACAATAGCTATCCAATGTGAATGTCCTATCTTGAACCACAAATATTCAATAAATAGGTCACATAGTAGAGTTGCATCTGATTGGTTACATTGCATAACGGTGTGTCTGGTTGGTTAATTCTTGGTAGCAGAAATCCCTATATACAACTATAAGCACCTGATTTTTTAAAAAGTCACTTTGGGTCTTGGCCAGGTAGTTCAGTTGATTAGAGCATTGCCCCAATACATGAAGATTGAGGGTTTGATTCCCCAGTCATGGCATATACAAGAATCAACCAATGAATGCATAAATAAGTGGAACAAATGGCTGTTTCTTTCTCAATTCTTCTTCTTTCTCCTTCTCCTTCTTCTTTCTCCTTCTCCTTCTCCTTTTCTTCTTCTTTCCTCCTCCTCCTCCTCCTCCTCCTCCTCCTCCTCCTTCTTCTTCTTCTCCTTCTTCTTCCTTCTCTCCCCCTCTCATCTCTATCTCTCTCTCTAAAATATAAAAAAGTAACTTTGGAGCAAAATGTGTAGGTATTACTATTATTATTATTTTTAAATCAGTCAAAATTATACCTATTTTTGTCAGGCTGGCAAAAATAACATAATGTATTTTTGTTATGCTACAGAATTTTAGTAATTAGTTTATGTGTGCCAGGAGAAGGAAAAGGTTGAAAATCACTATCTTAGAGTATAGAACTAAAACCCAGAGGGTGGAATCTATATCCATGGAGAACAACTTCTTGGGAGTAAAACTGAACTCTAATCAATTCACTGTCAATAGGGATGATCTGAATGTCAGAATTGTTATGAAATAGTAATTGTTCTGTTCTTTTATTTTCCACATTTTGAAAAAATGAATTTGTTTAAACTAAAAAAATACAATTCACTCATTTCCACAAATGTGGAAGTGTGCTTTTTATATTTTTCAGTGACAGTGTCCATGGCAGTTACCCTAGTCCTTTCTCACTACTGTATGTTGCATTTGTAAGGAAAATAATTTGCCTCATTAAGTTTTTAGTTTGAGAGGAATAGAATGAGAAGTCTCATCTGTATTTGTACTTCATTTAGATGATTAGATCCTAGACTGGACCTGATGCCATAATGCCATGAGATTTGAAAGTCCTGATGTAGAGATGAATATAGTTTGCATGTGGAAGAGATGTACATTGCTATAATCAGAGGATGGACTATGGCAGATTGAATTTTCCCGAAATAGTTATCCATGTTCTTGGTGGATATTTTTGACTTGCACAACCTCTGCAATATCGAAGAAGTGAGCCTACATGAGTTCTGCAGTTATATTATGAAAGTGCCATAAGCTTTTGCCTTTTGTTCTGGGGATACTTGCTCTGAAACCAGCCAGCATTCTAAAAAGAAGCCTGATACTCCATGAGAGAAATGTTCATTTTCAATGTGGAAACACTGAGAGGTCACATATAGAAGTGCTGCCCAATAACTCAGATGAGTCCTCAGTTGTCATCTGTCATCTAACATCAACTTCCAACCATGTGAATGAAGATATCTCCAGGTGATTCTAATAAAGGCTGAGGGACCACCAGCATTTGAGTTTTCTCAGATGCAGTCCCAGATATTGTGGAACAAAAGAAAGTCAGTTATATGCACGCTCTCTCTCTCTCTCTCTCTCTTTCTCTCAATTTCTGACCAATGGGTTTGGGGAATGTAATAAAATGATTGCTTTACACTTATAAATTTGCCCTTAATTGTTATACAATAATAGTATCCTGAGCACCTCACCTTATTTGTGTCTTTGCAATTATTATCAGTTCACATCTTTCCATATGAAAAGATTTTATGTTTGCATAGAAATAGTCCCTTCACAGTTAGCAACTTAGAGTAAAATAATCACTTAATAGTGAAAATCATGGTAAAAATTCTTGTCTTTTGAAAGACAAGTAGGGTCCTGGCTGGTATGGCTCAATGGATTGAGTGCTAGCCTGAAAATGGAAAGGTCATCAGTTTGATTCCCACTCAGGGCAGATGCCTGGGTTGCAGGCTAGGTCCCCAGTGGGGGTGGGGAGTGTTAGAGGCAACCACACATTGATGTTTTTCTTCCTCTCTTTCTCCATCCCTTCCCCTCTCTAAAAATAAAAATTAAAAATTAAAAAAGAGACAAGTAGGGATGAGATAGCTGGGTAAGAAGAAACCAGATAGAACTAAAGAAGAAAGCTAAGGTTTAACCTCTGGGGGATTCCATCTTCCTCAGCAATCTCTAAAACATTTTCAAACTCTTCAGTATTCATTGGAATGGTATACACAACAATCCATTGTTTAACTTTACCTATTTATGTTACCATACAATATCCATTCAGCTGAACTTTTATATTTCACATATATAAGTACACACACATTCTCTGCTTTTTTTACTACATCATGTTGACCACTACCTCTACCATATATACTACATCTTGCTCAAAAAGGCAAAGAAAAGCTCAGAACTGCAGATGATGTTGAGCCATCCCCCCAAATGTTAGCAATCTGCTTGAGAAACAAATATAGTGACACCATGAATGGAAAGATAACTTCATCTCCAAAAATATGGTGGGAAGAAAAGGGCAGGAAACTAGATTGGTGGAATTTAGAAAAAATAATTGTGGCAGAACTTAAAAAGAAATTCAATAGAAATGTGAAACATAAATAAAAAATCTGAGACAACTTGATTAAAGCATAAATGGGCATGTTTGAAGCTCTGTGGGCAGCTCCCTTGGCCACGCAGAGACTTACACATCTATGGGGAACACAGTTTAAAAACCAAAAATCACTGAGTTAAACAATCTGTGTATCCATGCCCTGCTCCAATAATTACTTTATGGTTAATGGGCAATTACTAATACACAGGGGAATGGGTTGATGTGCACATAAACTTGGGTGGAGTCAAGCAACTGAGCAGAATAGTCATCAATATATTTAATACGCTTTAAATAAGCTAAAAGGAAAGACTTACAAGCTTCCAAATTCATGCCCATCTGCTCCATGACATCTGTCAGTGGTGAATACTCAATGTTAGAAATGGTGCAACTGACATTAAACCCAGTAGGGGTCACAAAGGGCAAGTCATTTTTAACCAATCTCAATTTCTTCTCTGACAGACTTCACATACTGCTGTGACAAAGATTTAATAGACAGAGCTGCATTCTAGTGAAGCCAGTTGTCACAGTCCCTGCGATAATGTAGTCTATAACAAGAACTGGGTGGATGGGTGTTTAGGCAGAAAAGAATACAATACAATACCCCTCAAACGGCATTGATTAAGAGAGCTCTGTCAGTCTGAGTGATATTTCTGAACAGCTGCGTCAGGGCTGCCCCCATTCTGTCCTGGTCCCATCAATGATTTAGATGAACAAATATAATCTGTCCAAAGGACAAATTGGCTAAATGACAGGCTGAGGATCCCAAAAGTCCCTGACAAGCTGGGACAAGAGATAATTCTAATTCTAATAATTCTAATAATAACAAAAATGAATAGATTTGACCTATTGAAGCCAATTGTTATAAAGACTAGAGCAGACATATCTTAGTAGAGACCCATGTAAAAACTGCTACAGAGCTTCAGAAACAACACACTCAGTGTGAACTAGCACAGTGCCATGGCCATCCTAAAACCATGTTTGGTGTTCACATCCAATTTGAAATAGTTCTTAGGATGCAACAAAGAGGAAATGGGTGACTGGGGTTTTGTAACAAAACTTGTATGATAGCACTTATATAATAATAAATAGTATTTATAATATTGAATCTCTGAAATACAATATTTATTGAAATGTTCAAATTATAGAAAAATAGAATATAATTCCACTTATAGAAGTTCTCAAAATTGTCAGAACTGCAATATAGTGTTTAAATGTGTAGGTATTTACATATTTAAAAAATACAAGAGAATGATAATCATATAATAAAGGGCTGTAGATGCTTCTGAGTGAGGATGGAGTGAATACCATTGCTGCAAGAAGCACCTGCTAAATGTGACAATGTATTTTTTAAACTGTTTTTATAAATGAAGTGTTACTGTATATATTGTGAATTTGCTATAAGAAGGACATGGACAGGGGTCCCTGCTTACTCTAATCAGCTATCTTGCTAACATTTTAAAATTACATTTATATTGAGAAATGTAAGGGTCTACTGAACAAAGGTTTAAAGTTACCTTTAGCTTCAGAAAGGAAGACTAATTATTGACTGGGTTGAATACGGCCAGTTTATGCACTATGAAGCCAAAGGACAGATGGGGATGAAGTTCTATCAAAGAAACATGGAACAGGCCACTTACTAACTGTTGAGAGTTCAGGTCCTTACTCTGGTCTCTAGTTTATGGCTGACACTCACATTTTCAGGACATATTGGTTGCCAGCCTTTGTTTTTGAGGTATTTCTTCTTTATAACTGAGGTTTGGGGAACATTTCCACCCCCTTGAGGATATCAAAAAATGAAAGCAATAATATTATATTAATATTCTAGAGTGTTGGTTTCATTAAATTGAATAAACAAAAAAAGTGTTTTATTAAAGTCACAAACCAGAGAAAGATAAAGAAGGGCATTAAAAAAGTAGAACAAAAATGTAATCCTTAATTACCAAAAGAAGTTAGGAAAAAAGACTAAAGAAACACAGTGAAAATCACATAATCACATGATTCTAAAATAAAGTATTATAGAATGAAAATAAATAATATTACTCCTATCAATACATAAGAATGATCTTAATTCATCTATTAAGAAGAACAAATGTAAAGAAAAAAAACACTAAATGGCATATATAAAACATACCTATACCAATCATTTAAAAAGCTAGAAATAAAGAGATACCTGTTAAATTGAAATAATAAGCAACCATGGACAATGATAGTGATATTAAACTAAGTAAAATTTGAATGACAAAGCATTAAATATTATAAAATTAAACTTAATAACATTTTACACTGGAGAAATAAGGAATATAGATAACTATATGCTAAATAACACCGCAACTACTTTTAAAACCAAAACTTACCAGAGATACAAGAAGACATGCAGAAATACTGAGAAGACATTATCACTTCACTCTCAGTACAAGACAGAACAAATGAGATCATGATTACATATTGAACTTTATACACTGTTTATAGAGAACACACCTCTTCTAAAGTGTGCATGAAGCAACCTCAAAAATTGACCATACATCTTGTCATGAAAACAACAGAAAGATTTATAAAGTAAAAACATAACACTCTTAGGTCACAATGCAATGAAACTAGAAATATTTAACAAAATGTAAAAATCCATTCAAACTAGAAATTTAACAAGTTTCTATTAAACAATTCTTGGTTGAAAGAGAAATTTGATCTTTATAAATAGAGTATTTTAAAGTTTTTAAAAGCTCTTCTGTTGCTATTTTAAATTGAGTAGGGAAAACTCTACTACATCCTCTGACTGATTATTATTTGTATATATGAAGTATATTGATTTACACATTCTAACTTTATAATTTGTTACTGTATTGAATTTTTGTATTATATGAGTTAGGTTTACTACTGATTCTCTAGTTCTTTTTAAGAACATGGTAATATAATCTGTCAATAGAAATGAGTTTATTTTCCTCCAATTTATATACCTTTGATTTCTAGCTATTGTCTAATTGCATTGACTAATAAAATGTTGATAGTAGTAGAAATATCTTATCTTTGCTCTTAATCTTAGAGGTGTTGGGATTAAAAGTATCAGTGTGAACTCATAGATATTAAGTTAATTAAAATGTCTATGAGTGTGTATATGTTTGTGTGAATGCACAAACACATGTATGTGTATTGCTAATCTATCTTTACTAAAACACATAAGAGAAATAAAATCCACATAGAAAATGAGAATGCCTTAATTTTGGTATCCAAACCAATATCAATTAAAAGAAATGAGGGTTCTTCAGAAATAACTGATTAGAAGTCTGAGGTATTAAACTAGAAAGAAAAAAGTGCTTGAAGAATGATGGGGACATATTAACACATATAAGGAGCCAGTATGAAGGGGCTCCCACAGGTCAAATACATACACAGATTTGCACAGACACATATTCTAAGATTTCTATGCATATCTAAGTGTATATCTCTCTGTGTGTATAATGTGTGTGTGTGTATACATATACATATGCATATATAATATAAAATATCTATATATATATCTAAGAATATATGTGTATATATGTGTATGTGTGTGTACATCTATATGTTCAGAAGGTATCCAGGCATGTAATATGAAAAATAGAGACATTTATTGAAGAAGGTACAAGATATAAGAAACACTGTACATAGGACAATGACCCTTCAGTCCCATTCAAAGTAGGCACCTTGGGATCTCATACAGTTCTAATCACCATCAGCTGTCCTGTTGTATATTCTTGAATCTCACTGATGGTGGGAAACCTCTTCCCTTTCAATGGTGATTTTAGTTTTGGGAAAAGCCAGAAGTCACAGGACATCAAATCTGGGCTGTAGCGGGTGCTGAGTCACCTGGGTGATTTGATGTTTTGCCAAAAACTTCATGAGATGTGGTGCATGAGTGGGTGTGTTGTCATGATGAAGCTGCCAATCATCAGTTGCCCATAGCTGTGACCTTCTGAATCATCAGAATATTTTCCATGGGGGAATGTTCAAGCTTAATCCAAAATTTGAGGAATATTTGTTGCTCTACTTGCTCAGTCAGTTTGAATGTCATGGCCACACAGTACATTTGCTCACTCAGTGGCATCTATCACCCCCACTGACTAGTACAGTGAAGTCATCATTGTTCACACATGCACATTCCAGTCTCTGTGACTACTAGGTTACATCTATGTTGTGCAAACCATTCTCATCATATTAACAATGGTTGGACTTTTTCTGGACAGACCTTGTATATAGTATGTATGTGTGTGTGTGTGTATGTATGTGTGTGTGTATGTATGTGTGTGTGTATATATCTATATATTTAGATAGAATAGAAGATAAAATTTGTTCTTTGCCTTAAAGATCAAGGATAAATGTAGAAGAAATGATAAACTTAGAAAATCAATATTCGATCAGTAGTGCAATAATAATTCAAGAGTCATGGATGGGTTTCAGAAAGTAGTGAGTGAAAGTATAGGGAATAACAAGATATTTACATAGTCTGAAAATATCTTGTTGTGTATAAATTACAAAGAGCAAAATACTAACTTCACAGTGGAGAAAACTGGCAGATATTGTGTTAACCAACTGATCAATGCTAACACTGCCAGCTATAACAATTAGCAACATGTGCCTCCCAATGTGAAGCACTGAGAAAAACTCAGCCTCATGCTGTATTTTCACAGCCAAATGTGCAAAACCTGAATCTGTCTGTGTGATAATATCAGACAAGCTGAAATTAAGAGATATTCTGCAAAATAACTGTCCTTCTCTGCTGAAAAATATCAATCATGAAATACAAAGATGGATTTGGGAACTGTTACAGATTAAAACAGACTATAAAGCATGTTATTAGGATAAGTGACAACATCAGAATAGCATTTGCAGTGCATTGATATTAATTTCTTGATTTTGAAAAATGTTCTGTAGTTAATTCAGATAATTTCTCTTTTTTTAAGGGACTATACACTGAATTATTTGGGATAAACTCGCATCAGGTCTGCAACTTAATCTTAAAAGCTCAGAGAACAAACAAGAAGAGAGAAAGAGTGGGGAAGGGAGGGAGAGGGAGGAAAAAATAGTGAAATGTAAGCATTTGAAGGAATCTGAATGAAAGAATTTCACAAAAATTTGCACTATTCTTGTGATTTCTTTGTAGTTTGAAATTATATCAAGATAATTAAAACTAAAACATTCAGATTTGGTGGTAATTATGAGTTAGGTTTATTGTACTCTTATTCTACTTCTGCTAGTGTTTGGGGTGAGGTCTATTTCTAAAGCCATTTTGCTGATTACATATATTCATTCAAACTCTAGTTAGCATCTTTCCTCAGTGTTTCCAACATAATGCTTTATAATTTCTGTATTGCAAAATCATATATCCATACTTGCTAGAACTTTGAGCAAAATGAAAGCAAATGGATTATGGTTTGAAAACATTTTGCAAGCTTTTTTTGACATCTTTTCACACACATATTTGAAACTATTTTGGGGGCATAAAATAGTTGAGGTTATCTAATATAAGAGTGTAGTTTTAAGAAAATAAAAGAAAGAATATTTGATATGGGATACATATGCTCAATTCTATACCATTTATGTGTATAACTCAGACCCATTTTAAATGTGTTTGTCTGACTTCATTATATGTCACAATCACCTAGTTTGAAGTGATATGTAAAAACTATGGGGCTCTTCCATTTTATTTGGAGAGAAATCCATACATAATTCTCTATGATGTGTGGGAGAAATTCAAGTGGAATGATTTAGTCAATACCATGTCTATTGCTGGCTAAGTGATAATTAATAGAGTAAATACTATAATCCTCACTTTCTGCATCTTTCAATTGAAAATAGTAGATGCTTAAATGAGCATTCCACATGAAAATGAAAGAGTTTCTGAACATAAAATGTTGTGAGAGTGAGAAGTGTAGTGTATTTGACATGAAGTGAGCATACCGAGAATCATTGTATTCTTTCAATCACTCAACAAATAATTACAATGTTGCACTTAGTACTAGACAATGTGCTAGACACTGGTGTTATTTTGCCCTCACTGGGCTTACTGTTTTATGGACCAGTGAGAGAAAGATAATAACAATAACAATAAATAAAATGTAAGAGAAATAAATATGTTGTCCAAAATTATGAAGATGATAAATGCCATGAAGAGAAAAGAACTTTAGTGGGAAGAAAGACAATATTGTCAGGGTGATAATCGTGTCAGTACTGAGTGCTTTGCATGTCAGACAGAGGACTTTACACTAGGTGGACCTGTACTCAGGGTCCTTTTAGATCCCTAAGTAAGACAAAGTTTTATGGGCTTCAGTGTCTTCTGTAAAATAAAAGATTTGAGGTGATTTCCAGAAGTCTCTCCAACTCTGGCATCCTGTTTTTAACATAAGTAATCATGCATGAAAAACATTGGCTTGTGGCAGAGGTGGAGATGGATCAGGTGTGGATTTGGTTGATAGGTGATAGTGGCAGTGACACTGGAGCACATGCCAGAGTCCTGGGGAATTGGCTGTCTGTGAGGAGGATGCTGGGAGACTGAATGAGGAGATTTAGGAGGATCAAACAAGACCTTGTATGTAGGAGTCCTTTGAAAACACAACGACCTATACACGTGTGACATTATTAACAAAGCTGACCCTCTTGTGGAGCACATGTGTACATGAGTTTCGTAGAGCTTTTTGACTATAAAGACCTTTGTATATCTGAAGAGTTATTTTTAAAGAGAGCAAAAATAGTTCATGATTGTACTTTGAAGTCAGCAAACTAAGCAGCTGTAAGTAGGCCTAACTTAAATTCTCAAGTGCCAGAATCATATCAGAATTTCCAACAGAGTAGAAAGGCACAGTTTGAAAATGTACTCTAATTATTATTTTTTATTTGTGCTTATTTATTTATATTACTTATAGCACTTATTTTATTAAATAGTATTTTAGATTACTTTTAATTTTACTAAATATAATTATATATTTTTAGATTTCAATGAGCTCTTAAAAATAACACTATCGAGGTAAATATGACACACTCATACAGTAAACTTCGCATATTTAAAGTGTACAATTTCATAAATACGAGTATGTACCTATAAAACCATCACCACAAGCAAGATAAGAAACTTATTTATTATTTTCAAAAGTGTCCTGGTGCAACATTTGTAATCTCTTTCTTACTTTCCCTCTTCTCATCTCCCAGATAACCACTATTGTGTTTTCTATCAATATATATTAGTTTGCATTTTTCAGACTTTATATGGATGACATCATACAGTATCACCTCTTGTCTGGCATATTTTTCTCTCAACGTAATTATTTTGAGACAGATTTATCTGTGTTTAAATATTAATAGTTCATTTCTTTCACATCGCTAAGTAGTACTCCATTGTATAGATATATCATAATTTGTTTATCCATTCACTACTGTTGGAGAGTTTTGATTGTTCAATAGTTTAGCTATTATAAATGAAGCTGCTCCATGTGTATAAGCTTTTGTAAGGAATATGCTTTCTTTTCTCTTAGGTAACTACCTAGGAGTAGAAAACCCAGGTCAAATAATAGGTGTATGTTTAATTATTTTAAGAAATGGACAATTTTTTTGCCAAGGTAATTGTATCATTTTACATTTCCCTCCAGAAATATATGGCTTCTGTCTCCTTACCAGCACTTTGTATAGTCAGTTTTTTAAATTGCAGTCACTCTAATAGGTATGTACTTATATTTTATTATCATTTTGTATTTAGATTTTATTTCTCTAATGACTAATGATGTTGACCACCATTTTTTAAATTAAATTTATTGGGTGACATTAATTAATAAAATGATATAGATTTTGAGTGTACAATTATACGATTCATTGTCTCTATATGGCATTGTGTGTTTACTACCCAAAGTCAAGTCCCCTTTTGTCACAGTATATTTAACTCCATTTAACCTTTACTACTCCAACCCCTTTCCTCTGGAAACCGCCATACTGTTGTCTGTAACTACGAGGTTTTGTTTGTTTGTTTTTCTTGTTTGTTCATTTGTTGCTTTCCATTTTATTTACTATATATGAGTGAATTCACACTGTTCTTAACTTTTTCTGTCTGACTTATTTTGCTTAGCTTGATATTCTCAGGATCCATCGATGCTACTGCAAATGGCTATGTTTTATCAGAAAATTTGAAAAGACTTTTTCACAAATATATATATCCCTATGCCCATTGCAGCAGTATTCATGATGGCCAAAACATAGAAACAACTCGAGTGTCCTTCAATAGATGTTTGGACAAAGAAGATGTGATATATATGCCCAATGGAATACTACTCAGCCATAAAAAAGATGAACTACAACCATGTTTTCAAGTGATTATTTACTATCTAAAATAAAGAAACTTCTTTGGGAAAGCATCTATTTAAATCATTTGCCCTTTTTTATTTGGGTTATTTATTTTGTATATCACATTATATAATTATTAATTATAATGCAATTATTACATTTTGTATTATTACATTTGACTTTATATGCATATTCTGGATATGAGTTCTTCATCTTCTATGTGATTTTCAAATGTTTTCTTCCAGTCTATGGCTTGTATTTGAATTCCCTTTATAGTGTCTTATAAAGGGTAAATGCTTTACATTTTGATTGTTGGTTTATTTGTGTTTCTTTAGGGACCATATGTTTTGTGTCTAAAAATTTTTGTCTAATCTAATTTTTAAGTTTTTCTTTAGATTTTATTCTAGAAATTGATATCTTTGAGCATTACATTTAGTTTTTGTGATCCATTTTGAGTTTATTTTTTGTACATAGGACAAAGTAGAAGTCAATCTTCATTGTTTAATATAGATACAAAAATTACCAATTCCATCTGTTGATAATAATTTATTTTGAAAATTTAACTAGGCCCTGGCCAGATAGCTGAGTTGGTTAGAGCATTGTCTCGATACACCAAGGTTGTGGGTTCAATCTCCCATCAGGGAACATACAAGAATCAACCAATTAATTCATAAATAAGTGAAACAACAAATCTCTGTCTCTCTCTCAAATCAATAAATCAAAAAATAAAAAGAAAGAAAATTTAGTTAACATTAATAAAGGCCATTGCCTTTGTTTAGTTTATCAAAATGAGGAGGAGGGGGTATAAAGTATTAATATACACTAGTCTGGTTATGAAAGTAATTTTTAGTGACATGTCACTGCTTATTAACTTTCACAACTAAATGAAAATGTGGCTATTATTTTATTTATTTTAGTTTTTTAAATATTCCTTATTTCTTAGTCCATAGCATAAATGGCCTATTTGTTTAAAAATTGACTTTTCTAAATATGCCTAGATCTAACGTACTATTAATTGTATAAATATTATATTTATTTACTTCATAGTAAAATTATAATTGTTCTGTTTGTTAGTTCCCTTTGTTAATTTGTTTTTTTCAACTAAGAAACAAAACATTATTATATTGCAGTCAAAGTATTAGAAAGAGACAGTTTCAAATGGCACAACTGTTATGAGTACAGGCAGTTTGGTAGAGAGATATGGCTCATATTACTCAGCCTCTCTAGAACGTGGAGGTAATGCTGACCTTATAGACTAAATATGGGATTTAAACAAGACAGTATGTACAAAGCTTAGTGCAGTACCTAACAAAAGGAGCAATTACTTATTTTAATTGATGATAACAGTAAAGCTTCTTATAATTTTAATAGATTTCAAAGATCAGATACCTTATCAGAGCCCCTGAAAAAAATAATAATACAAGGTAAAAATGACTACAAGGTCATAGTAAATAAAATGTTTAGATTGAACATTATTTTACTGGTTATAAAACATTATTTTAAGTTACTTTGCATTTGCCCAGATGACCACCAGGTGTCCATTCTTACTGGTGTTCTGGACCAAGCCCACTGGATACAACATGATTTGAAATCTGAGTGTGACCAACTGAATAGAACACTATAGGAGCCTCAATATTGCAAAGGTAAAGAAGAGTAAATCTTTATTTTAATACTTCTTGTCTCAAAATAACACTTAAGGAATGAAAGTGGGGGGCTTCCTCAGTCCCCTTTAACTGTAAGACACTTAGGAACAATTCAAACTTTAATGATGCATTCAATCACTTTCAAAGTATTTCTAAATTTTCTTCAGCTTGATCAAAAATAATTTATATATAAATTGTAGTAATATCTCTTTCTTGAATTAATGTGTATGTTTATCAGAATTGTCATTGTAAAAAAGAGCAGAAATGTTTATTCCTCGAACTTGTTAGTCTATTTTTAACATTGATAGTGTTACAAGCAGTAATTTAGGGGCAATAATTGCTATTGGTGCCAGAAATCCCTTTATAAAGTATTTCTGGATTCATCTGGTTAATGATAATAATAAAGTTTAAGTGCATTTATATTTAACCTCACAAAAATTCTATTACATAGATAGTTATTAATGATTTCCAAGAGAAGAAATTAAGAAATCAAATAGTTTAATTTACTCAAGATCACAAAGTAATCAGACTCAGGGGGTGTGATTAAGAACATTTACTTTTAAACACTTGCTAGCTGACCATATAATTTAAGGACTTTATCAAGCCTAAGCAATGGTTAAATAGAGAAAATTCAAAGCAGATCAGGGAGCGGGACATTTATATTAAACATGGCATACAGTGTGGTATATGTGGCATATTGTCTGTATGAAAATCACTAATTTATAATACTTCAACTATAGATGTGGTTGATCTCCATGTTGTAAACTTATTACTATTTACATTGTTATCATTCTGAGCCCCTAGAGTTAGAAAAATCACTAAGAATCACAGTAGTGATGTGACTGTTTCCTTTTTCTCAGTGTTGGCACTTAAAAATATTGCTAGAGATAAGGGGGAGGGAATTTCTTGTTCCATTACGTCCCCAGAAGTTTCTTATCTTTTTCTTAGCGTTTTTTCTCCTCCAAACACATCATCCGGTATTGTGGAGGCCCTTGCTGGCTCACTCGTGGCTTGGCCAGAAACGCACAGATCTACCGATAGACTGGCCAGTCTGATGGGTCTAGAAGTGAAGCCCAGGTGTTCCAGCTTAAAAGTCAGTAGAGACTGTGAGGCGCTTTTCAGATCAATTTTTTTGCTGGGTCTTCTTTGCTTTGGCCGCTATTAGCCTGGGCTCTAGAGAATCTTGCAGCATTTGCCTCTCAAGCTTCACCCTTGGCAATTTCTTTAGCTCCATTCCAAACTGTAAAATACTCCACAATTTATATAATACCTTGGCCTCTAACATCTCATTATGGCATCTGTGTAGATACTATAACTTCAGCCTGTGGTGTTATATGGGAAGAAACTTTGTAAATCACATTATGTAAGAATCTGATGCTGTCAACATTAACACACAGCACCTTGGTGTGATGGGACAGTAGGGACCTCTTCTTCCCAAAGGTAGATTATAACCAAAGATTTATCCTTAGTGTTTTCCATTCAAATAGCCCATTCACCACCTTTTGGATAACACTCTGTAATGTTGTCTGAGGCAAAATATTCTTACAAAATTATTTGTGCAAAATAGCACAACCCAGCTTTTCTATTTTAAAAAGTCTGTCTTAGTAGTAATGTGCTTTTCCAAATAAAAAGTAAATATATGTAGGTGACACCATGTTCGATCCTTCCTCTCTCTCTCTCTCTCTCTCCCCCCTTCATCTTTGGGAAGCATACATTGAGCCTGAAGCTGTAACTAACATCTTAACCATACAGAGATGAGTTATTCATCACTATTGTTCCCAATATTATATACCCCCATATCACTAGTGCATACAAAACTGTACTCGTTGCTCCTTAGGTTGAATTTGTTCAATGAGATATGAATGGAAGTGTGTCACTTCCAGGCTGAGGCAGCAAAAAACCCCTGTGCCACTCTGTTCTCATTCATGCTTCCAGTTAGGGACCATGGAAGCAATGTGCTGAGATGGCTGAAACGATAGATGAAATTGGCTTGGATTGTTTGGCATTGTATGGAGGGGAGTGGCCACAGAGATTCACAGTAGACTTTGTGTGAGCAAAATACATGTTGACTGTGTTGAACCCCTGAAGTATAGACATTCTTAAATATCACTGCATCTTCTAACTTCTCTTAGCTAATAAAAACGGCAAGCATAAGAATGAAGGTTTCTGCACTAAAGACAGCATAGCAAAATTTTGATATAGCCCTGCTCCCAAAAGCATTATTGAACTTCAATAGCAACCTTGAATGTAGACTGCCTTCCTCCAGACTTCTTACTGAGTAGAGGGAAAAAAAAACAACTATTAGTTAATTCCTTCATTGCTTTTGTTTTGATTTGTTTTCTATTTTTAACTGAAAGTACTGCAAACTTATTATATATGTATTCTACCATTAATATTATTAAATTAAAAAATGCACAAATTTTTATTTCATTATTCACATGCTCCTAGACTCCTGAAAGCAGCTGTCTTCACCCCATGGAACTGGGTCTGCATTACCATTAGAGGGTACATTGGGCTAGATGACCCCAACCACATCACTGACATTCAAGAAGCCTTTCCTAATTTCATGGTGTAATCTTGCCTGTTTTAAAATAGCTTTACTTCAGTTTTTACACTATGATGTAAGTGTGAACATTAGTTGCTCAACATTTGAAAACTCTGCACATATTTGAATAACAGGCTATTGTGCAATATGAGAAAAAATGTACACATGACTCTCTTCTGCCCGATTGATGTGTGCTTTGTTATTTTCATCGGATAAATGCAAAAACTATGAAAGTACAAACTTGCAAAGAAAAATAAACTTGGTTGCTTTTTTTCTTGTCTCAGGTACAACAGCTTTTCAGGTTTAGTTTCTACTTATTAGAACAGATTGAAATTATGTATTGGATATTCTTAACATTCTTTTATAAGCCCAATGAACAGGTGTAATTGTGTTTGGTAGATCAATTTGTCCACTTCACCATGCCCTGGAAATATGCTGGGGTTACTGAATAACATCAAATAGCCTGGTTATTTAATTATATTAAGTAAATCTATGTCTTTTGGTGGAAGTAATCAATTCAAAATGAAATAATGAATCTTACAAGTTGACAATCTATCAGATGAGTTAGATTTTCTTTTTCTGAACTCACATTTCAAAATAATTGACATAAATTCACCACATATACATCCTACTGATAGAATCTTATCAACATATGCATGTTAGCATCTAGATTATTAAAAATTTACCAAAGTTTAAAATGGAGAGGACAGGCATGAATAATCATTTAACATTAATTCCAATCACAAATTTTTCCATTGCAATAGAAAATTTCTATTATATTATTTTCACTCCTACAAATCAGAAGTAGTACGCTGATGTATTTTAATCAATCATGTATACATCAGTATAATGCTTCAACATGTCTTCATTACTGAGATGCAAGATTGTACATTTATCTTTCTCTTGACTATTATCTTTTATAGTGAAAAAGCACTGTACAAAATGCAGAAATGCTATTCAATTCAACAAATATATATGATCGATTAGTGAACAGTACTGGGATTTTTAATGTTTTCCAAGTAATCCTGATAATCATTGCATATCTAGGTTCATTGAACTCTTCGATTCAATTAAATTAATCAAATCACTTTTATGATAATATATTCTACTTCTTCACTACTGCTGGTCTGCAGACTTTTCAAGAACAGTAATAGTTCCTTTACAGACATGTTGTTTTATCCAATTCCTTTTATGTAGCAGGTGCCAAAAGAGGGTTTGCTGAAAGAATAATAAATTGATGTATTTTTATGTTAATATTTAATGATGAGAAGGAATAAGCCAGAGGGTGTGGCTAATGATCTCAATTTTGGGGGGTAGCTCTTTATATTCAGAAGATAAATATAAAAAGATTCAAGGAAGTATTTTTAACATAATTCTTCAGGAATGTGAAGGACTTGGTGTTATTCCCCACCATAGCTTATATGTTGAACAGACTCTGCAGTCAGGAAATTTTAATATTCCTCCATTCATACAGTAAACTCTAAAACATGAGTTAATGTTCACTTATTTACTTTAAGTAGAGATGAAAGACTCACTAGACAAAAGGGGATTATAGGTTTATTTTATTTACAAGTGTTAATTTGGGGGGTATGAATAAAATTAAACAAAAACCTAAATGTCCATGAATGGATAAATAGATAAACTGTGATATATATATATATATATATATATATATATATATATACTAAAACATTAAAAAAGAAGAAAATCCTGCTATTTTCAACAGCACAAAACTTGAAGGCATTATGCTAAGTAAAATAAATCAGGGAAAGATGACTCTTGTATTATCTCACATACATATGTGAAATCTAAAAAATAGAAAAAATGAACTCATAGAAATAAATAGTAAAATGGTGTTTCCCAAAGGGCTGAGTGATAAAAGAAATGAGGAAATGTTTCTCAAAGGACACAACCTTCAGTCATAAGACGAACAAGTTTTGGGCATCTAATGTACAGCATGATAACTGTAGTTAATAATATTACATTATATACTTGAAATTTGCTAAGAGAATAAATCCTGAAACCAAAATAGTAATTATATGAGGTGATGAATGTGTTAACTAACCTTATTGTAGTAATTATTTCACAATACATGTGTGTATCAAATCATCACCTTGTCCACATTAAATTTACACAATTTTATATGCCAATTATATGTCAACAAAGCTGAAGTTAAAAACAAATAAAGACTTCATAAGGAAAGAAAATAAAAGGCTGAAATCATAAAAGTGGTTATCTTTGGAGAAAAAGAAGGGATCATGAAAAGGTTTCTATTCCTGACAATATTTTATTCTTAACAGGTGACACTTAATTGGATCTGATTGCTTATGATAATTTATCTGAACACCATTATTTGTATACTCTTCTCTATGAATGAATGATTTTAATATAAAATTTTTTTTATGAAATAAAAAAATTATTTTAAAAGAAGGTATAGAAAAATGGCATTTTTAAAATGAAAAATGATGAGTTCAGTTTTATATATCTTGAAGTAGAAATACCAATTAGGGAGGTGTCCAGTAAATAGTTCTATATTTATCCTCGGCACTCAGAAAAATATACTGTGTTAGAGGTAAGATTTTTAAAAATGTTTTTAAAAGATTGTATTTATTTATTTTTAGAGAGAGAAAGAGAGGTAGAGAAACATCAGTTGGTTGCCTCTCACATGCTCCTCAACCAAGGACTGGCCCAAAACCCAGGCATGTACCCTGACCAGGAATTGAACCCATGACCTTTTGCCTTGTGAGACAACACCCAACCAACTGAGTCACTCCAGCCAGGGCAGAGGTTAAGATTTTTAAAATTATCATGATATTGTTCCATTAGAATTGATAAAATCGTCGCAAATTTATGATTAGGAAGCATGGCCAAAGCTTTGGAACACAGTCAGACATTCAATTAAGTAAAAAGGTCCTTTTTTGAACACTATCCTCTATGCATCTCCTAGTATCATTAAAAGGCAGGATAAGTAGTCAGGTACAAAATTCAACCAGTGAGGAGAATGAGCCAACATCAATTTTCAAGGCTTAATTCTGGTAGACAAGTCTTGTAAGTGTAGTTGTAGAACATAAGGAAAGAGACATTTCTTAAGAAGCTGGGATTGGTAAACATTGGATGCTGTGATGCACTATCTGGATTCCCTTCACAAGTGAAGAACTGATTTTTCCAGCAATGGGCAGTACCATGGTCTTACAGCCTGGAGCTTTTACTCCTCTACAACAGCGATTTTCAACTTTTTTTTCCCCAGTGTGCGGCACAATTCTAGTAATTAGTTTACCTGAGCCATGAGACGAAAATGGTGGAAAATCGCTGCTCTCCAAGGACTTCTCTGGTTGAAAAGAATTGTGTCATCCTAGTTCACACTTCCTTCCTATTATCTGCATTCAGTGAGTGGCTGGAATAAAGCTCCAGTTTTTATAACCTAACTCAGGACAACTCTAAAGAGTCATCTCAGCTTTAGGATATTCTATAGATCTGGTTTAGGCCTCCAATGAGACTGCAGCACAGCTCAACTTTTTCTTCTGCCCAGTATTGTCAACACCTTTTATCAACAGGTATTGATCTCAGAGATTTTTTAGCATGCCAATCTTCATCTCAAAGTCTACTTCCCACGGAACCAAAGTTGTGACAATTACCTCATGCTGCAGAAATATGGAATATATATATATGTGTGTGTGTATTCTATATATATGTATACATATACGTATATGGATATATACGTATATGTATATATGTATATGGAATATATATATATTTAACCACTTCTATGATGTATTTGAGCATGGTTTCAGTGATGGTATGTAAAGAAGCCTTATCATACTGTAGCAAAGAGTGACTGGCATTTGAAGAAATCTATTTTTAAGTATAGGGAGTTTCTCAGAGAATATATTTCTGTAAAGACAATGAAATAATAATAATGCTTCATTAGATATATGTATGATCAACATTTTTTGTTTTTGTTTTTAGTTGAGGATAGTTTGAACATATTTATATTCCTTAGGGGAGGGAGGCAGAAAAAATATAAGTGGAAAAAATTGTGTAACAGGATAGACAGATAAAAATGAAATTTTACCCCTAAAGCAGCACAATGTTATGGAATCCAGAGTATAGTGTAAGGGGATAAATTTAAATAGACTGAAGGAAGTGTTATAATTACAGAAGGAAGAAATGGAGATAAAGGTAAATGTAGCTATAGTTAAATTTATATAAGAGGTAGGTATGTTAAAGGTTCTTATCTAATTGCTTTATATTTCTTTGTGGTAAAAAAAGAGACAAAATCTCTTTAGGGCAGTTAGAAACTGGGAAGGAGGTTATGGCTGGATGATTTCTTTCTTTCTTTCTTTCTTTCTTTCTTTCTTTCTTTCTTTCTTTCTTTCTTTCTTTTCTACACAAAAATAGAATAAGGCAACTATTTATACTGGTCCAAGTGTGCAGTTTAGTGCAGGGAGAGCTATGAAATTGCAAGTGGACAAAGGAATTGAGGCTATTTATAAATGTGAATTCAAAATTATGAACTAATAATTCTAAACTGAATAAACAAAGATATCAAGTAAGGAGGAGTTACGAGACTGAAAGCAAATAAATTAAGCACTATAAATAAAACAATTAATAAAGTAGGATAAAGGGTATAAAAGTGATGGGAATAGAAGGACATAGAAACTGTGTTATTGTGGGAAGAAAAGAATAAGCTTGAACTTGAAAGACTACATATACTAGATATGCTAGATATTTTGTTTCTTTTTTTAAGCTTTTAATTGTATTTTTTCCATTACCATTTAACTCCCTTACATCCCCTCCCTCCCTGCAATCACCGCACTGTTGTCCATGTCCATTAGTCCTTTTTCCTTTATGCTCAGTCCCTCCAACACCTAACCTCCCCGCAATAGCTGACTTCTTGCTCTCTCTGAGTCTGTCTCTACTTTGTTTGTTAGTGATATGTTAGACATTACAGAAGCACAGTGATTCCAGTGAAACAAGATCCAGGGGATTGTGTGTTTACAAAATGAGATCGACTAGAATTAAGCGTGCTAAAGAACTGGGAGACTAGAATCTTGGCTAGCTCACCTCCAATGAGGTGGTTTAATGGTTTCAAAGTGTTGACACCATTGCAACATCAGGATAGGACTAGATATTTTTAAAACTGTGAGTTTGTTGTCACTATATTCAATAAATAAATACATGGGAGAGACCAAAAGATTGATAGATGGGAATGATAAAATGATGAGTAGTCACAGGATAGTTGGATGAAACATTGACTTCCAGATTATAAACATTTCTAGTATTTTGAAACTAGAAAACATGCCAAACCATGCTCTGATTCACTAGTACTGGAATAAATTGGCAGTTAATTCATCCTTTGTGCACTTTTCAGTATACAGTATTCCATTAAAATGACAGCAGTTAAATGATAAAGGCATAATTGACAAATAATTTTGAAATATATGAAAATATATGTATTGAGGATTGGGTTCCAGAGAGCAAGGGGAACAATTAACACTTGGGACATGGAGAAAGGAAGCTCTTCATAGTCTGGGAATGAGAGTCCTGAGGAGACATACCTATTATGATTTGATTTTTTTTTTCTTAATTTCATTTTTAGAGAGAGAGGGAAGGAGAAAGAAAGAGAGGGAGAGAAACATCAATGTGTGGTTGACTCTTGTGTGCCTCCTACTGGGGACCTGGTCCGTGACCCAGGCATGTTTCCTGACTGGGAATTGAACCAGTGACCCTTTGGTTTGCAGGCCAGCACTCAATCCACTGAGCCACACTAGCCAGGGTGTGATTTGAACTTGAGTGATAACAGTGATGACAGGTCTGTGATACACGGTTGGGTTAACTCGGTTTGCAGACTTTGAATAGAACCCTGGTCTGATATTTATAGAGTATTAGCATAAGTCAAGGTCCATAGTATCAGGGTTATGGTGACACCAAAAGTCACTAAATATTTACATATTTGTGGAATTAAATTTGTTGTATTTGTAAAATGATAATGACATTAATCTACTCATCACAGGGCTTAACATTAGGATAAAAGAGGGTAACAGATACCAATCACTTTAGCTGTTTTGATACATTTATCTCTTACCTATCTAATCTATCTAATTAAGGTTGTTCTTTTTCAAGCAGACCATCTTTATAGTTTAAATCAGTTAATTTGTCTATAATATAATGACATATTTTGAAGTTTAAATCTACAATCTTAGTACTGTTTTTCATTTGTGTCTATGTTCTATATCCACAAATCTCTTTTTTCTTGTCTTGGGTAAACTAATTATTAATGTATTGTTTTATTTTTCTTCCTCTATTATTTTATTATTTATACATTCTCATTCCTTTATTTCAGTGCTTACCTTAGATATTATAAAATATATACTTTATAGCTTATTCAAGGTTAATATAAATTGGTCCTTTGTCCACTTTTCAAAAGCATGTGTTATAAAAATGTTTTCAGTTTTTTATTCACCTTCTGACCTATCTTCCAGTATCACCATGCATTTTAGTGCTGTATATGTCTAGTAGTCCTAATAAATAATACTTGTTTTTACTGCATTATATTAGATGTACTCACATGCATAGCTTTCCCCCCAGCTCGTGATTCCATTCTCCACCTTTAAGTTTATTATCAGGAGTCATCTTCTATCTGCTTTAAATTCATTTTAGGTAGCAGTGTGTGTGACTCATTATTAAAATTGCATAGCTATTATTTCTCTTAAAAAGACATTAATGTAAACTTCATTTAAAATCATTTATTTTTAGAATAAAGAATTCCTTTGGTTTTCATAGTTCTGTTGAAAATTGAGTAGTGATATTTTTCTTATTCTTTTGAAGATTATATTTTTCTTTGTCTGCTTTAAAAACTGATCTTGTTTGAGTATGTTGCACTTCTTGAATTTGTGGCTGGATGTATTTTCTCAGTTTTTGAAAATTATCTTTATTATGCATTTTATTATCTTCTTTGTGCTCACTCTCTTGTTCTTATGAGATTCTAATTTTATATACATATTATGCTTTTTACTATCATTTTATAGTTTTATATTCTTTTCTGCACTTTCTGTTATTTTTACTGGCATTCTTCAGACAGCATATTTTCTACTTTTATATTATTAATGTACTAATTTTATTCAATTCCTTTTTTAAGTTTTATTTTTTTACTGTTGTTCAAGTACATTGTGTCAATTTTCCCAACATCACTTTCATGTGTCCCACCCACCACCACCTCCCATCATCAATCCTACTCCTCTTTGACTTTGTCCATGGGTCCCTTATACATGTTCCTTGATGACCTTTCCCCTTCTTTTTCTTGTTATACACCACCCTTCTCCCCTTTGGTTACTACCAGTTTGATCTGTGTTTCAATGTCCCTGGTTATATTTTGCTTGCTTGTTTGCTTTGTTGATTAGGTTCCACTTATAGGTGAGATCATATGGTATTTGTCTTTCACTGCCTGGATTATTTCACTTAGCATAATGCTCTCCAGTTCCATCCATGCCGTTGTAAAGGGTAGGAACTCCTTCTTTCTTTCTGCTATGTAGTATTCCATTGTGTAAATGTACTACAGTTTCTCGACACACTTATTTACTGATGGGCACTTAGGCTGTTTCCAGCAGTTGGCTATTGTAACTTGCATTGTTATGAACATAGGGGTACATAAGTTCTTTTGAATAGGTGTTTTGGGATTCTGTGGGTATGTTCCCAGCAGTGGAATCACTGGGTCAAAAGGCAGTTCCATTTTTAGTTTTCTGAGGAAATTCCATAGTGTTTTCCACAGTGGCTGCAGCAGTCTGCATTCCCACCAACAGAGCACTAGTGTTCCCTTTTCTCCACAACCTCACCAGCACTTACTGTTTGTTGATTTATTAATCATGGCCATTCTGACCAGTATGCAGTTGGTATGTCATTGTGGTTTTAATTTGCATCTTTCTGATTGCCAGTGACTTTGAGCCTCATTTCATATGTCTATGGGCCCTCTGTATGTCCTCCCTGGAGAAGTGTCTGTTCAGGTCCTTTGTTCATTTTTTAATTGGATTGTTTGTTTTACTGGAGTGGAGTCATAGGAGTTCTTTATATATTTTGGAGCTCAAACCCTAGTAGGAAGTACCACTGGCAAATATATTTCCCATATGGTTGGTTCCCTTTTCATTTTGCTGATGTTTTCTTTAGCTGTGCAGAAGCTTTTGATTTTGAAGAAGTCTCATTTGTTTATTCTTTCCTTTATGTCCCTTGCTCTAGGGGATATATCAGGTGAAAATATTGCTGCATAGAATATCTGAGATTTTTTTGCCAATGTTCTTTTCTAGGACTTTTTATAGTGTTATGACTTATTTTTAAGTCTTTTACAGATCTTGAGTTGATTTTTGTGTATGGTGTAAGCTGGTGGTTGAGTTTCATTTTTTTTGCATGTAGCTGTCCAGATCTCCCAACACCATTTGTTGAAGATGCTGTTTTTACTCCATTTTATGCTTCTTCCCCCTTGGTCAAACATGAATTAACCATAGAAACATGGGTTTATTTCTGGGGTCTCTATTCTGTTCCATTAATTTATATGTCTGTTCTTATGCCACTACCAGACTCCTTTGATTACATTCGCCTAGTAATACAGTTTAATGTCAGGTATTTTGATCCCTACTATTTTGTTCTTCTTTCTCAAAATTGCTACAGCTATTTGCAGTCATTTATGGTTCCATATAAATTTTGAAATGTTTGTTCTATGTCTTTGAAATATGTCATTGGTATTTTAATAGGGATTGCATTGAATCTATATATTGCTTTGGGTAGAAGGGACATTTTGGTGATCTTAATTCTTCCAATCCATGAACACAGTATATGCTTCCATTTATTTGTATCTTCCTTAATTTCTTTCTTCAGAGTTGTGTAGTTTTCTGAGTATAGGTCTTTTACCTCCTTGGGTAGGTTTACTCCTTGGTACTTTATTTTTCTTGTTGTCATAGCAAATGGTATTTTTTTCCTGATTTATGTTTCTGATACTTCATAATTGGTATACAAGAATGCCTTTGATTTCTGAATATTGACTTTGTATCCTGCTGTTTGGCCTGATTCACTTATTAGGATGAGTAATTTTTTGGTAAAGTTTATAGGATTTTCTATGTACCATATTATGCCATCTGCAAACAATGACAGTTTTACTTCCTCCTTTACAATTTTGATGCCTTTTATATCTTGTCTTTGTCTAATTGCTTTGGCTAGTACTTCCAATACAATGTTTAATAGAATTGGTGGAAGTGAACAACCTCGTCTTGTTCCTGATCTTAGTGGGAAAGCTTTTAGTTTTTGCCCATTGAGTATGATGTCGGCTGTAGGTCTCTCATATACGGTCTTTATTAGGTTGAGGTATGCTCCCTCTACTCCCACTTTGCTGAGTGTTCTTATGAATAGGTGCTGTACTTTATCAAATTCTTTTTCTGCATCTATAGATATGATCATGTGATTGTTGTCTTTCCTTTTGTTTATGTGATTTCTAATTTTGTTACATTTATTGATTTGCAAATATTGTATCATCCTTGCATCACTGAGATGAATCTCACTTGGTCATGGAGTATGATCTTTTTAAAGTATTGCTGGATGCAGTTTGCCAGTATTTTGTTGAGGATTTTACCATCTAAGTTCATCAGCAATGTTGACCTGTAACTTTCTTTCTTTGTTGTTTCTTTATCTGGTTTTGGGATTAGGATGATGCTGGCCTCATAAAAAGAGTTTGAGAATCTTTCCTCTTCTTAGATGTTTTGCAATAGTCTGATAAGGATAGGGGTTAGCTCTTCCTTAAATAATTTGTAAAATTCTCCTATGAAACTGTTCATTCCAGGACTTTTGTGTGCCAAGAGTTTTTAGATTACTGCTTCAATTTCACCAGCTGTTATTGGTCTTTCTGCTTCTTCTTGATTCAGTTTCAGAAGATTGTATTTTTCTCAAAATTTGTCCATTTCACCCAGGTTTTCAAATTTCTTGTCATATGGTTGTTTGTAGTAATTTATTATAAACCTTTGTATATCTGTGGTATCAGTTGTAATTTTTTCTCTTTCCTTTCTCATTATATTTATTGGGTCCTCTCCCTTTTTATTATTTTTTTTACTACACTTGTCCCAATTTTATTAACACCTTTATCCTCCTCCTTCCTACACCCTACCACTCTCTAGCATTCCCCCCCACCACTTAGTTCATGTCCATTGGTTGGACATAACTCATGTCCTTAACTCATGTACATAAGTTCTTTGGCTTCTCCATTTCCTATACTATTCTTAATCTCCCCTTGTCTATTTCATGCCTACATATTATGCTTCTTATTCCCTTTACCTTTCCCCCCATTCTCCCCCTTCCCCTCCCCAATGATAATCCTCCATGTGATCTCCATTTCTGTGATTCTGTTCCTGTTCTAAGTTGTTTGCTTAGTTTTTGTTTTTTAGGTTCAATTGTTGATAGTTGTGAGTTTATTGTCATTATACTGTTCATAGTTTGGTCATCTTCTATTTCTTTGATAAGTCCCTTTAACATATCATATAATAAGGGCTTGATGATGATGAACTCTTTTAACTTGACCTTATCTGGGAACCACTGTATCTGCCCTTCCATTCTAAATGATAGCTTTGCTGGATAGAGTAATCTTGGATGTAGGTCCTTGCCTTTCATGATGTTAAAGAAGTATTCACTTCTTTCCAGTGCCTTCTTGCCTATAAGGTTTCTTTTGAGAAATTAGCTGATAGTCTTATGGGAACCCCTTTGTAGGTAACTCTCTCCTATTCTCTTGCTGCTTTTAAGGTTCTCTCCTTATAGTTAATCCTGGGTAACTTAATTATGATGTATCTTAGTGTGTTCCTGCTTGGGTCCAATTTCTTTGGACTCTTGGCTTTCTGGATTTCCTAGAAGTCTATTTCCTTTGCCTGATTGGGGAAGTTCTCTTTCATTATTTGTTCAAATAAGTTTTCAGTTTCTTGCTCTTCCTCTTCTCCTTCTGGCACTCCTATGATTCAGATATTGGAGCATTTAAAGTTGTCCCAGAGCTTTCCCAGATTCTCCTCATTTTTTTTTTTGAATTCTTATTTCTTCATTCTGTTCTTGTTGTATATTTATTTCTTCATTTTGTTTCAAATCCTTGGTTTGAGTCCCAGTTTCATTCCCTTCGCTTTTGGTTCCCTGTATATTTCCCTTTATTTCACTTTGTATAGCCTTCATTTCTTCCTTCATTTTGCAACTAAGCTTAATCATTTCTGTAAACATACTGATTATCAGTATTTTGAACGCTACATCAGATAATTTGGCTATCTCCTTGTTGCTTAGTTCTTTTTCTGGAGTTTTGATCTGTTCTTTCATTTGTGCCTTATTTCTTTGTCTTGGCACACCTGTTATGTTGGAAGGGGCGGAGCCTTAGGTATTCACCAGGGCAGGACAACCCTCTTTGCTGTGTTGTGGCACTGTCTGTGTGGGAAGGAGTAAGAGAGGAAACAATGCCACTTGTTGGCTCTGCTCTAGCCCTACTTTCCATCATTCCCTCACTTCCCATAAGAGGATTGTGCCCTTTCAGATGCTGATTGGCAGATGGGTGGATTTGTGTATGTTCTAGAACCCTGTGGGCCTCTCCCACAGACTCTCCTGTGATCCTGAGAATCTTGTGGATTCTGGGAGGATCAACGGACCCTGTGATCCTCCCACTGCCACAGGTCTCTGAGATTTTTACATCTAGAGGTTTTGAGTCTTTAGTATCCCATGCTGAAACCCTGGGTTCTGTGGTCTGTCTCACTTCCCAATGGTTTTTCCCAGCTTATTGGCTCACAAATGTGGGACCAACTGGTCCACAAGCCACCTGCTTAGCTGTGCATCCTCTCTACCTCAGCTGCCCACTTCCACCCCTCTTACCAGTCTTGGTGAATGTTTCTTTAACTCCTTTGTTGTCGGACTTTCATGAAGTTTGAATATCTGGCAGTTCTGGTTGTTTTTTGTTATAATATCTGTTGTTGTCCTTCTTTTGGTTGTGCAAGGAAATGAAGCGTTTCTACCTATGTCTCTATTGTGGCCAGAACTCTTGGGTTGCTTTCTGCGAATCCATGGTGTATCAGTAACATGAGCAGATTCACCTCCTTTTTTTCCCTTGATTAGTCAAAAGCAGTCAACTGCTTTTAATCTGTTGTGAAACTGTCTCTTGAGTTACTTTCAGTCATATTTTGTTTCTTAAAATTTTATTGATTATGCAAATACAGTTGCCACAATGTTTCCCCCTTTACCCTCCTCTACCCAGTATTACCCACTGCATCAGGCAATCATCACACCATTGTTCATTTCCCCTGTCATGTGTATAGGCTCTTTGGTTACTCCATTTCTTATATTGTACTTTACACCCCCATACTCACCCCTATACCTATATAACTTCTTAATTCCTTCACCTCTTTACCCATTCCCCAATACCACACTCCCATCTATTTTTTAGATTCCGTTGTTGAAAGATATGTATTTATTGTCATTTTATTGCTTATAATTTTATCTTCTTTTTCTTAAATAAGTCCCTTTAACATTTTGTATTAAAATGGTTTGCTGATAATAAACTCCTTTAGTTTTCTCTTGTCTGGGAAGCTCTTTATCTGTCCTTCCATTCTAAATGATAATTTGGTGGGTAAAGAAATCTTGGCTGTAGGTCCCTACTTTTCATGACTTCGAATATGTCTTGCCAATGCCTTCTAGCCTGCTAAGTTTCTATTGAGAAATCAACTGACAGTCTTATAGGAGTTCTCTTTTATGTAGCTATTCTTTTTTCTTAGTGCTTTTAAAATTCTCTATTTTTTAACCTTTGGCATTTTTATTATGATGTGTCTTGGAGTAGGCCTCTTTGCATGCATCTTATTTGAGACTCTCTGTGCTTCCTGGACTTGCATGTCTATTTCCTTCACCAAATTAAGGAAGTTTTCTTTCATTAGTTTTCCAAATAGATTTCCAATTTCTTGCTCTGTCTTTTCTTCTTCTGGCACCCATATGATGCAAATGTTGGTAAGCTTGAGGTTATTCCAGAGAATCCTTATATTATCCTTGTTTTTTTTTTAATTTTTTTTTATTTTTCTTGTTCTGGTTGCTTGTTTTTTTGCTTCCTTATGTTCCAAATAATTGATATGATTCTTGGCTTCATTCAGTCTCCTATTGTTTCCCTATTATTTCAATTAGTATATCCTTTGTTTCTAACTGAATCTTCTCAATTTTTTTATGGTGTTGATGTCTTCACTAAGTCTTGAGCATCCTTATATCCAGTGTTTTGGACTCTGCATCTGGTAGATTGCTTATTTCCATTTCATTTAGTTCTTTTGTGGAAGTTTTGATTTGTTCTTTTATTTGGGCCACATTTCTTTGTCTCCTCATTTTGGCAGCCTCCTTGTGTTTTTTCTATGTATTAGGTGGAGCTGCTATGACCCTCTGTCTTAGTAACATGGTCTAAAGTAGTAGTTGTCCTGTAGGGTCCAAGGCACAACCTCCCTTACTACCCAAGCTGGGTATTCGAGGTGTGCCTTTATTTGGACTGAGTGCATGCTCCTCTTATAGTTGAGCCTTGATTGCTTTGGAAGATGAATAAGAAGGTTTTACCCAGGTTAGTCAGCTGCAAAGACTGGCTATGACCACTGACCACCAACCTCTGCCTTCTGTGGAGGATCAACTATGCAGAGTCAGGGCGGTAATGCTCTGACATGGTCTATAGCTGTCCACTGGGTGAACCAGTACTAGGGTTTCCCAGCTGGTACTGGCCAAAGCCAGCCCCTACCTGTGTTTTGCCTGGGGCAACCAAACATGAGCTATAAAGAAATCTGAGAAGGCTGCTACTTGTGCAGTGCTTGGAGATTCTGAGGTAAATTCAAACTGTGAATCTACACTGGCTGCTGCTATGAATCTAGGCTGGCTACTGCTAGTTCTGGGCTTGGGACAGTTAGTTAGTAAGAGATACAGGGGCTGGGGCCTCTCTAAGGTTGGCTATTGCTTATTTGATAGGATTTATGACATTGTAAAGCATGAGCCAAGACCAGCCATTCATATGGAAAAACAGCTTGTATCGGCCAGTAAACTGAGTCGGATGGAGTCTCTGGGGATCTCCAGGGCAGAGCAAACAGAGTTAGCTAGGTTAATGGAGTCTCATATGTGGCACCAGCCTGCCAGCTCTGTGGCTGTGTGCAGGGAGGACTCAGAAAAGGGACAATGACCTCTGCTCACCTTGATGCTAGACACTTCAACTTCTCCCTCTATGCCACTGGTGCCTTTCAATGTGCTATCCTTGTGCTGGAGCTCATAGGGAGTGAGTCTGGGTAAGTCCATGTGTGGGTTCTTTAAGAAGAATTGCTTGGGACTCTAGAAGTTTCTTCCACCCACTTAGTCCCTACTGGTTTTTATAGCTAGAAGTGATGGGGACTTGTCTCCTGGCACTGGAACCCTGGGCTGGGGTGCCTTAGTGTGGAGCTAGGACTTGTCACACCTAAGATATTCTTCCTGAATTTTATCCACAACGTGTGGATGTGGAACCAGCTCATTCCACATCTGTGCCCTTCTTACCAGTTTTGATGGATGCAGTTTTTTTAATTTCAGTTTTCAGATGCCCATTTAACTCAATTTTTGATGGTTTTGAGTCATGTTTTTTCTATATTTTAGTGGTAATTTTGATGTGGTTGTGTGAGGGGGAGAGCCATGTGTGCCTATGCTGCCATCCTGACCTGAAATTCAGTCATATTTTGTACTAGAAAGTTCTGTTTATTTTTAACTGGTTCTTTGTAATAATTTAGTATTTATTTAACACTTGATATTTTAAAATTTCTTTAATATTTGATTCAGCTTTTTAAAAAGTTTATATCAGATACTGTAAGTCTCCTATCCTTTCAATCTTATTTTGGCCAATACTTATCCATTCTTAATCTTGGTTAGTATTAAATGTGTGCTGAATATTATAGAAATAATTATAAAAATATTTAAGTCTCTGGATAAGCTAAAGAAGGATGTAATTTTCTTTAATTTAAAGGAGTTTATTTATTTATTTTTAGAAAGAGAGAAAGGGAGGAAGAAAAGGAGGGAGAGAAACATTGATGTGTCAGGGAAATATTGATCAGTTGCTTCTTACATGTCCCTACCAACCAAAAACTTGCTTTGTAACCCAGGCATGTGCCCCAACTGGGAATAAATCCAGTGACCTTTCAGTTTGTGGGGCAATGCCTGACCCACTGAGCCATACTGGTTAAGGCTGTGCTTTGGTTTTTATCTCTCAGATGAAAGATGAATTTTCTTTAAACAATTAGTGTTGAAATGATCAAAACTTGGATTCAGTTCTTGTGTGGTTTACTTTCCGTTCCTTTTCATGCCTTCAGATTTTTTTAGTTGCTCTCAACAACTG
Organism: Trachops cirrhosus; assembly: GCA_028533065.1. NCBI lineage: Eukaryota > Metazoa > Chordata > Mammalia > Chiroptera > Phyllostomidae > Trachops > Trachops cirrhosus. The sequence goes on along the minus strand of CM052543.1, from coordinate 94,622,648 downwards.
GGTTAGTTCAAAATAGCTAGTAATTTTTGGAAGAAACAGAATTTCCTTCCTTTGTGTTATTTCACTTAATAAATAGCATTGTATTGAACTTCTTTACTTAAGCTGTAAAAATGAGGACTTATGTTTATATTTGCTTTGCTCTGTCTTTTATTACTCCAGTATGTCAATAAATTCTATCAAGTCAATTTCTTTGCTCTCTTTCAGTTATAGTTCTCCCCCTACTCTCAGCATCAATATGGCCAGGGACTAGCACCCTTGATTTCTCAACTGGATTAAGAATATAGTCTTTTAGTTGATCTTCTTGTGATGTTTTTAATAGTCCCTTTATTTATTTTCTCTTTTCAATTCAGAAAGTTTGTCTTAAAATTGAATTTTGTCCTTGCTGGTGTGGCTCCGTGGATTGAGCACTGGCCTGTGAATTGTCAGGTTGTGGATTTGATTTCAGCAGAGCACAGCTTGGGTTGTAGGCCAGGTTCCTGGTTGGGGGTGTGTGAGAGGCAACTGTTTCTCTCATGAAGATATTTCTCTCTCTCTCTCTTTCTCTGTCTCCTTCCCTCCCCATCTCTAAAAATAAAATAAAATAATAAAATAAAATTTTTACTCTGTGATGGATAGAGACTTGACGTGGGGATTGAACACACAATACAGTGTAAAGATGACTTATTATAGAATTGTGCACCTGAAACCTGTATAATTTTGATAACCAGTGTTACCCCAATAAATTCCATAAAAATGAAAAATTTCTACTGTGTATCTCCCTCACTTAAATTTCTTCAAACTATCTTCAAAACAATCAAGTTGAATAAAAATCTTTTAGCATAATATATAATATTATTCAGGAACTGATGTGTTATTATCTCCACTATGTCAGCTCTCACACTTCCATACTTACTGCCACATTTGTATATGTTTCTGCCACATTTCACTAGTCAAAATTCTGAAAATGCTATGCCTTGAATTGGTGCAACCATCTTTGAAGGACACCTTTTGGTATTGGTTCCTCCAGAATGACTTCTCTGATCGGTACCCACCCTTGTCCTGCCTCCCAGGTATATCTGGGTGTCCTGTCCTGGCTTTTCTTCAAACTAGTTATCAATCTTGGAAAATAATATGTTCAGAATATATTTGTTTATAAACAGATATATGATACAGCAACTGAGGTGTAGTGAGTAAGGAAGAGAGAGATATGATAAGGTCAGAAATGTATAAAAGCAGAAAAATATGGGTGGAAGATGTTTGAAGCACTTTTAAAATGCAATGGAAATTTTTGGAAGGTTTATTTAAGGCACTAAATATTCCCCCAAATTAAGCCTATATCTGGCATATTAGTGCACTCAATATATTTAAACTGAATTAAATATTTGACCAATTTATTATTAAGTCAGTACATATCATACGCAAATTCATTATCAGATGGTAAAAAAATGACATAATGAATACAGGACTCCATCCTTAAGGCCCTCACATTCTATTAGTAAACTCATACATTAACACAGATATATTTTATGGAAAGTCCAAAATGAGGGTGACATACATTTCAAAGATCATAGCTTTTAAAGAAAGATACATCCATAATCTAATGACAGAATTTTTAAAGGTGCAAAATAGCTTTCTTTGAAAAATATTTTATTTTGAAAATAATCTCAAATCTGCAAACATCTTTCGAAAACAATATAATGATCTCCTGAATACATTTCACCTAGCTTCATCAATTATTAATATTTTGGTATATCCTTCTTTTTCTTCTTATAATTCTTACTATTATGCTGAATTTTTGAGAATAAATTATAGACATGATAACTCTTCAACCTAACTACTTGGGCATATATTTACTGGGTTAGCCAAAAAAATACATATAGTTATTTCCATAAAATAAAAGATACATTTTCCATTTTTACTAGTAACTTGATTGATTTAGATATTTTGAATATGTTGGCTATCTCCCATGTGGTATAACATTGATAGTTCTCAGTTAATGTTTTGATTTGATTGCTATCAACTTCAACTGGTCTTCCCAACTGTGGGGCATAATCCAGTGAGGAATCTCCAGCATGAACCACTTTTGATACATTTGATCAGTCACAGCACCTTCCTCATACACCGAACAAATCTATTTGTGTTTCAGTCTCATTTTTACCTTCCTTGAATTCATACCTTTTATGACAGTGTGGTTGGAACTGGAGACTATTATGCTAAGCAACAAAAGCCAGTTGGTGAAAGACAAATACAATATGATCTGATTCTTAACAGGAATTTAAATAAAGTAATGAGCAAACAGAACCAGAGACATGGAAACAGGGAACAGACTGATAGGTGAAAGAGGAAAGGGGATGGGGGGAATAGTGGAATGAAGAGGAAGGGATTAGTCAAAGAACATGATGTATATGAATGACGGACGGACATGGACAACAGTGTGGGGATGGACTGCGGGAGCAGAGGGTGGGATGGATGGAGGAGGGCAAAGGGTGAAAAATTGGGAAAACAAATAGAATAAACAAGGACAATAAAAATAATAATAATTATAAAAAGAAATAGTAAAGCAAAATATGCCAAAATGTTGCATATTTTCTTCTATCATCAATATTTAAATGGCTACACAAAAATTCACCAATTTTGGTAAGTTTGTTTAAATGTACACTGATATGATAGCTGTCACAATACTACCTAACAAAACTGTTTTGAATGATGTTAAAGATAACAAAGTGATACTAGAGCCATCTTATGGAAAAAACAAACTTTTTGGCCAACCCAATACTAAAAACAATATACTCTGATACGAACACAGAAATGACTTTATTCAGAATATAACATTGATATAACATTATTATCTAATATATAGTCTATTTTCAACCTTCACAAATTGCTCCAATCTGTCTTCAATAGAATTTTTTTTCTGTCCAGGATCCAATCAAGAACCATATATTTCATTTAGTTTTCATATGCTTATGATCTCTTTTAATATGAAACAGTTGACAGCATTTTTTGTATTTAGTAGAATGTTACTTTTTAAAACTGCCATTTTTAAGAGTACAGGCTTGTGTGAGTATACACACATGTGTGAGAGAGACTAATTATTTCACTGGAATTACATTCAAGTTATTCATTTGGGGCAAAATTATATTCTAGCAGGTGAAAATTTATACAAATTTTGAAAAATGTAAAACATTTATATAGAGAAATGGAGTGGGGCACAGAAAACAATTTAGAACTAAGAAATAAATTGAGGATTCTTAGTCCTAATTCTAGGCTCTTACTACTAACTATAGGTGCTATGGGTGGTTTATTTATGGCTTGAGATTTTTTAAGATAGAGGAAATTATTAAAAATTAGATGTGTCAAATAGAAAATTTGGACAATGCTTTCAAAATATATTTAAGTATGATATAGCTAGAACTGGCTCCCTGATGAAAACAGTCAGCACTACTCCCTAATTAATTACAAACATTGGAAACCTCTAAACTGTCAAAAAAACCTCAGTTTCAATTTTGAAGGCACGTGCTTTTTGTATACGGGAACATTGAGAACTTTCATCTTTAAAGCAAAGAAGCTATATCCAGTATTAAAGCAGTCTTCCATGGGGTAATTCTTAACATTTGGAATTTGGAACATTTTAAATGGGAACATGGCACCTTTATCGAATATTGTAGAATTACAGAAGCATAAAATAGTCACATTCTTTTAGACTTCCCCCTTATTTGCTACATAAAACAAACCCAGAGAGAGGATGATCTGCCCAAATTTGCAGTGCTAGAAAATGGTATAGATTAATTTCTTGTCTAGCATTCAGAATTCATTGTTCAATTGGCAGATATCTAGAATTTGTTTGCAGAAATCACGAGTTTCTACTTCATGAATAGTCCCTTGTAATTACTGTCACTATGTATATTAGGCCTCTCACAGTCGGGCCCCAGTCTCCTGAAGGAAGTATAGTAATAGAATAGGCAATGTCAGAAAGGTTTGCAAGAGCTTCACCAGACCTTTTTTAAGCTTTTTTTAGCTTGACCATCAACCATTTACTTACTAGAGTGGCCCATCTCATAAAATTTCTTTTTTCAGATCAGGGACAAATTTGAAGTGCCATAGACCACAAGAAAATTCTTTTTTTCATGTGATTCCCCAAATATAAACTCAATAGTACTTTTATCAGGCATGTTTCTAATCCATTAGCAATATTGACTTTGCCATGAAATGAGAGTGATTCAATTTCAGATTATATTATAGAAATGAAATTATTATAGCTTTGACTGCTAGTTTTACAGTATTTAAGGCTATATCAGGGTTTTCATGCTGAAGCTGTATATTGCAAGTTTTATAATAAGACATTAAAAATAAAAAAAAAAGCCAAATGGTTTTTGATACTGCAATTGTACCTGTGAGAAATCCATGTCAGGCTTTTTATTCAAAGAGATCCACGTGGATGGGTAAGTCCCTCTGCTTAATAACTTTCATTATTAGATTGGCTCTGGGTGCTGTTGATACACTTTCCAAATGCTACAGATTGTTCCATTCCTGGGTTTGTTCACCCTGGGCACCAGGTACAGAGTTTTATGTGGTACTAGAAACGTAAAGGAGAAGACAGGGTGGTACAAGTCACCCAATCACTTACTACCTGTCTGACTGTGATCACGTTACTTAATGTTGTTGAAACACAAGTTATATAACATGAAAAATGGGGAATTCTATCTTCCTAAAAGCAGGAGACTGGGCATTTTGAAATCATTTCCAATGCTCCTAATGTTTGCATTTAAGTTAAAATAAGGAGGCAGGTGATACAGGAGATCGTTAGGAGCAGGGGAAAGATGCTTACCTCCAACTTATATTTGAGACACATTACAAAAACATCATTCCCCAAAATACCCAATATAAAGTGGTAATCTGAATTAGGCCTCATATAAAGAGTCAGAATTTAGCTTCAAAAAAGGTGAATATATCCAATGTATATATTTATGACAATAGCAGTCCAGGTAAAGGAGAGAACCTTAGAACTTGCTATAAGGTGTGAGTATGGTTACTATGTTCAAAGACAGTAAGGAAGCCTGTAGAATTAGAATGGAGTAAACCATGTATGGGCTATACAACTTTGATTTACAACTGTAATCAAAGTTATAATGGATGATAAGATCAAGCAGGGCCTTAACATACTTATATTTTATTGAGTGGAAAGAGAGTCCATTGATGGAATTTAAAAAGAGAATTTGTATAATCTTGCGTTTGAATTAATCCTTGTTATAGCTATTGGAGTAGATGACAGAAAGTCAAGGGTAGGTATAGGATTACGTATTACGAGGCTATTGCAACAATCCAGGTGAGAGGTGATGAGAGCCAGGACCTCAGTAGCTGCAGAGAAGATGGAGGTAAGTGAACAGATACTGTAGCATGGTCTGATAGACTTTTTTGTTTTACAGATCAAATATAAGACACAAACTAAGAAAAACAGTTAAAGAATGACTCCAAGTTTTAATTGTCCTGAGCAACTGGATGGGGTTCCTAATAAAATTTGATAGAACTGTTGGGTGAAGAAATAAGTACAGGAGTTCATTGAAAAGCATATTGGTAAGTGACATCTACAATTGGAAATAGCTGTGTAGTTTTTAAAGAACACACCAACGTGATGTATATGGCTAAAATATAGATACCATTACATGCCTCAGGTAAAGGTGTTAAACATGTGCCCTACCAGCAGCACAGCTCATTTGTGGTTTAACTATGTTATACTCACTAACCATGTAAAAGGTGCCTGCCATGAAAAATGGTAGGAATTGAAAATATTTGTTCAATAAATAGATTGGTAAAACATATAAGGAAAGAAATACTATACTCCATTATGTGCATTTGCCATTGTAAACATTGTAAAGAATGGTCTAGGCATAATCAATGAGGATACATTTTTTTATTGTTGACACTAGTACAGATGTCCCCAATTTTCCCCCCTCCACCAGACCCCTGCCAGGATGTGTTTTTTTTAATGGTAGGATTTATAATGTCAGGGAAATATACTACAGACACATATCTCCTCCTTCTATAATTAAGATCATCAGCAAACTTCTAAAACAAGAGTAGTAAAATGACAGATTTACTGTATGCCAGGCACAATGCAAATGTTGTTGTTGTTGATGATGATGACTTTTTTGTTTTTGGATTTGTTTTTAGATTATCTCCTTATCTCTTTTTAGCCTCCCATCTGGTAAATATTATTGTTTTCATCAATTTCCAGAATGAGAAGCTGTGGAGCAGGGAAATTAAGTAAATCCCCAATTAACACAACTAGCAATTGGTAGAGCTATAATTTGTATGTAAATTTGAACCTGTGTTCTTGGCCACCAGGATATAATACCTTTAACTGGACACCTCCAAAATATAATGAGAGCCTTGAAACTTCAGATTTGGGTAAACTACCCTGTTGTAATTATACCCCATTCACTTCTGTTGAGAAAACAGCTCTTACATGAGATATCTTCTCTCCCTCTTAGAACACCTAAATTATGGCCAATTACAATCCTACTTCCCAAATAAAGCTTTCTTGTTTGAATTCCCCTAACACTTACTATGAGAAGTAAACCAGTTATCTCAAAATTATTATTGTTCTACACTACATGTTACTCATTTTATGTTCTTTCACACACTAGCACTACTAATGCAGACCTTAATAAATTGACTATTGATTGAATAACTCTGGAATAAGCTAAAATTAATAACAATAATTATTTTAAAATGTTAAATAACTAAAGAATGTTTTTAAGACCTCCTTCTGTCACTTAGTACACAGATGAGCTTCTCATAATTTAAATAAAAAGAAATTAAAATAGTGAAAGGCCTTGGTTTAATATTCCATGGTAGAAATCAATGACATATAACTTGTATGAGATTACTTTTATGTGTCTTTTTTTATTTGAATTTACATGATCTCATCCCAGAAACTATGAGAGATCAGAAATCTCAACAGATTTTAATATCCATTTGAATTTAGTTTTTCAGATAAAATTATTTACTGTAATTGTAATCTTTACTAATTAAACAGATAAAAGGAGCAGTCTTGCCATGAAGAATACCTGTAATGATTAATTAACAGTGAGTACTAACCCTGAAAATATTATTTATTCTCAGATTCATGCATGAGAACTTGGGCTCCCTTATAAGAATAGAAAAACTTTTTTTTAAATTTTAATATTACTTAATGACCTCAGTCTCTATCTTCTCACATCCTCTTTTATACATAAATGATGAACTCTAAATATGTAACATTATTTAGGGCTGAATTTTACATATAAGTAAAATTTCTATTTTATTAAAGTGTTTTCTCAAATATCAGTATATTTATTTGTATATAAAACAAAATGAACATAATTCAATAGACCCTTTCAATTTCAAATCAAGGGAAATGCTATGATGCTGTCCGTAGATTGCAGTTGGTCAATGTGAATTGACAATTACGCAGCCATAGCATTCACAGTAAGTAAATCTGGTACTTCTTTGAGTCATGTGACACTTTCATAAAATTTATCGTATGATGTTCATAGTAAAAAAAAATAATCCAAGGTTTTTTTTAATATACAGGGCCTCATTATCTAAAAAACAAACAAACAAACAAAACCCAAAATAAGCCAAACCAAATGAAAAACACTTGGAAGCTGTTCAGTTGTCCAGTCACTTAGCTCACAGAGTGAAATCCCAAGATCATGGAACATAGGAGAGAAGGCTTTAATGTTAATGGGAGGACAGGTATAAATGATTGATGTGTCTAAGGTTAGATGTGCGTGGACTGGGGCCTAGAGATGAGCTTGTGGAGCCAGAGGGCTCTCAAAGGTCACTGTGAGCGCAGGGATTAGGGAGCCTGACAGAAGACAGAGAAAGACACCATGTTCAAACATTCTAGTTTCCAAGTATGCAGAGAGCTGGTATTGTGCATAGGTCCATGTAAGTTTAAGTTCAGCCTCTGCACGGTGTTTACCATTGTGCCAGGGCTCCAGAAATAGTTATTTAAACTGTGGTTTTGCCCAAACCACAAAGTGATAGCTAAAATTCACAGCTGCAACTTAATAGATGCCTGTACCATGCGCTGCCATGCTGAAGATCTTCGTGATATAAACTGGAATGCCATTTAAAGAAGAGAGGGGCTAAATTATTAGGTAAATTGATCAGAATTAATATTAGCCTGATTAAGTCTAAACTTAATCTACTTTCAACATGCTCATTTTGGTTCTTTTCAAAATCCAATTAACTTATGCAGCTGATTAGCATTTGCAAGTTCTGATTTTATAGGCTGCGAATTTCTCTTACCATTGCCCTCTCTTTCATTTTCATTACTTTAACTCCAAATATTACAAAGAGGTTTGACAAAGTATTTGAATGTTAGCCAGTTTTGATTCTGAAAATTTCTTGTACAGCTGTCATTAGCTAGGTTTTCTGAAGCCAAACAACATCCTTAAAACAGACAAGTAGGAGGAACCATAAAGCAAACACAGGTGCCAAACCTGGTGATCCAAAGTATGTGGAAATAGCATGTTCATCACATCTGAAAGCTCCCTCCTTTATTTCTTGATAATAAGCAAATAAACAACCAATCCTACAGTGTAATTATGTTTCTCCCTGGAGAGAATCAAGAAAGTAAGTCTTTCCATGTATCAGGAATTTGACTTCATTTTTCAAAAGCCTTTAAAAGATTAAATGGTCTTTTTACTTCACAATTCCAAACACATTCCAAGCTCATAATATCTGCAAGAACAAATGGAAGAATAAGTGAAAATGTCACATACTTCTTATAAAACTACTTTGTGAGAATACAGTTCTTTCAAAAAGTTGAATAAAATGGTTTTTAGTTTTCAGTTAATTTCAGGGTCTGAAATTTCTTTTTCTACTACAATGACAGATTGAAGAACTGAAACAAATTGCCAAACTGAAACAACTAGGCAAGTAAGGAAACTGCAGCACTTCCAAACTTTGTGAAACTGGACACTTAGACGTTAAGTGAAGGGCGTCCATTCTCAGCTTTGATTCTTTGAGGATCTTGAGCTTATACTTTCTCTACTGAATGAGGTATAAGGAAAAAGAGATACATCCAGAATTTGTCAAAGTGGAAATAATAGAGAAGACTCCAGAAATAAGCAAAACAAAACAAAAAACAAAAGAATACATCCCTTTTCCAAGATATCTTAATCCTCTTGACCCTTGCACTCAGTGGACGGAAAAAATAGTTTTTGCTGAGAATTTTTGTTGGCAGCAAAATGGCCCAGGTGTTACATCTGTGGAGTCAGTCCAAATCTTGTTTCAGCAACTTTGGTACTTGACTTCTGGCTCTGAAATAATTCACAGTCAAGACTCAAACAGTAAGAGAAAAATGATTGATAAAGGCACAGAGATAGAAAAATTGAACTGTAGAAGAAATGGGCTCAGAAAACAAGTTCCAGAGATTAAAGAAGGGCCCTTGCAGTTTAGGAAAGAGAGAGTGAGAGAGATGCAAAGAAAATGCACCTGGGGAAAGTGGGTGGGGAAAAGCACGTGCGTGCTCCATAGAGAGAACTGCCTGCGAAGCGGGTGGGGAAACGGTGCGCTTGCTTAGCAGAGAGAGAGTCAGAGACAGGGAGAAAGAGCTCCCTGGGAGAGAGAGGGTTCTCTCTCCCACAGAGCCACACTGGGTGCTCCATCCTGAGGATTTCTATCCACTCTCTGAAGGAGGATCTAGAGGAGGTCCCAAGGGAGGATTTCAATGAAATATTTATATGCTTTTCCGTGTGTGTCCTTTCAGGGTTGTGGTCTCTACTAATTAGTCTGCTCCAGAGCAGGGTCATCAATCATTGCAGGTACTCATAATGTCAGCCATGGCATTATCTGGTTCTGCTGCTTTTCTGGACCTGGATCTGAAACATAACTGAGGCCTAGATGTTATCACCTAGATGTTACCTGGCCTTTCATTCCTACTCCGTGTATGCCTGTCTCACTGCCTACTATATTTTTACTAACTAGCCTGCCTTCGTGTATGTTTTCAGTCCAAATCCTTGCTACATTGTTACCCAAGAAAATTTGGTTATTTCAGGATTTATCCCTGACACAAGGTACAAATTCATACAATTAAAAAAGAAAAACAGCAGTCTATACACAGTGTCACAGGATATGATTTATTCTGTTTTGTGTTATTTGTTCATTTAGTGCTTAGACATTGAAAGACTAACCAGGTTACAATTGATTAGACCAAGCCTGGACATCTGACTCAGATAACATTGTCTCAACTTTCTTCTTACCCAAAATCTGCAGAAAATCTTTATATATGTCTTTATATTCGATATGCATTAATCAAGCACTTATTCCATATCCGACAATTCTTAAGAGGTTTGAGAAAACAAGAATAAACAAAACAGAGAGCCTAGTTCTCATGGAGATTAAATTGAGCAGATTTTGTCACCTATTTGCTTAATAACTGCCTTGGCTTTCCATCGCACCTAGAATAATGTCTAAACTCCTTGCCATGGTATATAGGTCTGAGGGGATCTGACTCTAGCCTACCTCTGCTATTTATTCACCAAACTTAGTGGCACTGCCCTTAGTGTTCCTGAGGTGAGCTTAGCCTCCCTCATTTCCTTTGTACCTAAATTTCCTAAGCCAGGAACATGCCTGTCTCACATCTTTGAAGGACTAACTGTTCTGGTTTTCCAGGTCTCAACTTAAATGTCACTGCTTCAAAGACATTTTTAATCACACCATTAAAAATCAAAAACAAAAGAATAATAACACCAACCACCACCAAGTCTTTCTATCATGCCATAATTTCTTTCCTTAATACAGCCTGAATTAGCATCCTTGTTGAAATGATACAGGGGTATCTGCAAGATCACTGAAGAGAGGGAAGGAATCCTGAGGTGGTACAAAGAGAGCCCGGGCTCTGGAGAAGGAAAGGATCAAGAAATGCAAGAGGTGGTGGGATTGAAGCTTCAGCGTGGTGCTTGACAAATTTTTCAACTCCTGAAGCAGCACAAGACTGCTTCCTGGGGTAAAGAGTAAACAAATCATCATGACAGCAGCATTGTGTTGCCCTGACAACCAAACCACACAGCAGGTGACACATCAGGAGGAAGTTTGCATGGAGTTTGCACAGGCTGGAGAGGTCACAGAGACACGGGCACCACAGAGGTTAACCTGGCAGCATGGGGAGGGGCAGACCTGCCAGTGTCGCCCATGGGATTGGCCAGGAAAGTTGGAGGCTTCCAGAGTGCATGGAATTTTGGGGCCAGATATTGAAATGGAAGGGGCAGCGTGTTGCTGCTTCTCCTTCTCCTTGCTGGCTGTGTCTGGCAGCGATCCCAACTCCTCTCGGTGTGGGAACTGCAGCTGTGGTGGCATGGGCCACACGCAGACTCTAGAAAGATGCCTGAAGCCAGACTGCGATCAGCAACCAGCTAAGTCAGCCTCTTTCCCCAAAGGCGAAGAGTATTTTTACTAGGAGAGGTAATTCCAGGTGCAGCTTTGAACTAATCTGGCAAAGGTGGTGGGTTTTTTGTTGTTGTTATTGTTGATTTTGGTTTTGTTTTGTTTTTTCCCTTTTGGGTGTTTTAGAGGGACAGTCTGTGAGACAGAAGCCTGCCATTCTTTCAAAACTGTGTTACTTTTGAATAAAAGACTCCTTTCCTTTTTCACCTAATCTCTGCCTCTGGAATTTATGGGTGGTGGGCATCAGGACCCCATCTCTGTTCAGTAGCAGAATTTTTTGCTTGTTTATCTTACCTTTTCTCTTTTTATAGATTGTAAATTCTATAAGAGCAAGTACATACATATACTTTCTTTCTCACTCTCTTATTTCTAGCCCTTAAAATAATGCTTGGAATTTTTTAAGCTGTCATAAGATGTATTGTAGAACATATAAATAAATAAATTGGTGAATTTATATTTATTTATGTTTTTCTTAATGTAAGAAATCAAATCAATTTTGCAAAAGAATTACCCATTCAATATTAATGCACTGCTAAAAGTAAAACAAGATGGTGATATACTTAATTTTTCTAATTGACAGACTGATAAAGAAGTGAAAAGTAAGAGAAAATGTTCATTTCTGAGTGACTTAAGGTCATGTAATCTTTTCTTTCTTTTTTTTTGCTTATAAATTGCATGATTATTAGAATTATGCCAACACATATAATAGACTTTTTTTGCACCCTGGGCATTTTGAGATACATTTAATTCAGGATATAAATCACATGGGAAAATGATTTATGTAAATTTAGAATTAATTAGCATGTATTAAATTATTTTTCCTATCATTGAAGCAAACAGAAAAAGTCAAATGGATTGAATTGGTACAGAGAGAGAGAGACAGAGAGAAGCAATTTGCAAATCATCATACCGCTATGTTGATAATAACCAGAAATGGATTAAGTTCCAGGCTGCAGGAATCTTTTACCTTCATTGTAATTCAAATTGAGTACAAGAGACCAGTCTTTTCTTATTTACAATAAATCATTGGCTTTGTGGCTCAGCTTATAGGCATTCTTGCCCATGACAGTGCATTTCATGAACATGAAAACAAACTTCCATTAACTACTTTAAAAGTCCTACTGCCACTGTTATCAGACTGAAGGGGTTCATTTGCCTGCATGCATCAAAGTTCAATAAGACATCAACAGTTCTAAAGTCAAGAAAGTATGAGTTTATTACATGAAGAGATGGCACCACCCCCAAAGTCACAGGTGAGCCAATACTCAAAGACCTGGCTCCCTGATGACATCGAGGAGATGTATTGTATAAGAAAAGATATTAATCATGATGAATAAAAGAGCTAGGTTTATAGTCTTGACACTGGTTGGCACTAGGGTAGGGGATAATTAATCAGGTATGGAATAGTTCTGTCTGATTTTGCAAATGTTTTTTTAGTGGGGTTCTTCACTTTCCTGGGTCTGAAGCTGAAACACAACTGAGGCCAAGAAGTCATCTTTAGTTTGATTGAAAACTGTGTCCCTGTGGTCAATAAACCCAAGACCTTGTTTCTAAGACTCCTGGATGCTTCATTGTCCTGAGAGTTTAATGATTAAGCAAGGGAGAGGTAAGTAAGTGAGTCAGGGTACTAGATGTGCCCAGTATGAGTCAAGGAAAAAAATATAAAAAGCAAAGGTCAGAATTGGAGAAAATAAGGTTTTTTCATGGTTACACCATTTAGTTATTCTAGCAAATGTTATTTAACTTGATGTAAATAAGAGGGAAATAGGATAGTAAGGAGTCAAACTAGCTTCTAATCCTGATTCTATCACTTAGTGGCCTTAAGAGATTATCCAGTTTATCAAGAATCTCTGAGGCTTGGTTTTCTCATCTATTTCTCATTTATTTTATTTATTCTATAAAATGGAATAAATAATTCCCTCATGACATGTAATGAAATTCACGATAATCCATACAGTATGCCTGCTACATTATAAGCACTGAAAAATTTTAATTTCCCATCCAAATCTGTCCGCCTTTTAGGGGCAAAGTAGACCTTTAAACTTTTTATCTCTCACATATATCTCAACTTCCTTACTAGCACTGAAATGTTTTTCTAAAATGCATTTTTTATCAATTAATTCTGCTTGTCAAGAATGATCAATGTTTTCGTCATTGCACACAAGATCAGCTCATATTCTTTACAATAATAGTTGAATCTTTTATGTCATGATGCTGTTACCAGACCAGGACTAGGCCGGAGTGGGTCTACCTTAGACTGTCTGGTGGTATGTGGGTTCTTGACTTTGTGCAGTAAAGATTTTTGTGCTTCCATGTACAGTACACAGCCATGTTTTTGGCACAAATTTTTAGGAAAAAGTCTTTTGTTTTAATTTTTTATTCAATCTTTTATTTATTTATATTTAGAAACTTTTTTGTGTTATAAAGGAATTTTAATATTTATTTTTGAACATATTATAGCACAAGAAATTTTATGTAACAAATAATTACAAAACACAAGCACAAATACAAGGCATTTCAGGTACTACCCATGTATAATGTGTATCCTTATTTTTCCCTCAAAAATTTGGGCAAAAAAGTATATGTTATACATAGCAAAATATGGTACATCCAGGTGATTTTGAAAGTATGTTTATTAAAGCAGGAGACAGTGAAACAAGGAAGGGCTGTGGATAGATGAAGCAACAGGAGAGAGTCAATGAGGGGCTGCTTTAATATCACTGAGAAGTAAAACCACTGTGACAAGAGTGAGCCACGGTGGAACAGTTGTTGGCTCAGTGAAAAGTCAGAAAAGAAGGAGTGAAGAAAGGTTCAGGGAGTGAGCCCAGGATGAACTGCCACTGCCCACTGTTTCCCTGCTTGCAAGTGTCGTGGGAACCCTCAGAGTTTTTTTGTTTTTTTTTATTTGTTTTTAATACACTCCTGAGAGGAGGGCACTGGTGCTCTCCAAAAAGGCTAACTCGCATCCTTTGTTTTGTTTTGAGGGCTTTTCTCTGTCTCGTGCAGGCAGGAATCTTAATAGAGGTCTCAGGGGAGAGTCTCAGCCGAATATCCATCAGCTTTCCAGGTAAGTTCTTTAATAAGTTGATGTACCAAAATGAACACACAGAGGGACTGGGGTCATTGTCAGGGCAGTTTCACCTTTAAAGAATGTCACTGAATAGGGACCAGAACAGAGATGGATCTGTCAGAGCATAGTCTAGAATGTCGTAAATTATTTGTTCCTAAGTATCCTTATTTAGGGACAATAAAACCTTGAGTTTATTATCTGGCTGTAAATTGCTTAGTCAGTGTTAGGTCAGAGTCGCTCAAAAACCAGACAGACACAATGAGCTAAGGATCAGGGTTTATTAGCGGGAATAAGAGGGAAAGTGGAGCCAACCTAGGGAGGTTGGGGAGCCAGCCAAGGGAGGTTAAGACTCACTCGGTTGTTCTTAGGGCAGGGTTTTTAAGGGCAAAAACCCATGAAGGTTAACTGGTAGGGGTATCAGAGTCTGATTGGCTAGAGCTGGTTGCTGGGTGCCATTTCTGCTGACCATTTTTCTTGATACATCTTGTCAGGTTCAAGTTAAAGCTGCATCCTGTTGTGCCGGATAGGCCAGCCCCAGACCCCAATCTTAGCCGGGCATCTGTTTGTCCTGGGTAGGGTCAGCAGGCACTTCCCAGGCAGGCATTTTCCCAGGCTACAGTTTCCCACTGTACAGTTTCTCGCCTGGTGATTTTCCATCCCTCCTAGACCTACCTAGGTCTGTCAATTAATTTGTTCAGTTGACTGTCTCTGTGTCACCATTCCACTTACCAAGGAACTTTCCTGGCTTCTTAACAACCTGCCTCAATGCTACCACTTATTTTCAGCCTCATGCAGCATTGTCAGGCTTATAGTTTATGATTTTCCTTTTTCAAATTTGACCATGTTTAGCACATCTCCTATTTTTGTTTAGCCACCAATTTCACTTTTCACCTTTTACCTATTGATTTCCAATAATGAATGAGAGATCAATATTCTAAAATTGATATTCAAATCTCTTTGGCCAAGAGAACTGGGGCCATTCAAAGCCACTGTTTGATGCCACACTTTCCTCCTCCGTAGTAGCTCCATGGGATAAAGTCAGGATTTGTCTCTTTGTTGCTGTTTTTTTGCCTCCTTTACCCATTTACAGATTTATTCTGAGTGGTGGGTTTGTTCTCAATGTCTTTTCTCTGGTCAATAACTTAAAAATTACTATTTTTAAATAGTGGAATAGAAAATCATAAGAATTGGTGTTAACAAATGTGAATTTCAATATAATGTCTACAATTTATAGTTTGTGTTGACTTGTACATGTTAGCATTTTTATATCAGTTTCATAATTTTAAAACCAAAACTAGTACTACCAATAAAGTGGAGTGCGTAAGTTCATGAAAAGCAACTATTTCAGTATCATTTCCAATTAAGCACCTGAGATATCATGCCTCTGCTTCTATATATTGAAAATTAACTTTTTTTATATTTGTGTACTCATTTTTTATTATTATTTATTCTATTACAGTTGTCCCAATTTTTCCCACTTTGCCCTCCTCTGCCCAGACCACCCCCTGCTCCCACAGTCAGCCCCCACACTGTTGTCCATGTCCATGGGTCATTCATTCATATATACTCATTCTTATATTTTTACATTTGGTTTTATTTAAGTCTGTATTACAAGTATGTCTATATCAGATTATATATTTTCTTCTTTCATAAATTCAAAATTGATATAATACTGTGTGGAAAGGGAAGAATTCACATTTTGCTCTTCTGGTTCTTTTGGCTAGTAGAATAATCAAATCACCAGGAGGCAGACTAAAAAGACAAAAAACAAATTTAATCTCATGTGCGTGGGAACCTCATATACAGGAGAGACGTACCGTGAATACATGAAAGGTTGACAGATAGAAAGGGGAACTGAGGTGTATAAGGCATCCTGAGCTAGAGATGAGGTAATGAAACTTGGGGGTTTCAAAGTGTCATTGCAGGATATAAGAGAGCAAACCTTTAGTAATAGAAGTTTGCCCTGTCCTATAGATGGGTCAAAACAAATGATCTCTGATAATATCTTATTATGGACAATGTCCCCAATTCAAATTCTTCTCTGTAGTTTAAGGGAAGGCCAGACATTTCTTTTGAGCCTGAAGTTAAAATTGTCTTTATCTCAAAATAATGTATATGCCACAGAGGCATGCTTTGTGGTGGCTCATTCTGAATCTTCACAATACTTTCCTCTCTGTTACCATCATTTTTTTAAAATTGAGCAATTCTTCTAATGAGCCAGCAAAAATCTTCAGATGAGTTCTGATTTGATTAGAAGAATCCTTCTCCATCAACATATGTACTGCATAATTGTATTCGACTCTCAATGTATTTTGCCAAAGTTAGCATATATTACCCTAATGTTGTGATGCAAAAAAAAAAAAAAGGCAAAATAGAGCAGTGGAGTGAGCAGTTCAATGCAGGATAGTTTTCCTTAGCAGAAGAGATTCCTAACTGAAGTGCTGATATGTGTGTGTTGGTGGGGGGAACTTTAAAGGGCTTTGCTAGATCTGAGATAAACAATTCAGGATTATATCACTATTTATAAAGACTTCAAAAATATATCTTTTTAGCATCTCCATTTAAGTAAATATTTATAAACATCAGCATCTTTGGGTTCTTTAAACATTATCGATAATTTCAAAATTATGGTTGTTACCTGAGTGCTTCCCCTCCTCCCAGAGACCCTGCAACATCAGAGACCCTGCAACATCAAAGTCCAGAAAGGAGTTTTCCTGAAGCCAGAATCAAGGCTTGAGTAATTCTTTTCTTTCATATCTTCCTTTATTTATGAAGAAATGAATTTATTATTTATTCTTTATATTAATCCATAAATGAAATAAAGCAGTGCTTTTCAATTTCTTAATCATAAGCCACAATAAAAGTCTCTTACTCTATAACATAGACAAATTATACACAATTGAAAATAGACTTTAATGAAATTATACTTAATTTTAAATGTCAATTTTATTCTATAATATCATTTACTTATAAATTGATTTAATTCTTTAAATTATTGTAATCAACTAAGTCGGTTTTATAACACACTAGTGAGGGGGTGGGCAGCAAGTACGCTGAAAAATAATGAAGTAAAGCAGATCAAGTCAGTGCAGTTCTGTTTTTTCTGCTCAGTTGCCGACAGCAGGTTCTACAAAGTGACCATTTACTATAGATGTGACTTATGTTTGCTATGTCATGATGCCAAAAAGTTGAGAGAGAGAGAGAAAGAGAGAGAATGTGGATGAGGAAACTCAAAGATTTAGAAGAGACCTTTTTTCTTCAGCCCTTATATAGGGTGTCGTGGGAAAGGGTGGGGAGGCACAAGAGATTTCTGGGTTTCCAAATTCTAGGCATACATTTAAAATATGCATGTTTTATTGTCAAAAGAAAACTAGATTTTATTCTTGGTGAGCTATTTATTACCTAATCTTTCATATCAACACCTAGGCAATAGCAATTACTAATTGCCAGGTTCTCTTCTAAATGGCAAAATGTATTTAATTTATTCAATTCTCATAAATGTCTTATGAGGTGAATACAGTTAGCATCCTTAGTTCACAGATCAGGAAATTGAAGCCCGAAATTGTTAAATGAAGTGCTTAAGTAGCAGGGCTACTTATTGTCAGGAATTTTAGTCCTTATGAAATATACTAAAATATATTGCCATAATTGCATTAATAGTAAGAATACTACATTGCACCCTTCCAAGGGGCTTCTTTTTGAATAAAACATGATGTGTTTGTAAGGGAAAAGTAGCACCCTTACTTTTGGGTAGCTAATTATGCAAGCACTCTACAGCAGGTCACGTGCACATAAGTTTGTAATACTAATGATTCATCTAAAGAAAGGTTTAAAGAAAATATCACTAAGGGAAAATATCCAGTCAATGGTGTTGAAGAAAAGTGAGGACCATGCAAACCTTGTCTTTAATAAGAAATAACCAATTGGGATAAGATATCCTGACATTATCAATAAGAACAGTCATTAAGTAGCAGAAGCAATAAACGTGAAAGAAGAGGGTGTTGTTACATAAAAGACTTGTAAATAACACAAGATTACATATGTACATAAATTGTAAAATTATTTTTAAGTGAGTTTCTCCCAAATTGTTCATCATAGTATTTTTAGTTTTTATAGTCTTCCAAAATATGTCAGTTTTGCTTTCAGGGAAATGGACAAAAGTTCAAAATATCTCAGGCTCTTTAAAGTTGTTCAGTGTCTTAAGAGAGCTCTTCATTCACCTTTGACAAGGGACTAACCACTTGCCAGGTGACAAGGTAGCTGTTAACAGTGTTATATACCAAAGCACTTATTTCTCTCTCAGGTTTGTCTCTGGTACGGGACCCATTAGACCTGTCACCATAAATGAACAAAGGATACCCAAAAGGACATTAAGCATGAAATAAATAGAAAAAAAAACACAGATCATGTTGCTTCTGGAAAATTAAAACTTCTGCAGGAGAGAGATGACAATATAAATTACATGGTAATTCTGATGGTGATGGTGGTGATAATGATGTAGTAATAATTATAATAATAATAACATTAAAGTCCCCTCTTTCCAGCTGAAGACAATTCAAAAAAATGGAAGAAATATTATTTTTAAATCCCCCTTGACATATTTAACAGAATAATGATATATTACTAAACTAATATTGAGAAGAGACCTAGATGGTAGAAGTATGTCACGACATGCAACTGTATTTCCTTGAGATTGACAAGGTAGAAAATAAAGTTGAGAGGCAGATTTGTGTTTTTGATAGCCAACTGGAACCCAAGAGACAAAAACCAGAATACAGGGCTTGGCAAATGTGGAAATCTGTATAGATCATTTCTTGG
Source organism: Trachops cirrhosus (assembly GCA_028533065.1). NCBI lineage: Eukaryota > Metazoa > Chordata > Mammalia > Chiroptera > Phyllostomidae > Trachops > Trachops cirrhosus. The sequence goes on along the minus strand of CM052543.1, from coordinate 94,603,342 downwards.
GTTCAACACCCAAAGAATTGTTAAAAATTGAAAAGATTTAGAAGGAAGCCAAACAATACATGACTTTCTGACCAGTTTCATGTCTTTTGCATAAATAGGAAATACTTCAAGACTTGAAATAGGCCCTGGCTGGTGTGGCTCAGTGGATCAAACACTAGCCTGTGAACCAAAGAGTTGCCAGTTTGAGTCCCAGTCAGGGCACATCCCTGGGTTGCTGGCCAGGTCCCTGGTGAGGGGTGTGCAAGAGGCAACCACACATTGATATGCCTCTCCCTCTGTCTCTCTCCCTTCCCCTCTCTCTAAAAAATAAATAAATAAATCCTAAAAAAATAGGACTAAAATTATCTTTCATTATATAAGTCCTCTGACACCTGGAAGAGCAAAGGAAGATAATACCATCTAAGTCTCAAAATATTTGTTCAACATATTTTATATGGTGGTCAAAATATAACCAAAGGTAATCAGATATATTAAAAGAAAAGAAAATATAAGTGAGTACCAGTAGAAATAAGAGAAAAGTAAACAGGCTCACAAGTACTAGAGATATTTGAATTTCCAGACATATTTCAAAAACAAATTTTATTACCAATGTGCATAGAGATGCAAGCCAAACTTAAATATTAAGCAGGAAACCAAGATTATCTTTAGAAAATCACTTAAATGACTTGGAAAAAATTACATGTAAGGATGAAAAAATTAAATGACCTGAATTAGAAACTCAGTGGGTTAGTAATAGCAGATTAGACATTGCTGAAGGGTGACTAACAAGTCTCAAGCAAAATCATAAGCAGTTAAAAAATTGGAAATACATTTACTTTAATATGGATAATAATGAATGCATAGCATAAAATTGGAAAAGCTGGCAAATTTAGAGAAGAAAACTAAGTAGAATTAAAATAGAAGAGTAGAAAGTTAGCATTTTTTGCAGATGATATATTCAACTAAATAGAAAATTCAATTGAATCTGTGGTAAACTACAATGATTCAGCATAGTTTCAGGCACAAAGTCAATGAACAAAACTATGTACAATTCAGCACTGGTTATAATCAAAGAGAAAGGACAATGGAAATGATATATATACACTCTGAAATTATATAACACGCAAAAATAAACTCTTAGAATATAATGTTGACTTGATTAAAATAGGATTATAGTAACATTTTAATAGAACATTTTGTTTTTAAAACTATCTCCAAGAAGATGGTGGTGGAGTGGGTTGAAGTAACACTCACCTTTTCTCAAAATTAAATTGGAATTACAAAGATTACAGAAAAATTATCCTGAATAACTAACTGAGGACTAGCTGAGGAGAAGCCTTATAACCACAGGTTTAGAGAAGAAGCCACATTGAGACTGGTAGGAAGGGCAGAGATGCAAAAAGGGCCAACTCTCACAGGAAGCGGCTGAGATACTAGAGGGATATTTCAACTGCTGAAAGCTCCTCTGAGTAGTGAGGGATTTTAATTCAAAGCTGGGCATGCCAGTCCAGAGAACTAGAACCAAGAAGAGGTGCTCATATGACATCTGGCTTTGAAGAGCAGCAGGGTTTCTGTCCATCAGGGAAAGACAAGAGCCAACTAGAGACAGAGGAACCCTCTTAAAAAGCCAATGCACAAAACTTCATTCACAGCCACTCACCCAGAGAGAGACAGGTTTGTGGATCTTGGGAGAAATCTGAAAGGACAGCTGTCAGGATTGTCAAATGAGTCATTTTCACATACCTCACATGCTATTTTTTTGGGAATGGTGCACCCTTCTCCTCACTGCATCAGCCTGGAGGAAAGCAACAGCTCAATCCTCTGCATCCTCTGTTGCCCCACCCTATGGTGCTTATTCCCTGCTGACGAGTCAGCTGCTTTGGCCAACATTAAAAGGTCTGGAGAGACTCAGGGAGTGTCAGTGACTGAGTTGTATTGCTTTGGTGTGGTGGCCTTTCCCCCTACTTCCTTATGAAACTGACTGATGCCTGTCCTTTGTGAAAGATCTAGGCCCACTCTCTGGGCTTCAAGTGAACCTAACCTTTGGGTCTTGGGGCCCCACTCACCTGATGCTCAGTAGCTCCACCCTGCTGAGTCTGGGGCAAAATCTGGGACAGACTGAGTTGTGTGGCTCTGGGGAGATAGCCACACCTACCACCTTCTGCAATGGTTGACCAGCACCTCCTCCTCACAAGAAATTCACTAGCCCTTATCCTCCTGACTCCTAGCAACCTCACCCTGCTGAGCTCCATCTTCTCCCAGAAGAATCTAGGACAGATTAAGTTGTGGGCTCTAAAATAAGGTCCATTTATCCCTCACCTGCCTGACCAGTACAGAGCCCTCCATTCACAGGGCCAAATTTTGGTCTGTGTGTGCATGATAAACTGCTGACCTCATCCTGAAAACACCCTGAGACTCTGCCTCAACAAAAAGGTGTGCAAACCCCTAGTGGGTGCAGCTAGGCTTGGTATACTTGGGGACATTTGTTGAGTGGTCTCTGACCCAACCCTAGCACTGAGTTTGAGCCTGTATCAATCTGGTGAACATCTCTTTGCCTCACCTGATGACTCACTGAGAACCTATCTCATGAAACTTGTGTACTTCCAGAAGATCTTTAGTGACTGAGCATAATAAGCAGCCAGCAGGTGGAACCAGGCACAGGAAGAACTTGAGTTTTCTCGGGGCTTTTACTGGCTTGCCTCCTCACCTGGTCCTGGCAAAAGTCATCCTTGTTCACCTTCCTGTGCATATCCAGGCCAAGTAAAAGAAGGTACAAACTGCAGATCACTTTTACCTCCAAACAGGTTGCCCAGGGCCAGTCACAGGCAACATATGACATTGGTTTGCACCAGAGTCTCTCCCAAGAGGCTCAGAAATAACATACTTATTGGCCAGCTTCAGACAACATCAAAGCAGGAACCAATTAGTTTCACATTCAGCATATCCAAAGGGAGACCAAATTCTGCTTAGGCAAATTCTGCTTAGTGTAGTAAGCACATGGATAACAGGTGGCATACCATGGTCAAGGATGAACCGCACAGTCACCCTGCCAGAAGGTTGATCCCACACACAAATGGGCTAATAGTAATTAAGACTAAATTACCACAAAAGAGCCCACAAAACCCACACAGAGGATATTCCTGGAGCAGCCAGTCCAGGTGATCAAGGAGACTGTATCACTGAGCCCCAAAGACACATACTACATAGGGCCACCTTCTAAGGACTGGGAGTCAGAGCAGATCTATCTAACCCATAGTAACAAACACAAAGAGGTAGCTAAAATAGGGTGACAGACATGCCCCAAATAAAATAGCAGAAGAAGTATCCAGATAAGGAGCTAAATGAAATGGAGGCAAGCAATTTACCAGATACAAAGTTCAAAGCAAAAGTTATAAGGATGCCCAACAGCATAAAAAGGGACAAAGAAACCATAAAGATTAGCCAGTCAGAAATAAAGAATACAATATCTGAAGTGAAGAATATATTGGGAAGAATAAACTATAGGTTGGAGGAAACAAAGGATCAAATAAATAATTTAAAAGGCAATGTAGAAAAAAAATACTTAATCCGAGCAGCAAAAAAAGAAAACAACCCAGAATTTTTTAAGATGAGGATTATTTAAGGGACTTTTGGGACTACATGAAGTGTAAAACATCTGCATCATAGAAAAGAAAGAGCAAGGAAATAAGAACCTATTTGAAGAAATAATGACTGAAAACTCTCTTTTACCTTCTGAAGAAAAAACACACACAAATCCAAGAAGCACAGAGAGTCCTAAACAAGATGAATTCAGAGGTCCACATTGAAGACATGTCACAGTTAAATTGGCATATATTAAAGACAAAGAGAGAATCTTAAAATGAGCAAGAGAAAGAATATTAACTAACTACAAAGGAGTTCCCATAAAACTGTCAGCTGAACTGTTTCAGGTCAGAAGGAACTGGAATGAAGTACTCAAAGTGATAAAAATCAAAGATCTACAACCAATACTACTTCACCCAGAAAGGCTATCATTTATAGTTGAAGGGGAAATAAAGAGCTTCCCAGACAAGTAAAATCTAAAGGAGTCTGTTACCACCAGTACCACCAAACCAGTATCACAAGAAATGTTAAAGGGCCTTCAAGAAGAAGAAGGAGATGGAGAAGGAGAAAAAAAGGAAAGGAAAAGAAAGGAAAGGAAAGGAAAGGAAAGGAAAGGGAAGGGAAGGGAAGGGAAGGGAAGGGAAGGGAAGGGAAGGGAAGGGAAGGGAAGGGACTCAGAGGAACATAGTTAAAAGTGTAAAATGGCAATAAATACATACCTATCAATAATCACTTTAAATGTAAAAGGCCTAAATGTTCCAATCAAAAGACATAGGGTAGTTGAATGGATAAGACCCAGAATAGAACAAAAGATACACAGAGGCAAAAGTAAAGGGATGGAAAAAGATATTTCCTGCAAATGGAAAAGGAAAAAAAACTGGGGTAGCAATATTTAAATCTGACAAAAATACTTTAAAAAGGATGATAGTAAGACAAAGAAAGGCACTACATAGTGATAAAGGAAGCAATACCAAAAGAAATTAACCCTTATAAACATTTATGCTCCCAACATTGGAGCATCTAAATATATAAAGCAAATTTTGATAGGCATGAAGGATGAGATTGACAATAGTACAAAGCAGAGGATTTTAACACCCCATTGACATCAATTGATCAATTTTCCAGACAGAAAATCAAAAAAGAAACAGCGAACTTAAGTGGCATACTAGGTCAGAGGGATTTCATTGATATCTTCAGAGCTCTTCATCCAAAAGCAACAGAATATACATTCTTTTCAAATGCACATGGAATGTGCAAACATGTTAGATCACATAGAAGAACGCAGAACAAGTCTTAGTAAATTTAAGAAGATTGAAATCATGAGCATCTTCTATAACCATAATTGTATTCTTGGAATACACTATGATCAAGTGGGGTTATTTTGGAGATGCAATGTTGGTATAATATCCACAAATCAATAAGTGTGATACATCCCATAAACAAAATGAAGGATAAAAATCACATGATCATACTTAAACAGTAAAATCTCGTAATATAACCCAGCATTCATTTATGATGAAAAATTTTAGCAAAATGGAAATAAAGGGAACATACCTCAGTATAACAAAGACATGTATGACAAATCCACAGCTAACATCAGACTCAATGGGCAAAAACTAGAAGTGTTTCCATTAAGATCCAGTACAAGATAGGAATGTTCACTTTCACCACTTCTTACTCAACACAGTGCTCATTTTTTAGCCACAACAATCAAACTAGAAGAAGAAATAAATGACACCAAATTTAGAAAGGAAGAAGTAAAGCTGTCATTATTTGCAGATGGCATGATACTCTATATAGAGAACCCTGAAAAGTTTATCTCACAAAAAAATCCTACTAGAACTGATAAATGGGTTCAGTAAAGTAGCAGAACATAAAATAAATATCCAAAAATCACTTCATGTTTTATAGAGCAATAACAAGCTGTCAGAAAGAGAAACTAAGAAAACAAATCTTATTGTATCAAAAATAAAGCAAAACAAAATAAAATAAAATAATAAAATACCTAGGGATAAATTTAACCAACCATGTATGTAAAAGACCTGTATTTGGAAAATTATATGACACTGGAGAAAGAAGCTGAAGAAGATACAACTAAGTGGAAGTACATACTATATTCATAGATAGGAAGAATTAACATCATTAAATGTCCATATTACTCAAAGCAATCTATAGACTCAATGTGATTCCTATCAAGATTCCAATAACGTATTTCAGAGAACTAGAACAAATATTCCAAAAATGTATATAAAACCACAAAGACCCCCCAAAACCATGGCGATATTGAGAAAGAACAAAGTTGGAACAATCATGCTACCTGATATCAAAGGCATAAAAACAGACATATAGATTAATGGAACATTATAGAGAGCCCAGAGATAAACCCACAACTTTATGGTCAAGTAATATTTGACAAAGGAGGCAAATACAAACAATGATCTAAAGACAGTCCATTTAATAAATAGTGTTGAAAAATTAGATACATTCAAAAAATGAAACTAAACTGTAACAGGGTGCAGCCAAGAGGGGGGCCCCAAATAGGGATTTGAAATGGGGTCCTGAACTCAAGGTGTCCAGGAAATAATAGGATGTCCTACCCTCCCCCACAGGTGTGGGTTGGGGGAAGGGACAAATGGAGCGGGGCCATTGAGAGCTGTTTCACATAGCAACAGCCTTGCAGCTAACCTCTGGTGCAGTCATTTGACACATCTATAACCTTTAACTGGTTGCATAGATATGTTAAATAGCTGTAGTCAGGCTCTGAGCCAGGGGGATGGAAGTAACTTCCCCACCAAGACGTAACTGGGGGCAGATCCCCTGAGTGTCAGTGCCTGCGTGAGAGGTTGGAGATGATTGGCTCCACGACAGGGGCTACACCTGCCCAGACTCACGATGGCAGCCCAGTAAAGCTGGAAGGATATTAGAGTGCTGGCAAGTGTAACCGATTGTGGGAGAAGTTGGAAATGGGGCTGCAGAGGGAGATTGGCACAGGGATTTAAACTGAGATGCGGCAGCCATTGAGGGAGAGACTCCCGGGGCCATTATGCAGGGACAACCACACGGTTTTGGCAGAGTGGAGACTCCTGCAGCCCTGTGAGAGAGAATCACCATGCGGCTTTAGCAGAGAATCCCACTGGGCTTTGGCAGAGTGGCGACCGCCCTCCTCACAGCCATTGTGGAGAGACTTTGCAGCCATTCGAGGGAGAACCATGCGGCTTTGCCAGAGTGGGGACTCCTGCGGCCATTGTGCTGAGAGGACCACTTGGCTGTGGCACTGCAGAGAACCATGCGGCTGTGGCAATAGAAAGGAGAACCAAGCGGCTTTGCCAAGTGGGGACCCCTGCAGCTTTAGAAGGGGGAACCACCACCCAGCTTTAGCAGAGGTCCTGGTGACACAGCTGATGGTGCCAGGAACCAAGGGAGGCCTACCAGCCAAGATGGATTACTGGGAAGAACCGGGGGCTGCCTGAGCCACGGACCTGTATTTCTTTTCCTGAGATATGGTACCCCAGGCTGGGCAAAGGGGGATGAAAAGACTGTGTGTGTTTGTGGGTGTTTTAGGGGACTTTGGGACTTTGATGAGACATTAGGTCACTACTTTAAGTCTGTATAGCATTAAATAAACATTTCCTTTCCTTTTCATGAATCTCTGGCATTGAGAGATGTCTTTCCTATAAGGCGGCGGACATAACAAACCTGGGGGGCTCCTTTTGGTAATAGTACATTGCCCTTGGCCGCCCCCCCCACCTTGTTGTTCTGTAACAAAACCACTTTATTTGTTTTCTAAAGATTTTATTTATTTATTTTTAGAGAAAGGTGAAGGGAGGAAGACAGGGTGGAAAACATCCATGTGAGAGAGAAACAGTAATCAGTTGCCTCTCATACATGCCCTGCCCTGTGACTGAACCTGCGACCCGGGCATGTGCCCTGACCAGGAATCAGACTGCCAACCTTTCACTTTGCCAGGAAATGCCTACCCAACTGAAGTACACCTGTCAGGGCTAAGCCACTTTCTTACATAATACACAAGAATAAACTCAAAATGAATTAAAGACTTAAATTTTAGACTCAAAACCTTAAAAATCCTTGAAGATCATATATAGGCAGTAACATCTAGAAATTTTTTGTAACAATATTTTTGTGATATATTGTCTCAGTCAAGGGAAACAAAAGGAAAACAATAAACAAATGGGACTGCGTCATATACATTTTTTTCCACAGCAAAGGAAACCATCAACAAAATAAAAAAGTCCACCCAACAAATGGGAGAACACATTGGCCAATAATACATGTGATAAGTGGTTCATATCCAAAATTTATACACACAAAACAGAAATAATCCAGTTCAAAAAAAATGGGAAAGAACCTGAACAGATTTCAAAGGGACATACAGATGGCCAGTAGCTATATGAAAGGATGTCCAATGTCACTAATTACTAGAGAAATGCAAATTAAAACCAAAACAAGATATTACCTCACACATGTAAAAATGGCTATCATCAATAAAACAGCATGTGTTTGTGAGGATGCAGAGAAAAGGAAACCCTAACGACTGTTGGTGGGAATGCGGGTTGGTGTAGCCACTGTAGGAAACAGTGTGGAGTCAACTCAGAAAATTAAAAATGAAACCATTTTTTGACCCAGCAATTCCACTTCTGGCAATATGTCGAAAGAAACCCAAAACATTAATAAATATAAACAAACTACAAATTAACTATAAAGCGGCACTGACAAATTAAAACAAAATCAATGGAAGATTGTAAAAGCTGAACTCAAAATATATTTATATATTTAAATGTCCTTATATCAAAAGGAAACACTAAAGCTAAATAATCAAATAGCTTACTTTATGTAAGTAAAAAGATAATAATATAATAACCTAAAAGATATAGTAAGAAAAGTTAAGATAAAAGATGAAATTAATTAAAAAGAATTTTTAAGTAGAAAAGTTTCCAAAGTTATTGCTTTGAAAATATAAATAACATCAATTAATCCTTTATGAATGTGACTGAAGAAAAAGAGTAGAAATATATAAGATTAGAAATTAAATAGAGGACCTAGTTTTAGGTTTAAAAAAAGGTTAATAATAACAAAGAATACTAGTAAATATTGACTTCCAAAAATTTTAAAATATCTAGAGGAAGTGCTTGAAATATTTTCAAAATATTGATCTAGCATTTCCTACCCTGAATCCTCATTACAATTACTGGATTGAATTTAGAAAACAAACCAAAAAACAATGTTCAGGCCCCAGCTCAGATTAATTAAATCAGAGTATGTGAGAATGGAGTTCAACATTTTTTTAAAGCTCTTCAGTTGGTACTGGTGGATGCTGAAAAGTGAGACCTTACAACTTCACCAGAAGACTCCTTTCCTCTATGTCTCATTTTACTTACTATTATCTTACTATAGAATATGTTGAAAAGGAGGTTAGACATAAAATTGAAAAATACCTCAATCAGCCCTGATTGGTGTGGTTCAGTGAATTCAATGTTGGCCTGAGAACCAAAGAGTTGCCAGTTCAATTCCCAGTCAGGGCACAGGCTTGTGTTGCAGGCCAGGTCCCCAGTAGGGGGCACTCGAGAGGCAACTACACATTGATGTTTCTCTCCCTCTCTTTCTCCCTCCCTTCCACTCTCTCTAAAAATAAATAAATAAAATCTTTAAAAAAGTGATACCTGAATCACATGAAATCACAGTTGAATTCGATTTTAACTTTAAAAGAGAAAACAAAGTATTGGGTTGACCAAAAATTTCATTTAGCATTTTTCCATAAAATAAAAGACACATTTTTCATTTTCACCAATAACTTTATTGATTTGGATATTTTGTGTATGTTGGCTGCCTCCAGCTATTGGCTTCTAGTGAGTAGAGGCCAGGGGTGCTGCTGAACATCTTCCAGTGCATAAGACATCCCCAACTCAAAGAGTTATTTGGCCAAATGTCAATAGTACCAAGAAATTTTGCAAGCCACTTTTGACACATTTGATCAGTCATAGCACCTTCTCCATATACTGCACAAATGTATATTTTTGCACTTTAGTTGCATTTTAAACTTTCTCAAAATAATAAAGCATAATATATTTGAAAATGTTGCATATATTTTCATCACCAATATTAAAATGGCTGCATGAAAACTCACTTATTTTGCTGTTTTTTTAAATACACACTGATATGACAGTTGTCACAATGCAACCTAACAAAATTGTCTTGAATGAAGTTAAAGACAACTAAGTACTAGAGCCATTATGCAGAACAAAACTATTTTTTTTGCCAAGCCAATAGAAACTGATTTTTAAAATTTCATGTAGTAAAAAATAAAAGCTTCTCTAGTCATCTTGTAAGACCAATAGAAACTTAAAACTATTACTTAATTATAATACTAAAACCAACTAAAAAGTATTCTATTCAAATATGGGGCCAAGGACCTAAGCAGACAAATTAAGACTTAAACAACAAGAGAACATCTAACTTATAACTGCACTATTCAGGATAAACTCCACCTTGGCCTTTCCTCCTTAACAGAGAAAGCAGCTGGGAAGTGCAACACTTTGGAAGTATCCTCCCAGAAAGAAAGCTAAAACATTCGCCTCGTAAGCACATTGGAAGCTACCCAGTGTAAATGGTCTTAGAACCATTTTATCTAATCCTACTTTTTCACAGCTTGCTGTTGAAATGATTTCTTGGTAACTTGTAGTTCCTCTTTTATTCATAATTCTGCTATATTCCAATAGGAGGTGACATTAATTATACAAATAGAGTCATTTTTTAAAAATATGATGCAACCAGATATCTAGGTAGATGGAATCTCTTTATAACAAACACAAGACCAAATAAAATGTACACTTTTTTCCTCTGTAAATTGTTATTACTATTTTTAATTATTATTAAAGTAATAATTAACCTAAACTAGTTAGTTATTGCTCTACTTTTCCACCTGGTGTTTCTTTTGTAAACATGTGAAATCAATCTATACCTTTGTCCTTTGATTTTCATCCAAGGTTCCCATGAAGGGACCCTCAGATTGTGAATTTTTTTTATAATACAAGTCTGTGTGAACAGATTCTGGGTGTAGAGAGATGAAGCAGAAACAGTGCCAGAAAGGAACTTTGCAAAGGTACCAAGAAAGGAATCTAATGAAAATTTGTCCTATCTGACAAATTACTCCAGCAGGCTTTGAACATAAATATATATTACTTATCATTTCAATGGGTTCTCAACATAAGGAAAAATCACAATTACTTAATTGATACAATCACTGTAACTTTTCAGTTTTTACAGCATTTGGTACATGGTTTTTGTCTGTGTGTGTGTGTTATCCAGTCTCAACTCAGAGAAAATATATCATTCTCAAAATATTCTTTACTGTTTTCAACACTGATCTAAATAATATACCAGCTTCCTCCTCTTTTAAGTAATAATTCTGTGGGTGACCTTTTCACACATAAAGTTTAATGCTTTGTGTTGGCAAAAATTCCTTTCTAGATGGTGCTATTCAAAGCAACCAGAAAACAAAAACTGTGCATAGGCCATGTCACTCACAGCACTCTTTCCTATTGATGACTGTAAGGAGGGAAAAACTGATGTGTTCTTACAACAGAATATTGCGTAAGTATAAATGTGATTGTGTATATGGCCATATATCTAAGCAGATTCCTAAACTCATATGAAAGGAAGATTGGAAGGCAAAATCTCGCAAGGAAAACCATACTATGTGAACCTTTCTCTATAGCTTATCTGCTACCATTACAGCACATTTTAAAAGATATGAAAGGTTGTATTTTAGAAACTAAAATGAGGGGCAAAAGTTAAAAAGTTCAATAATATATGTTTGTATTGTTCCTAGCTTTTGTAGCCACAGACTGTAGCCTTCCTGAAAAAAAAAAATATATATATATATATATGACTGGTTTTACATCAGTCTTCTTGATTGGAAGAGGAGTAATGCAACATTGAGTTACTGAGCAGTAATAAAGAGTAGGTAGGATAAACTAGGGTCTAGATTACCTGGGTATATTAATATTATTCTATTTGATTCAGTGCTGCACACATTAACACATTTATCATTGGGTACAAAAGGGGCTTGTCTGTATCTTAGTCATTATTTGTTACTTATAAGGGAAGAAAATTGAATACATTTCTGCTAGATCTGAGTGCATAGGCAAACCTAGAGGAAGAAGTAGTTAAAATTGACTGGAAAGAAGAAAAGAGACTCTAGTTTGAAAAAACAAATTGGAAAGTGTGAACCATGTCAAAGGTTTGTTCTGACAGCCTTCACTTATCGAAACTGAGAAGTGGAAATATTTTATGTTATTATTTGGTTCTGGCTCTATTCCTTTCATCCCTCTCTAAGGTTTTTCTCATCAGTGTTCAAGAGAAGAGGTCTTTGCATTTTGGTATGGAAAACATGTCAAGTATGACTGTATTAGATGTATTCATTTATTTAATGGTACCTGAGAATACAATTGCATTAAAGTTGAAGCAGAGATGCAGTAACATGGAGCAGTGGGCTCAACTCTAAAGGAACTGAGATTAAGAAAATATCAATGAAGAGACATAGATTTTTCCTTTTATTAAATTTAGTTGGGTTACATTGGTTAATAAGATTGTGTAAGTTTCATGTGTACATTTCTATGATACATGATTTGTAAACTGCAGCATGTGTCTACCACGCAAGTCAAATCATCTTCTGTCACCACATATTTGACCCCTTTTACCCTTTTCTACTCCCACCCCTTTTCCTCTGGTAACCGCCATACTGTTGTCTGCATGTATGAGTTTCAGGTGTTTATCTCACAGATGAGTGAAATCATATGGTTCTTAGCTTTTTCTGACTGACTTGTTTAGCTTAGCATGATACTTCAGGGTGCTTCATGTTGTTGCAAATGACAGTATTTAATCTTTTCTTATGCCTGAATACTATTTCATTGTATATATGTAACATATTTTTTTCCAATAATCTATCAAAGGACATTTTGGTTGTTTCACCTTGGTTACTGTGAACAATGTTGCAATATACATAAGGATACATATGAGGTCTGGAAAAAGTCCAGCCATTGTTAATATAACAAGAATGGTTTGCACAGCATCGATGTAACCTGGCAGTCAAGGGGAGTGGACTGGAATGCTCATACATGAACAATGACGACTTCACTGTACTAGTCAGTGAGGGCAGCAGATACCATTGAGTAAGCATGTGTGGTCATCACAATTACTCAGCCACATCCTCTGCCATCCTTAAGTCAATCTCCATATAGGTTGTGCATAAATGTTCTTTCATTAATCCTTTCACCATTTTTCATCACATCCCATCCCTCCCCTCCAGCAGTTATAAGTGTGCTTCATGTGTCTCACCTTCTATTACTGTTTTGTTTGTCAGTTTATTGTGGTCATTACATTCCACATATAAGTGAAATCATGTGATATTTGTCTTTCACTGACAGACTTATTTCACTTAGTGCAGTATTCTCTAGGTCCACCCATGCTATCGCAAAATGTAAAAGCTTCTTTTTTTATTTTTTAAAGACCCAAATAAATGTTTTTTACAAGAAATGAAACAAAATAAAGACATAGGTATGATAAAAATAAAAATATGAAGAAATTTATATATGATAGCACTAATCAAAAGAAAGCTGAAATAGTAGAATAAATGTTCAAACAAAGAACATTTTAAAGCAAGAATAGTATTCAATAATAAAGAGGGGTATTACATAATGATAAAGAGTCAAATCTACAAGAATACATAACAATTGTTAACACTTATGCTTCTAAAAAGATAGCATCATTTCATTAGAAAGATTATACACCACGACCAAGTGGGATTCATCCCAGGGATGCAAGGATGGTTCAATATTCGCAAATCAGTAAATGTAATTCATCACATAAACAAAAGCAAAGACAAAAATCACATGATCATATCAATAGATGCAGAAAAAG
>CM052543.1:94536448-94589345 GCA_028533065.1 Trachops cirrhosus | reverse complement strand
GGGCTGGAATGGGAATAAAAGATAGAAACTGTACTGAATAATCTAAAATAAAAAAATTTTAAAAAAAAGATAGCATCAACATATGAGGCAAAATCTCAGAAATTCAAGGAGAAATCAATAAATTTGTTTTTATAGTTGGACTTTTTTTTAACAGTTCTCTTTCTATTATTGATAGATGAAACACACAGAAAATCAGTAAATATATACTTTCCTTGTATAGTTTCATCAATCAATTTGATCTCTTTGACAGTTATAGAATGTTTAATCCAATAACATCAGAATACAGATTATCCTCAAGTTTATATTGAATATTCACCCAAACACAGAACATTCTGGGCCATAAAACATACTTAAATAAATTTAAAAGAGTATGAAATATATAAAATATATACTCAGACCATAGTGGTATTACACTAGAAATTAATAAAAAGAAAGATGGGTGGTTAACCAAAAATATTTGGAGATAAACAACATATGACATATGACTAGAGAATACATGGAAGTCTTAAGAGAAATTTAAAATATTTTTAAATAAGTTAAAATGAAATTTTTTAGATACAGTTAAAATGGGACTTAGAAGGACATTTATAGCATTAAATACATACTATAAAAGAATGTATAATCTAAGCTTACACTTTTGGAAACTAGAAAGCATGAACAATTCAAAATCAAAGCTAACAGGAAAAAAATAATAACAGAGCATAGGTCAATAAAATTGAAAATAGGAAATCAATGCAGAAAGTCAATGAAACAAATTTTTTAAGGTGAATATATCTCTATTATATTGTTTTTTTATATATTTTTATATAAACAGCATATAGCTGTTTTTTTTAAAGGTGAGTTGATCTCTATATGCAGGCTAAATAAGAAAAAAGAGAGAAGATACAAATTACCACTATTAGAAATAAGAGATAATCACTTTTGATTCTATAGTTCTCAAGGAAAATAAAAGTATAGTATAAACAATTTTATGTCCACAAATTTGATAACTGAGTTGAAATGGACCAATTCCCTGAAAGACACAAACTTTTAAAACACAAGGTGACATAGATCATCTAAATAGAACTGCACTATCAAAGACAGTGATTTGGAAATTAATAACATTCCAATAAAGATAATAGTAAACACATGATTTCACTTGTTGATTCTTCAAGAACTTAAGGAAGAATATATGACACTATGTACTTGTCAAAACTCATATAATTTAATAGCACAATAAATGAAACAATATAAGGTGATTAAAATTATATGTTTATTTAGCAGTTTGGAAATTAAGGAAGAAATGCAGATGGTGAAAAGACCTACTGAGTCTATTACTTATGTATGAAACAACCTCATTGAACAGGATGGGAAAAAGATGCTGACTTGCCATAAGTAATATTGAAAAGGAGTGGACTCTATAAGATAGAAAGCTTAAGAAACTACAAAGAACTATACTCTGGTTAATAAAGTTGTTTCCCAGGGACTATGGGTTAACAATTACGATAATGCTGTTCATGTGTACTGAGATAGAAATATTAAGTAAATGCATGGTAGAAGGTGAGAGCTGGGTTTCAAATTTTTGGAGTTGAGCTTTAAAGATAAGCAGGGAGAAGACATTAGAATGATCCATGGAAATATATTAAAGGTAGACACATCACTATGAACTGATGTTTAGTTTACTATAAATACAGATTGTTTCTTAAATATATTTTGTTAATTATGCTATTACAGTTGTCTCATTTTTTCTCCCCTTTATCCCCCTCCACCCTGTACCCACCCTCCCACCAGCATTCTCCCACTTTAGTTCATATCCATGGGTCATACGTACAAGTTCTTTGGCTTCTCCATCTCCCATACTATTTATTCTTAACCCCCTGTCTATTTTGTATCTACCATTTATGCTTCTTATTCCCTGTAACTTTTCCCCCATTCCCCTCCCTCCCGCTCCTTACTGATAACCCTCCATGTGATCTCCATTTCTGTGATTCTGTTGTTGTTCTAGTTGTTTGCTTAGTTTTTTTTTTTTTTAGGTTTGGTTGTTGATAGTTGGGAGTTTATTATAATTTTACTGTTCATATTTTTATCTTCTTTTTCTTCAATAAGTCCCTTTAACATTTCATATAATAAGGACTCAGTGATCAAGAATTCCTTTAACTTGACCTTATCTGGGGAGTACTTAACTGCCCTTCCATTCTAAATGATAGCATTGCTGGATAGGGTAATCTTGGATGTAGGTCCTTGCCTTTCATGACTTGGAATACTTCTTTCCAGCCCCTTCTTGCCTGCAAGGTTTCTTTTGAGAAATCAGCTAACAGTCTGATGGGACCTCCTTTGCAGGTAATTGTCATCTGTTTTCTTGCTGCTTTTAAGAGTGTTTCCTCCTCTTTAATCTTGGGTAATTTAATTATGATGTGTCTTGGTGAGTCCAACTTCTTTGTGACTCTCTGAGCTTCCTGGACTTCCTGGAAGTCTATTTCCTTCACCAGATTGGGGAAGTTCTACTTTATTATGTTTCCAAATACGTTATCAATTTCTTGTTCTTCCTCTTCTCCTTTTGGCGCCCCTATGATTTGAATATTGGAATCTTAAAGTTGTCCTGAGGTTCCTAAGCGTCTCCTCATTGTTTCTGAATTCTTGTTTCTTCATTCTGTTCTGGTTAAATTCTTATTTCTTCCTTCTGACCCAAACCATTGATTTTAGTCCTAGTTTCCTTCCCTTCACTGTTGGCTCCTTGTACATTTTTCATTACTTCACCTAGCAGAGCCTTCACTTTTTCCTCTATTTTGTGACCATACTCAACCATTTCTGTGAGCATCCTGATTGCCAGTGTTTTGAGCTCTGCATCTGATAGGTTGGCTATCTCTTGATTGTTTAATTGTATTTTTTCTGGAGCTTTGATCTGTTCTTTCATTGGGGCCATATTTCTTTTTCTCAGGGCACCTGTTACATAGTAAGGGGTGGAGCCTTAGGTATTCACCAGGGTGGGCCAACCCATGTCTCTGCATTGTAACACTCTATGCAGGGGAGGGGTCCAAGAGGGAACAGTGCTGCTTGCTCAGTTCTCTTGCTGGCTTTCAGTTACTTCCCCCAGTACCCACAAGCAAATTGGGCCTTTTTGGTGCTCATTCCTCAGTGGGTGGTTTTGTGTACGTTCTAGCATCCCATGGGTCTCTCCAACAAACTCTCCTGTGAGGCTAGGTGTTTCTCCTGTCTCTGCCCCTCCTCCTGGTCTGGATGAATGTTTCTTCTTTAACTTCTTGGTTGTTGGACTTCCATATAGTTCAATTTTCTGAAAGTTCTGGCTATTTTTTGTTTTTAAATTTGCTGTTGTCCTACTTTTGGTTGTGCGAGAAGGCAAACATGTATCTACCTATGCCTCCATCTTGGCCAGAAGTTCCCAGACAGATTGTTATATATAGGAATATTTATATACATATATACACTTATAGTTTTTATTTGGTTACCTGAGAAAGCCTATAATAAATGACCCCCCTGAAGCAATGAGCATGCTCAGTGTCCAGATACTGGTTTTTGGTATCTTCTCCACTAATGAAGACTAGGGGTCCTTGGAGAAATGGTTGATTCCAAGACTGGGGCAGAAAATACACAAAATGAGCCTGAGTATATATGTTCACATAAGGAAATGTTCCCAAAACCAAAACCCCTCTTTGATGAAGGCATGTCAAAGGTACATAGGAACCAAGTCTAAGATCTCCTAATGGTCAATTCATTAAAAATTTGACCAATAAAGTAGGGTTGAATTATAAGCCAAACTATAAAATAAATATTCATTAGTTCATACTTATTTGAATACACAATTGAATAAATTAATAAATGAGATAGAAGATACCTTGGCTGGGAAGCTTATTTGGTTAGAATGTCGTCCTGATAAGCCAAGTTTGCAGGTTTGATCCCTGATCTCTGCACATATAAGAAGCAAGATATGAGTGTGTAAATAAATGGAACAATGCATCAATGTATCTCTCTCTCTCCCTCTCTCCCTTTCTCTCTCTTGCACACTCTATATCTCTCTTTCAAAAGTCAATAACAAGAAAAAATGAGAAAGAAGAGGCAAATCTCCTGTGCAGAATTTCAATAATCTAGGTAAATACTCTATATCTCAAGGAAAGGAACATAACTCCCACACCCTAGTTATGGGCTGCAAGTAGGGATTCCCTTAGAAAATGTACTATGTGGAATTGGAAAATAAAGATTAACTTTATATTGCATAGATTTTAGCTAGCAGATCAAGGTCAACCTTTTAAATCATGTTGATAGTACATATATTTAATGAAGTTAAATTTTACCTCTGTGAACTTCCTCCCAATTATCCAAAACACCAGTCTCTCCATGAGAAAATCAGCAGACATATTCCAATAATAAGGCATCCTATGAGACACCTGAGAAGGTCTCCTCAAAGTCAGGGAAAGCCTGAGAATCTTCCATACCAAGAGGAGCCTAAGGAGACATGACAACTACATGCAGTTGAGTATGTTAGGTGGAATGCTGTAACAGAAAACATACATTGGATAAAGGCAAAGGGAATCTACATAAACAATAGATATTATTTTATAATAGTGGATTGATATTTATTCATTAGTTGTAATAAATATACTTACCTAAGGTGTTAATGATAGGGAAAACTGGGTGTGAGATATATGAGAACTCTCAAATTTCCTGTAAATCTAGAAGTGTTCTAAAAAATAAGTCTATATATAAAGTGAGGGAAAAACAAACAAAAAAGGAATAAAGTACCACTGATACATACTACAACATGGATCAACTTTTCAAACATTCTAAGTGAAAGAAACAAGCCACAGAAAGACACTTATGGTCTTACTCAGTTTATTATAAAATATATCAAGAATAGGTACCTCCTCAGAGACAGAAAATAGACTAGGAATTGCCAAGTTGTAGGTTTTGGAAGAATGCTGATTGCTAGTGTGAATTTTTGCTAGTGGGTATAGAGTCTTTGTGAGGGATTTAAATGTTTTGGAATTAGGTAACAATGGTCAATGCACGACTTTGTGAATATACTAAAAACTACTGGGTTGTATACTTAAATAAGATGAAGCCTATGTGAATTATATCTTGCAAGAGCTGTTTTAACAAGTACTGCAAAGTTTTGTGTTTCTAAAATAAATTTGATGCTGGTTCTAGTATTAAATAGGGTACTCTAGTACTCAGTACTAGCAAAATCAAATAACCAATAAAATTACCTTAAAAATATGAAGCAGAATTTCTTCTCCTGAAATTAACCCTTATCACATAATTAAATATATGAAAATATATATGTTTATGTGTACAAGTGTCTGTGTATACAGTAGTGTAATTACCTGCTGTATATTACTGATGAGAAAATTGAGGCCCAGAGAAGTAAAATAAGTTGTCTATGATCATAAAATTTATAATTAAGACCATCATTCAAGACCACATGCCTTTTGAGTAATTCACATTGTAGTTTTGACCATGGTAATCAACTCTAGTGATTTTACTTCCTCTCCTTTTAATGAAAGAAACTTTTGATAAAATTCTCCTGTTGTTGTGTGTGCATTCCATAATGTGGTACAAGTTTGCTACTTGCTAGTTTGCCTCTTTTAACTCAGCTTCATATATATATATATATATATATATACACACACACACACACACACACACACACACACACGTGTGTGTGTATAACATATATATATATATATATATACAATCCCTTGCTCTAAACCTCTGCTGATTTCACCTTACAGTCAAAGTAAAATCTTCTTTAAAGTGAATGTGTCAAGTGAAATAATTATTATAAAAATAGGAATCTGGTTATGTATGAAACAAGAAAATAAAAACTGACAATGACTTCTCATCACATTACATTTGGCATATGTTCATATAGAGATTTAACAGCTAAATTTACCTTTTTTACAATTCTGCATGGTATGTACATAACCTGATGTGTTTTAATAGAGGTGAATAATGCAAATAATTCTATATTCTGGATTTTTCACTTAAAATGTTTTTCTTCATCTCCTGAAAAATTAATAATGATCATCACATTCCTATAATACATACTTAAAATTTGAGTGCATACTGATCAATCTACAGAGAAACTGTAACTGAGCAAACCAGAGCTTGTGTATGTGACAGCTTGATATATGACTGAACAATTAGTGTTGAGGGAAATAACTTTTTATTTACAGGATTCCAATCTTGGGGTGCTGGAAACACTCCTGCTCCGAGCTCTGCTCTCTTACAAGACTCAGCACTTCTCTTGCTCCCCACCAGGCTATAAGCCAAAACCTAGTGCTGTAGTTCCCCATATTCTTATTTGTTCTTAAGCTGGCTGCACAAGCAGGTCTCCATCCTCTCTGGACAGTACACTTGTGGGTTTCAAAGTCTCCATCCTCTCTCAGCAGCTGTCCCCCTCAGGATCTGGGGTACATTGTTGTCAGTCTCCATGTAATAATCCAGGAAAATGTGCCATGTTGCACTAAATGATGGAGAAGTCTAGGAAGGCACAAGTCTCAAGAAAGTAGTTTTTCTGTATGTCCTTAGAGAAGCAGAAGTCTACAGTCTCAACATCCCTGTTCACAGTTAACATTCAAGGCATCTCCCACTAATCTGTGCTTGTTTTGAGGTTATTGCAATTCCCAGTTCCATCATCTTTGCCTGTTCTCCAGGCAGGTTTCCCATTGACTCTCTTCATTCCTACTACAGATCCTTGCTCACTGCAGACCAGCATGGCTGCTTTCTACACTCTAATCCACATAGCTATGTCTCTTCCCTTTCAAACTGCATGGCTGCATATTTCTCTCTCCCATGGCAGACCAACTCAGCTCTCTCTCTCTTCCCACCCTTGTTTTAAATCCTTACCCAGAGCTTCCTACATGACCTTATCTCCAGCTCCTCCTGCAATGTGCTACATTTGCCAGTTGCACCCTATCTTTACCTTCATTCATCTGCTGTCTTTACTAAGAGTAAGAGTGACTCAGTGAATCAGGGACTTCTGCCTCCCCTGCCTATGTCACCAATCAGGATATACTCTGAAAGTCATGTACACTTTTTGCTGGGGCAGTAGCAGAGCTATTATCTTGCCTTTTTTTTTAAGCAAAGTATCTTAAATGCTGTATCATTTCCTTCTTCCAATCCCCAACCATGGGCTGTAAGAACTTTGGGGATCCCTTGCTCTATATCTCATTACAATACTGTAATACAGTATGTGTGTTTGTGTGTATGCACAATAAGAAAATGGCATTTTAATAATTCAGAAAATTAATAAAGTACTGAAATGTACAGAGATTTTACTAGGAACTGAGTATAATATATTCATTTAGAAAAGTGATTCAGCAAATTAAAAAGAGTGAAAAAATATTTGGCACAGAGGTAGCAAATTCTTTTAATGTAATATCTTTAAACCACTAGAATAGATTACATTGTATAAACCAGGTAAAAATTTAAATCCATAATAAGGCAACAAAAAATTTTGTCTTAAAAAGATATAGTAAAATCAATATTGTTCATTTGGAGTGGAAGTATTCTCTTTGAACTGGCCAATAAACCTTTAAGGTATCAGGACAAAATTGGTATCAATTTTACTTGAAAAAATTCAAAACTTCTATAAATGTCAAGAATTTAATTACGGATGAATTACTTGAATATGATAATCTTAATTCTGAAATCTTCCCAACCAAGATAGCAAGTAGGCTAATAGAAAAAAATCTCTATGTCAATGACTATTCAAAATGTATACATGTAAACCAAGCCACCAGAACAACAAGCAAGAACAAAGCACGTGAACTATTCTCATCTGGAAATGACTGTAGCAGGCTAGACAGTTCGTTGTTGCTCCAGTAGAAGCTTGGCTCTTAGTCACTCTTCAAGCTAGCAGAACTCAATTATTGCCTTTTAGCCTTCTGTCAGTGTAAGCAAAATTATTTTAATTAAAAGAAAAAAATAAATGAATGTTTCAACTTGAGGAAATAGTTTTGTTTTGAAATACACTTTAAGGCTTCTAAATTTATGAACTCAGATTCAGGGAATATCAGACTTATGAACATAAGAGATCATGGAAACTAATTATCTTCTGGATGAACCCTACCCTACACCATTAACAAAACCTAACTGCAAATTTTTATTTCTGTCATAGTCATTGTGTTTCACTGTGTCGATTTTTAACTAAGTTTATAAATAGCTTCGTAGCCACATGAAATTGAGGTTAATTAGAAGTCTCTGATTATTATTTATTCTTTATTTCTTAAAATAGTAACTGCAATAGTGAAAGTTTAGATGAATGCCTGCAGTGAGTTAACATTGGGTAGTGGGTCTGGGTACAAGCTTTGTGTTTAAGTACTGTCTTTGCAAATCAGCAGTTATAAGACTATGGGCTAGTCAACTTATATTAATATATGTTTCACTGTCCTTCCCCAGAAAATAGGGTGATGGTGATAATGATGATGCACATAAGCACAACTCTTTGTTATGAAGGTCAAATAATAGTTGAAAGCTGCTTTTTCATAGTGACAAAGTAAACAGAATAAATTCAGCCCTCCACTGGACTCAAAGCAAGTATGAATAATCTAATGAGACACTCATTGTTGCAGCTGGCATTAGTTAACAAAAAGAAGTCACAGAATGAACACACTAGAAATTCCTTGACTGGGTTGTATGGAAAATTGAAAATAAGTCTGTAAAAATCTTCCAAACTTTTTGTGTAAAATATGAAATAAGTTGTGATGGCATGATAAAAGATCACTCAATTTATTTATGGACACTGATAACTGAAAGAACTTGTTGCAAATGATAAGAGGAATAGAGCGACAAACACTTTGGTATGAGTTACTCTATAGCAAGGCTCTGAGCATATTCACAGTGTATATTAACTGGATAAAATACTAGCTCTGTCCTTGAAACCTTATTAAACAGTAGGAGAAGGGAAAATTCATGCTGTTTTATATACTTGTATCCCTGACCTATACCTTGACTTCATCTTGTTAATGTCACAATAGTGACTGAAACTCTGTTCATGGTATGTTTTACCAAGTTTTACAGTTTTTTAAGTATGTTTACATTTATGTGCTTTAAATACTACACTAGCCTCTAAAAATTAGCATTAATTATAACATCTGTGTTCTATACAAGATCCCACCCATCAAACAAACACCTTTTCCCTTTCCTATTATTTGGCCCTCCTTTTGCACCATCATGAATCCCTTTGAACATTACATGTTACTGAATCCCTGCATAAAATATCAGTGTGTCCTGTTAGCTGGTACTCATGTTATACATAGGTGGGTTTTCAGAATCCTTCTCTCATCCTTCACTGCAGGATATACATGTGTAATTAATGCATAGACATAAATTCCTGGCTTTTGATTATTTTTGTTTGTTTTCTTAACATTAACTTTTGTGTTCAAGATCAAAATTTTTTATATTGGCACATGATTTAAGTTTTAAATTTTAATAAACACCTGCCACAATTATGCGTAGTGGGTCTAATAGATTTGGGTCTGAGAAAATGTGTTTTATGACTGAGCCCACAGGTTTAAATCAGGAGACTATACAAAAAGTTGTACAAATAGGAAAAACTAACAATTTATTGACATGTCTGGAACAAAATCTCCCTTCCACTGTTCTTTAATGGAATAAAACTTGGAAAACTCAACTATTCACTTATTTATTCATTTCTTTATTCAACCAGTCTATCAAAAATATTTATTGAACACAATATATGTTTATTTTTGAGAATTCATGAGTTGCCATATCATATGGGACAGATATTACTTAAACATGAAACAGTAAAAATACAGTGTTATGCAGAAGCAAGTATTCTGAAGGATTAGTATAGAGTTTAAATAAGACATGTGATAAGGAATTTAACATAGTCCATAATTTTTCATCAGCTTTCTCTATTATCCAGAGAATATGGAATATATGAGCAGATTCTTCAAAAGGTGGTATGAAGATTTTCTTCCTTTCCTTGTTTCTTCTTTTCTACCTTCTTCTTTTCTTAAATCCCTCCCTTATTCTCTCTGTTACTTTCAAAAGAAGAACTAGGACAAAGTGCAGGAAAAGGTATATTTTGTATACCGCTCATTAAAATTTGGTGTGTTTCCAAACCAACACTCAAAATAAAATTTATAATCATGTATACATTTATTATTAGATAAGAAACAACAAAAACAAGTGACTTAACACTAATGCAATATTAAAAAATAAAAACTTTATTAAAAACCAAAAATTCAAATTCAAAGTCATTCAAAGAAGAGTATTATGAAAAAAACATACCACTGAAAATATAACATTTCTTGTGTGATTGCTTACTAAGCCTAATGTTTCAAAGTTCATTTGAAAAGTTCATCATTTGAAAATGATTTACAATGTTGTAAATCTAAGTCTAGCTTTTTCAACTTAATTGCTTCATGGAATTTCATTGTGTAATTTTATGAAGTTTTTTATTGAAGGGCATTTTGGCTTCTACATTTAAAAAAAATGTTATACATTTCACTTGTATTGTGTCTTGTCGCTAGAGAAATTAAGCATGTCCCTTTGTGACTAAACCATGAAAGGAATCTTGGAAGCTTGCTCCTGGTTTCCCCAGGGCTTCACCCCATGAACCTTTTCCCTTTTGCTTATTTTAGTTTGTATCTTTTCACTGTAATAATTCATAGATTATATGTGTGACTGCATGCTGAGCCCCATGTATATTTTTAAACCATTATCAAACTTGGGGATAGTTTTAAGGATACAGAAATATAAAATGGTTTGTTTAAAATGTTTTAATAAATAGAGTAATGTGAACAGGTAATAAGAAAATACGAAAATGATAAGAGAGATTTGAAACAGAACTTCAGGAAATGGAATTCATTATCACTAAAAAGACCAGATCAATAGACATTGTAGAAAGGCTTAATATACAGTAGAGGAAAACACTAGCGTAATGGAAAATAAATCTAAAGAAACTGACCCAAGGCATCAGATGGAACACAAACATGCAAAAGAGCACCAAAAGAGAAAAAAAATTAGAGTACATAATAAGGAAGATGGAAACCTTCACTATTAATAATTGCAGAGAATGCACAGGTACAAAGGGATAGAGGTCACCAGAGGTAAACAGAATATCTTAACAATGACTAATAAAATACAGGCTACTTATCAGGTAAGGACAATTAACAGAATAAAAGTCCTCTCAACAACAACAAAAAAGGAAGCAGGGAGATTATAGATTGATAGCTTCAAATTGATGAGACAAAAAAAATGAAACTAGAATTCTATATTTAGCTAAACTTCCTTTCAAACACCAAGGTGAATTTTTTTAAATTTAGAATAAACTATAATAAATGAGCTTTTCACAAATAACACAGCCTTAGCAAGGAAACCTTAAAAGACATGCAATTGCAAGACTAACACTTTTATGAAGGAACTCTGGGGTAGAAATAAGAAATGTGAACAGGGGGATGGTAAACTTACAGATATCTCTGAACAAATATTAATTCTAAAATGCCAGAAATTAATTTATGTTTGAGGACATTAAAACATAGAAGTAACACACTAGATAAGAATGACTGTCCCAAGCATTTTATTATTTTATAAACAACATTTTGTTGTCTACATTTACAAACATCTAAAACAAACAAAATTAAACTTGAAACAGTCAATTTATAACACTAAATACCAATAAAATAATTGAGGCCAAGTCTTCTAAAGAGATGGTTTTGGTCTTCATTATTATTTGTAGAATGTTGTGAAAAGATATTGAAGAAGCATAAATTAATGGAGAAATATGGTATATTCATTGATAGGAAAGTATAATAGATTAATCATAATGTTCTAGAGATAGAATTATATATATATTATATATATAAAAATACATGTATGTGTGAGTATGCAATGTGTGTATATGTATATGTGTGTTAATATAATGAGAACGGTTTCCATGACATCAATGTAACCTGGCAGCCAAGGAGAGTGGACTAGAATGTGCACCTGTGAACAATGACAACTTCACTGTACTGGTCAGTGGGGGAAGTAGATGCCTTTGAGTGTACTGTGTGGCCACTGCATTCAAAATAACTAAGCAAGTAGAGCAATGAATCTGCATCAAATTTTATATTAAACTTGAACATTCCTCTGTGGAAACTATTCGAATGATTCAGAGGGCTTTTGGGGATGATGTAATAAGTGTAGTGTAAATAAAGTGTGGCAGAAACACTTCAAAGATGGTTGAAAATCTGGTGAAGGTGGTCCACATTCTGGAAGGCCCGTAACGAGCAGAACATCTGAGAATGTTGAATGTGTATAGGCTACAATCAACAAAGATGGGCAACTGACAGTGCAAGAACTAGAAGCTGATCTGGGAATTCCCAAAACTACTGTGTCTGAGATTTTGATGCAAGATCTTGGCATGAAACATGCTGTGGCAACATTTGCTCTATGGCTTCTACAACCTGAGCAGAAGGAACATCGTGCTGCAGTTGCTAATGACTTGAATCAAACCACTAGCAACGAACCAGATTTCATCAAGGTTGTAACTTTGAAGGGAACTGAGAGGTCATTGTCCTATGTACAATATTTCTTGTATCTTATATTTTTTGCATTAAATATCTCTACTTTTCATGGTAAATGCCTGGATATTTTCTAGACAGATCTCATATTGTCTTTTAATAAAAAATTTAGGATGATACTTTCATGTAAGTACCATTTTAGGGTCATTCTACAGTAATTCTTTTAACTTTGTTAAATGTTTTAATATTTTCATTTTATTTTTTAAAGATTTTATTTACTTATTTTTAGAGAGAGGGAAAGGTAGAGAGAAAGAGAGGGAGAGAAACATCAGTGTGCAGTTTCCTCTCGTGTGCTCCCTACCTGGGATTTGGCCTGCAACCCAGGCATGTGCCTTGCCTGGAAATTAAACCAGCAACCCTTTGCTTCACAGGCCTGCACTCCATCCACTGAGCCACACCACCCAAAGCAAATTATAAATATTTTAAAAGTTAAAGAGGTTTACTCATACCTATGAGTTACTTAGTTATAGTTTGAGTTTCCCAAGTATTTGCTTCAATTATTTTTTGCTTTGAAAAAGTTTTAAAATTTACTATTTTTCTAATTATATTGGTTGTGATTGAGAATACAGATTATATTTATTATTTGAAATCTGGTAGTTTTGCTTTGCAGTGTAGCATTTAGTCAATATTTGAAAATTTTCATGTGTTTTTACTATGTATAATCTATATTAAATTATTAATGTCATATTCAAAATTTCATACACAATATTTAATTTTATTCTAATATATCTGTAAATTTGTGGAAAATATGTAAAATATTTAACTCTGATAATAGATAACATCTTTATTACCTTGTCAATTATATATACATGTATATATCTGTATATAGAAAAGCACATTATTAGATGCATACAATTTATAATCTTTTTATACATGTATGTTTTACTTTTTCATTTTCATAATGTGCCTTTTCTGCCTTAAGTTATATATTGCTTTCTTACTGTTTTTTACTATGGTGTTTAAATTTATTTTTCAAATTTTCTGTCATTTTTATTTTTGGCATACCACTTTTAAGACCACAAAACTGTATTTAATTAAATTAAATTTTAAATTTTGCTGTGGGCTTAGTAAATTTAATTTTAATGCATTGTTATTAATACATTTTTAACATATAACTGAGATCTTATTATGTTTTTTGTTAACTATCTGCTTTTCTTTTTTATTTCATATATGTTGTAAACTTAACAAAGTATTTTCAACAAGTTTTTCAGCTGTATCAAGATATAATTGACATACAGCACTAAAGTGTACAATGTGCCATAACATTATTCAGCCATAAGAAAGAAGGAAATTCTGTCAGAGTCAACATTTCTTTTTTACCCTTTATTGGTTTGAAAGCTCTAAATTATTTTATATAATTATTTTATGTACTCTTCAAAAAATTATTTAATTTTTGTTCAATTACAGTTGTCTGCATTTACTCCCTACCACTCCCCCACCACCCCAGCCAAACCCACCGCCCTCACTTTGAATTGATTTTAAAACCTATATAAGCCTTCTTTAAAGATTTTATTTATTTATTTTTAGAGAGAGGGGAAGGGAGGGAGAGAGAGAGGGAGAGAAACATCAATGTGTGGTTGCCTCTTACCATCGCACCCTTACTAGGGACCTGGCCCATAACCCAGAGACGTGCCCTGACTGGGAATTGAACCAGCAACACTTTGGTTCACAGACCAGCACTCAATCCACGGAGCCATATTAGCCAGGGCTATAAGCCTTTATAACATAGTATAAAATTCTTAGTAAGTTTTAATTATCAATTGTACAATACTCTCAGCCCTTCATCCTTGTAATTACTTTCTGGAGTATTAAGTCAACTATTTCTAAAACACTACTAACTTGTGATATTATCTATCTATATCTATCTATACATATCTATAGATATATCTATAGATATATATATATTTTGAAATACATATATATTTCAAAAAATATTTTGAAGACACTTAATTGATTCTAACCACATAGTTTCCCACCCCTGTGGTTCATCTCTGTTTATGTCTCTTTCTGCTGGCATAGCTATTTCATTAGTTGTTTTAGGAATGATTGTGCATAAATAAGAATTCTGCTTCTAATGTTTGTTACTTATGTTAGTTTACTCATTGATTTAACTTCTTGGGCTTTTCTAGGTATCTATTTTGTTTATTCTAAGATAAAATTTTCTTATCATAATATTCCTTTGAGATGAGTTTTACAGTTGATGAAATCTTACCATTGAGTCATAATTTAATATGTAGTACCTTGGTGATAAGTTAAAATAATTAATGTATCTGGTTTAGGATTTAGGAAATCAGTTATTAACATTTATTGAGGGCTTCCTCTATCCCTGAAATTATTTTTAAATAAAACATCTCTTTAAATTGACCTCAAATGCAAATAACTGTTAAGTAAGCAATGTTACGATGAAAAACCAGTCTGATTGAAGTGAATTCTTTAAATAACCATAAGACAATTGGAGTTTGTGAGACTGTTTCCATACTGTACAATACCTTACTCCTCAGTTTTCCAAACTCTCTGATTATAAGCATCACCTGAAACAAGTAATATTGGTTCCAACACCTTTGCATGTTACTGAATGAGAACCTCCCAGAGAAGGACCAAGTATGCTGTGCTTTGTTAAATGTTTTCAGTTGATTTGTATCTTCAGCCAAGTTAAAACACAGGCGCGCGCGCACACACACACACACACACACACACACACACACACACAACCATGGCCCTATCATTCTGGGCTAGTACCTTTTTAATGTCTGTAACTCCCATCAACAATTATCAACATGCCTGCTATGCTAGACGATTGTTATTTAACTTGATTGGAGGTAAGAATTTTTAATATCAGTTAATTGTGTCCCTGAGATCTAATCAACAGCCTACTTTGAGAGCTTGTCCCTCATCACCAGGGAGGGGTTTTCTATGTCTATGTCTTTGGGATTATCACAACACCTCAAAACTAATTTGTCACTTTGGTCTCTGGTGAGGACTACTGACTTACTAACATGGGTTAAAAATGCTGCCACTTGAGTTTTTAATTTCTGAAATTGGATGTTATTTGTCTGTAACAGGGTCATAAACCTCTAAAAACTATTTGATAAGTATTGATTTCCTTCAAATATTTTATCTCTGCCCCTCCCTTCTCCCCACCTCTCTCAGTGTGTGTATGTGTGTGTATGTGTTATAATTCTGTGTCTCAGAGAGACAAAGTAAATTTTATATTTTATAAGTTAGTGTCAGATTGGCAATAATATTATTAGAAAAATTCTTAGGTCATTTCATTTTATACTGTACAGTGCAATCTTTCCTACTTTAATATATTTCTTAAATGAATACATGATAACTCCCACATTGAATTTCATGCAGTATATTGGGTTAAATATCATTAATCTAAAGGTCTCTCTCAGGAGGAACTCAGCTGAACTTTTAGGCTCAAATCAATTGAAATGACATCAAGTTTAACATCTGATTTGACCTTGATGTCAAGCAAGATTCTCTGAATTTGACTGGGAAATTGTGCTTTCAAAAGCCAAATGTATTTTTATGTTTTATTTCTTTTCCCTCTTTCAAGTCTATTTCCCTGAAGACAAAATGAATCAAACATAACAGTGTCTTTATTATTTTAATTGGATAATGTCAACTGACAGTGTTTAAATTCTAGTTCTAATCTACTGTATTTGAAAAATTGGAAGACTTCTTTGAAGAATGATCAAATAGAAAAGATTATTATATATTTGTTGAGAAGAGTGAAACAGGATTTAGAGATGGTACTATTGCTTATGGTAGCTTAAGGAAAAATAAAATATAATTTTAAAACTCATCTGGTAATTAAAAGTCAAGGACACAAATTTGCCTTGCTATCTTAAGATCTCTGCTAACTTATAACTATAATTAAGTTTGTAGTCAATATGAGTGGCCTTTTAATAGTATTTAGAAAGAAAAGACTAGGAAAATGGGCCTTCAAATATAAAACTGATTTAAAATATATGCCTTTCTTTTCAGATACTGAACACAATTGTTATATCAAATCAGATTAATTACATTCTAAGTCTGTGAGAAAATCTGAGGCCATGAATTCCAGTTCTTTATCAGGAGAGCTGGTGGTCTGAATTGCTATAATGAAGATTCAACATCGCCATGTATTTATTTTGTCTATATTATTTCTCACTTAAAAACTCAAATTATATTTTTATACAACAGTATCAATAAAAGCATTAATATTAAATTTTCTTATATTTTCCCCAACTTTTAAAAATATGCAAGTGTATTTGGACTACTTATTTGGCTGAATCTATCATGGAAATTTTTAATAAACTTCGTACATCTCACTGATTTTTTTCTAGATTTATAAATATTTACTTAAATTTACCTACATTTCACTTGAAAATTCTAGACAACTGTAATAAAGACATGTAGAAAGAACTGTAGGTCTTTATACATATAGTACATTGAAACAAAAAATCTGAGTTAAGATAGTAAAACTGATCATATCTTCAATTTAGAACATCTGCCTTGTTTTTTAAAAACTTTTGATGTTTTTGAGTAACTGCCATTATTCATTATAATTTTGTTAAATCCATTTGATTTTTAAACAGATCCCTGGCCATAACCCACTGTTTCTCCTCCCACTATTTGATATTTTGACTATTATTTTACAAAATATCAAGCCTCATTGTTTGATATAATTTTTTTGTGTTCATTGTCAAATAATGTCTAGGGATTATTTCCATGGATCTACTGATCTTCACTCATGTCCTTTTTAGTAATAGTTGCAATGCTTCTGTGGACATACTTTAGCAATTTTTTAAATATTTTATTTATATTTTTAGAGAGAGGGGAAGGGAGAGGGAAAGAGGGAGAGAAACATCAATGTGTGGTTGCCTCTGCGCACCCCCTACTGGGGGCCTGGCCTGCAAACCAGGTATGTGCTTTGCCTGACTGGGAATTGAACCAGGGAGCCTATGGTTCTCAGGCCAGCATTCAATCCATTGAGCCACACCAGCCAGGGCAACTTTAGCAATTTTTATGTGCTCCTTAGTTTACAACACTGAATTAGGGACAAAAAAAGAAATTTGAAGTGATCTGTGGGGGGAAAATAGTATAGTCATACCACCAGCATCTTACCCTACCTCCTCATCACCAGCTTCACTAGAAAAGTGGAGGAAAGTATCTACTGGAGACCCTTCTTCACCCCCTTTTCACATTGAATGTAAGCACTTGTGAAGGTGTGCAAACCAACCCTTCATGCCTCATATCCCCCAGTTTTAGACAACAAATTTTTAATTGCTCATTTTAATTTTCTCCAGCCATTACTCCGAGGATGATAAGGTGTGGTGTTTCTTGCCCTGAGGAAATATGACTTAGCTGCCCAAGCCTGTTCCAGTACTTTCATAGTATTTGAAGCATCTACTAATGGGTAAGCAAAGCCTTGTATTCTGTGTCTACTCCTGTTTGGACTAATTTTTAGCCTTCCCAGGCTACCAGCATGAGTTCAAGTAGCTGGCTATGTTTGGGACCTTTGCCTTCCCTTAAGGTTATCCTCTTTCCACATAGCTATCTGATCTCTGTCTCTTTTGTTGATTGACAGAACAGTTCTTACTGCCATTTTATGCCTCAGAAGTTACAAGAGGCATATACTTAATTGCAGCTCATCTCTGTGTAGTTGCATCCTTTCAATATAGCCACCTCAAGTGAGCACATCAGGATATCGACTTGTCAGTTCCAATCATCTTTCAGTCCTGGAAGGGGTACTTCAGAAGCATGTCCTATTTTAATGTCCTACTTTAGTGCACTCCTTAAAGTGGCATAGGGCTGTGCCCCAGATGAGCATGTTTGATAGGCTTGGTTTCTGATGCCCTTCAGCCTCACCATATGGCCACACCATCAGCCAATGCCAATAAGTCAGTAAAAACCCAAATATAGAGACAAACTGCATGCAGTTCAGCCCACCAAACATATTGGTTTTTGCCTTCCCACTAACAAAGCAATTCACAGTGGAGTTTCTACTGTCATTTATTCCTAGATGTCAACATCAGTCACTAGATCTTACATTTAATTTTTTTATGAAATACTATGACACATTTTCCAGGAAAATGATTACTTGAATATTTAAGAAACTTGATATTTATGTAAAGGAGGACCATTCCCAGCAGCCTTGAAAGCACACTTCTCAGACCTATGCTTTCTTAGCCCCTGGGAAACAAGCACAGACTCTGTTAGTTGTATTCATATTTTAGCTTTAATAACAATTAAATACCTTTATGTGTCATTCTCACTTTAAGCCTGTGAGGGTAACAGATGATGGATTAGCACATACATTCAGAGAAGATCACTGATGTGCTTGAATTAATTCAGGCAACAAATGGCATATAGATTATTAAAATTTAAGTTCATTTTATAAAATTTGTAATATCTCCATTTCTAAAGGCCTGCTTAAGAAAACAGTTTCCAGAGGTTTCCTGAACCTTTACCCTACTCTGTCTGCATTTTCACAGTGGTGTATTTACTGATGATTAATAGTGTGCCAACTGGATGGAGACTATGAAGGAGAGAGACCTTTGTGATGCTTGGCACAAGAAAATAATTGAGGAAATCCCTCAGATAATTTCAGTGCAAACCTATCACCATCCTTAAAGCTGAAATATTAGAAGAGTATAAGAATATTTTAGTGTTTTCTGATGGGTGTGCATTGCGAGGGGAGTACATTTGTAAGATGGTAAATTGAAGAGTTCCAAAATAATATCTGTTATCTGTTTCATATTATAACAGTAGAATGAGCTCAGAGATAATGTAAGAAAAAATTCCAAAACTTAAAGAATGTTTTAAACTTGGTATACTTCAAAAACTGCCAAATCGGAATTGACAATTGAACAAAAATAATCTATCATCATTGTTCTCAGAAAATGTTTGTTATATACTTCATTCTTTACTGGTGCAGTTCTTGAACTATCATAAGGAAATTTTTGAAAGATCTGAAAGGAACCAGTGATGCATTTTGTTCTTTGGATTATATAAAAAATTATGGGGTGCCAGTATTGCAGGTAGGGAAACAATGCATGTACATGTAATATGGGATAGATACATTCACAAAATATATGCATAACTTTACCTGTGTTCTGTGGCATATATAGAGATACATACCTTGTGCTAAAGGAAAACAGAGCGGGACATTAATATATTTAGAATAAGTCACATATTAGAGCTCACTGAATCTGGTTCGTGGGTCTCATGTTAGAGCTCCCCAGATCTGCACAGGGTTATTGGACGTCATGTTTTAGTGTTTCAGAACTGATTATCAGCACTCAACTACTAAAAGAATTTACTTAAACATCTAAGTATCTAGATTCTAGGACTTCCTTATTTAACCATAAAACAAAAGTAATGTAACAGATGTCCTTTTATGATAATTAATTATAATAGGCTATAAAGAACAATGTCTTGTATGAATTAAGATTTACTAGAGAGACAATGAAGCTAGAATATATAACTAACAGCAAGAAAATAAGCAGTCCACAGAAATTGACTCTGAGGGAACAAAATGTTGGAATCATCATAGAGTAATTTCAACATAGCTATTATATACACAATCAAGGACTTAAAAGAAATAAACCAATAAAAATTTAAGTAGAGAAATAGAAAACTGTGAAGGAAATTCAAATAGAAATTTTAGAAGTAAAAAGTAAATATCTAAAATTTAAAAATTTATTAGGTGTTTTTAACAAAGGTATTGAAACAACAATCTAAATAAAAACAACAACAATAACAACAAAAACAAGTTTGGAAAAAGTAAACAAAATATCAGTGAACCAAAAGGAATATAAAAATTTCCATCATACATGTTACTGATCCCTCCCAGAAGAGAAAAAATTGGGCAAAAAAAAATTTGTTGACAAAATATTGAAAAATTCACGTTAAGAAAAAACATAAATAATGGCTAGAATTAGTGACCTATTCTAATAATGTGTATTTCTAGAGTATAGAAGCTAAATTAACTAAATGTTATGTCTGATATTGAATTGGATGCTAGAGTTAAAAAAAAGAAAAAATGTAAAGAACATAACTGTCATAACTGAAGAAATTAAAATAGTAATTTTGGATTTGGTAATAGTATTGGATTAATGTTAAATTTCTTCATTTGATAATGGCTCTGGGTTTGTGTAATATAATTATATTATTGTTCTGGAGAAATAACAGGGAAATATTTTAGAGTACAGAGATTATGTATCTCTGACTTATTCTTAATGGTTCAGAAAAATATCCATTATCCTAGCAATAGATAATAAAATGATATAGTTACTAAATATTCACATGTGTATAATAATATCTAGTATTGTCAAATTACATATAGAATAAATATATATAACACATATATATAATATCCTTATAAAGAAAATATGACAATATATAAAGAATTAATGAATTTAGTAAAAAAGTAATGGAATTTTCTTGAACTGCCCTTGCACTTTTTAAAAAATGTTTGAAATTATACATTATGACACAAATAACACCTCACTTTTATTACAAAATCTTTTATTACAAAATCATAAGCATGTAATTGTATAACATAACAATAATACACACAAGTACGCCATATGACATTTTAGGTGAAATGTTCAAATTAAAACTATAAATTATTATACCCATATTATCACCCTACCAACCACATTCAAGCAAGTGTTACCTCTGCCAGACCCTGTATCATAACATAGTTAAGTTTTAAAATAAAAATCTAACCAAAAATGCTAGCATTTCCATATGGCAATAATTATCCGGCTTCCAGTACTACCAAGTCGCCTTATATGAACAGAGACGCTAATACCCTCACCTATCATGGTTCCTGAATTTAGTGTTAGTTGTCCCTGTATGATATTACATAAATACATACTATATATATATATATATATTTGTTTTATTTATATATAAGTAAATATAAGTATATATAAGTAAATATATATAAGTAAAACAAAATAAATACATTGAAAACCACAACCCACAAAAAAAAACATGTAAACACATCTAAATAAAACAATAAAACATGAAACTCACAGAAAAGTTTTTTGAAAAGTTTAAAGATGGATCACCAACTAAGAATTAACATTTATCTTGGCAGTAGGTTGCTCATTAGTAACAAGGGAAATTATAAAAAAGTAAAATAATATATTCAAAGAAATGAGCAAAATTTCAACTTAAGATTCTATCTCAGAAATTTATTTCATGACAAATGGTAATATAGCCCTTTAATTTACTAAAGGAATTGATAAAATATGTATTTCACAAAAAGGAAAATTATTCCCAATGAAGGTAAAAGGTCCAAAGGAAAGTATTAGCAAATCAACTAATAAATGTTGACTTAAATCTGACTGAGTTTTTGCAGAAAATAATAATAACAGTTTAAATTATAAACTAAAAGAATAAATCTTAATTTCTACTTGACAAGAGCATGTAACTTAGGAGGAAGTCAATACAAAAATTCTTCTGAAATCCACAAATACTTGGGACAAAAGTTAAAAACAACTTAACCTTAAACTTTGTTGTTAATATATGGCAAAATTTTACAGTAAGCATTCAAGTAATGTAAATATAAATAAAATTGCTATAAAAATAAAAGGAGACATCAAAAGGAAAAATAACAATGAGAATGAATAAAATCCATGATATCTAATCATTATTTATAAAAATTAAAGTACACTTAGTTGAGAGAAATAACTTTTCAGATTTCATATAAAAACTTTAACTGCACTTTTATAAGAAGAAAATCAAAACTAATTAATAGAAATGATAAAATAAATTATAGACAAAAAGATTATCTCCCAAATATTAATTTTCCAGGAAAAACTAGTGAGAATGAAACTGGTATAGCTATAGTACTTTTAGTATTTTTAAGTATATTTTATTGATTATGCTACTACAGTTGTCCATTTTCTTCTCCCTTTTATTCTCCACCCTGCATCCCCATTCCACCAGCATTCTCCTCCTCTTAGTTCATGTCCATGAGTCATGCCTATGTTCTTTGGCTTCTCTACTTCCTATATTATTTTTAATGTCCCCCTTTCTATTTTGTACCTACCATTTATGCTACTTATTCCCTGTACCTTTTTCCTAACCCCACTGATAACCCTCCATGTGATCTCCATTTCTGATTCTGTTCCTGTACTAGTTGTTTGCTTAGTTCATTTTTGCTTTTGTTTTTTAAAGTTTGGTTGTTGATAGTTGTGAGTTTGTTGTCATTTTATTGTTTGAATTTTTTAATCTTCTTCTTCTTAGATAAGTCCTTTCAACATTTCATGTAATAAGGGCTTGGTGATAATGAACTCCTTTAACTTGACCTTATCTGGGAAGCACTTTATCTGCCCTTCCATTCTAAATGATAGCATTGTTGGATAGAGTAATCTTGGATGTAGGTCCTTGCCTCTCAGGACTCGTAATACTTCTTTCCAGTCCCTTCTTGCCTGCAAGATTTCTTTTTAGAAATCAGCTGATAGGCTTATGGAAACTCATTTGTAAGTAACTGTCTCTTTTTGTCTTTTTGCTTTTAAGATTCTCTCCTTATCTTTGATCTTGAGTAATGTAATTATGATGTGCTTTGGTGTATGTTTCCTTGGGTCCAACTTCTTTGGGACTCGCTGAGCTTCCTGAGCTTCCTGGAAATCTATTTCCTTTGCCAGATTGGAGAAATTCTCCTTCATTATCTGTTCAAATAAGTTTTCAATTTCCTCCTTTTTCTCTTCTCCTCTGGCATCCCTATGATTCAGATGTTAGAATGTTTAAAGTTGTCCCAGAGGTTCCTAAGCCTTTCCTCATTTTTTTGAATTGTTGTCTCTTCACTCTCTTCTGGTTGAATGTTCTTTTTTCCTTCTGCTCCAAATTGTTGATTTGAGTCTCAGTTTCCTTCCCTTCACTGCTGCTTCCCTATATATTTTTCTTTGTTTCTCTTTGCATAGCCTTCACTTTTTCCTCGATTTTGTGACCATACTCAACCATTTCTGTGGGCATCCTGATTACCAGTGTTTTGAACTCTGCATCTGATAGGTTGGCTATCTCTTTATCACTTAGTTCTATTTTTAAAGTGTTGATGAGTTCTTTCATTTGGGTCATATTTCTTTGCCTCAGCATTTTGTAAGGGGCAGAGTCTTAGGTATTCCCCAGAACCCGGTAACCCACTTCTCTGAGCTGTGGTGCTATGTGTGGGGAAGGGGTAAGAGAGGGAACAATGCTACTCACTCAACTCTCAGCCAGCTTTCAGTCACTTCCCCTGCTACCTGCAAGCAAACTGGGCCCTTCTGGTGCTGATTCTTGGGTAGGTGGGTTTGTGTACATTCTAGGACCCTGTGGGTATTTCCAACAAACACTCCTATAAGGCTGGGAATTTCTCCCACTGCCATGACCCCCATGGGATTTTATAGCCAGAGGTTTTGAGGTTTTTTTTTCTTTTGTGACCAAGATGGAGATATAGGTAGATCCACTCTGCCTCCTTGCACAACCATAAAAAGGACAATAACAAACATGAAAACAAAAAATAACCAGAAGTGCCAGAAGATTGCACTGTATGAAAGTCCTACAACAAAGGAATTGAAGAAGAAACATTCGTTAAGACTGGTAGGAGGGGTGAAATGGACAGCTGGGTCTGAGAGGTCAAAGGCAAAGCAGCAGCTGAAGGACTGGGAGGGTGAGGTGGCAGCTGGTGGACCAGTGGTCCTGCATTTGCATGTGGAAAAACCTGGAGGAACAACTGGTGAGTGAAATAGTAGTTTTAGTCTTATTGGACTTTAATATGAGAAGGATTATTAGGATTAAAGATTGTTATTCCATTTTGACAAATCAAGTCATTCAAATATAAGTCATCAGTAAGTTAATATAATTTAAATGTTATATGTTCTTGATAAAGACCTGCATAGTAATAAGTTATAATAGAAATTAGTGCAGAGGGAGAAAATTATTATCATGATAGAACATGAGTCTCTTGATTATTAATAAATCAAAAATACTAAACATTAATAAAAATATATATGAAAGTCAAAGTAATAAGCTTGATGTAACATAATGGCATATAGAAAATTCTGATTTGGACAAGTGGGAAATGCATTCTTCTTAGCAGAGTTGATTTATAATCACTGATTTTGTACATTGTTATAAAACAAGTAC
The DNA here is from genome assembly GCA_028533065.1 of Trachops cirrhosus. Classification (NCBI taxonomy): domain Eukaryota; kingdom Metazoa; phylum Chordata; class Mammalia; order Chiroptera; family Phyllostomidae; genus Trachops; species Trachops cirrhosus. Next base: position 94,564,683 of record CM052543.1, on the reverse strand, counting down.
AGCATTTAATTAAAATTATTCTTATTATATAAATCATGTGTCTGATGACAAGGCTATGTATTACATTATACAGGAATAACATTATGATAACCAAAAGCCCAGCACCATGACAAATACTCATAATTTTCAGTTAGTATCCATTCTCTATTTCTATTTTAAGTAATAAATTGTCATATAAATTTGGAAAAGAAAACAAGATACCTTGTCAAGTATGTGTAGGCATGTGGTTAATTTCTTCAGAAAATTTCAATTGAATATAAGGTATGCAACCTCTACATCATTTTCTTCAAAGAGAATTGCTTACTTTCTTTTTCTACTGCATCCTATTTTCCATGTATACCGGAGAGCCGGCCAATACTGACCATCCAATGTAGGAAATTACACAAAGTAATGGGAGTGCAGGAACAGCACTCACAAAAAGACATGGGTGCTGGAATAATAAATGCAGCATAACTTTCTACTAGCCCTGTATTTCCTGTTTCTTTGTAATGCTAGTTGATAAGAAAAAAGCCTGTTCTGCCTCAATTAAACTCCTGGTTTTAAGATTATCTTTATATTCTTAATATAGGTTAATACTTTTCTCAGATATAATGAATTGAATTAATTTCTCTTAGTTTATGCTTGTCTTTCAGTTTTAGGTTTTATTTTTACAAACATAGTTATAATTTGAAACTGAAGGTACAGGTCAGTATTGTCTTTAATTTTGTGTTCTTTTGTGTGTATGTTTGTCTTATTAATAAGACTCATTTATCTCCAAAGGCTATAAAAACATTGTCTAAACTGCCTTCTGAAATTTAAGATTGAGACTCACATTATGTGTAATCCTCTTGAACATTATGTTTATACACTAGGAGAGGTGAAGACTCACCTTTACTTTCAAATAGATTCTCAATTATTTAGACACACTTTAATGAATATGCCATCATTTCCCATTAATTTGAAATTACATCTTTGTGACCAATCATAAGGGTCTGAATAGGAATAGCAATTTTAGGAATTAGCATTGTATTCTTTCATAATTCTAAAAATGTACATACTCTGGGATACATGAATATCCCTCTCAAATATATATTATCTATATAAATTCTTGTACAAGTGCAGCATGCGATGTTTAGAATCACTAAAGAATGGAAAAGCCAAATATTAATGAACAGAAGAAGGCTAAATAATATTTTTTCCCATTTAAGTAAGAGGAAAATATGCACAAGGTCAACATAATATTAATAGAAATGCAATGTTAGGTAACAAAAATATAGTATGAAACCTCTTTTATAAGTTAAGTTTTCAGAAAAATAAAATAAAATTATTTATTGGTCATTCAGTTTAATGTAAAAATCAAGGGAATATTAAAAACAAAATTTTGAGTATATGTGTAGGAATGAGAACACAGAACTTGACCAATAATTTATTTTTCTTTTAAAAATGTTTATTTTTGTATAAACTTAAACTTGGAGAATCTTGGCAAAAAAAAAACATGAAAAATTTCTACATTTACTTTACCTAGATTCCACAAATGTTAATATGTACTATAACTGGCTTTGCCATTCTTTTAATGTTCTGTGTGTATTTTTATTATAAATTCTTTGAATTTTCATATACATTTTACAACCAGCCTGTCAGAACCTATAACTGGTTTACTACAATTATAATTTGGAAGATATTGAATCTACAGATCAAATAGTGAAGGACTGACTCCTTAATCATTTTGAGAGATTAAGTTTTGAACATGATATATCTCTGTATTTGTTTCTTTCTTTTAAAATTTGTCTTAAGTTTTATAGCTTTAGTGTAAACAAATTTTGTATATATTTTAATTTTATTGATAGGAGTTGAGTGTTTTTTTTTATTTTGAGATGTAGTTTTAGTTTCTATGTTATTTGTCAGTATTTGTTGCTATATGTAGAAACAAAATTTGATTTTATGTTTGACCATGTAAAAAATTATGTTTGATAATTTTGGTAAAATTTATAAAGATTTTATTTTATTTTTATTTTTAGAGAGTGGGGAAAGGAGGGAGAAAGAAAAGAGAGTGAGAAACATGGATGTGAGAAAGAAACATCAATTGGTTGCCTCTCATATGCACCCCACTGGGATGGGTCTGCAACCCAGACATAAACCCTGACCAGTAATGGAACCAGCAACCATTTCATTCTGTGGGCGATGCCTAACCAAATAAGTGTAGAGTTCACAGTACAACCTTGATAACTTAATTTCTTAATTATTACTTGATTGTTAATTTCTTTTTTAAATTTTATTCTTTTTTAATTGTTGTTCAAGTACAGTTGTCTCCATTTTCCACCCACCACACCTCCCACCCTCAATCCTACCCCTCTTTGGCTTTGTCCATGTGTTCTTTATATGTGTTCTTGATGACCCTTCTGTTTTCCTCCATTGCCCCTCTCCCCTCTCCCCTATGGTTATTGTCAGTTTGTTCTTTATTTCAATTTCTCTGGTTATATTTTGCTTGCTTGTTTGTTTTATTGATTAGATTCCACTTATAGGTGAGATCTTAAGGTATTTGTGTTTCACTGCCTTGCTTATTTCACTTAGCATAATGCTCTCCAGTTCCATACATGCTGTTGTGAAGGGCAGGAGCTCCTTCTTTTTTTCTGCTGCATAGTATTCCATTGTGTAAACATACTGGTTTTTGATCCACTGATTTACTGCTGGTCACTTAGTTTGCTTCCAGGACTTGGCTATTATAAATTGTGCTGCTATGAACATTAGGGTACATAGGTTCTTTTGGATATAATCCTAGCAGTGGAATTGCCAAGTCAAAAGGAAGTTCCATTTTTAGTTTTTTGAGGAAATTCCATGCTGTTTTCCACAGTGGCTGTACCAGTCTGCATTCCCACCAACAGTGTACTAGGGTTCCCTTTTTTTCACAACCTCATCAGCACTTGTTGTTTGCTGATTTGTTAGTGATAGCCAATCTGACTGGTGTGAAGTGGTATCTCATTGTGGTTTTCAAGTATGTAGGAATAAACCTAACTAAAGAGGTAACAGACCTGTACCAGGAAACTACACAACACTGAAGATAGAAATTAAGACACAAACAAATTGAAACATATACCATGTTCATGGATTGGAATAATTAACATCATCAAAATGTCCATTCTACCCAAAACAATTTATAGATTCAACACAATCCCTATTAAAATACCAATGACATATTTCACAGGTAAAGGACAAACATTTCAAAAATTTATATGGAACTAAAATGACCCCAGGTAGCTGTAACAATTTTGAGAAAGAAGAACAAAGTAAGAGGGATCTCAATACCTTATATCAAACTGTATTACAAGGCCACTGTAATGAAAACAGTCTGGCACTGGTACAAGAACAGACACATAGAACAATGGAACAGAATAGAGAGCCCAGAAATAAACCTATGTCTCTATGGTCAATTAATATTTAAGAAAGGAGGCAGAAGCATAAAATGGAGTAGAAATAGCATCTTCAACAAATATTGTTGGGAGATCTGGACAGCTACATGCACAAAAATAAAACTCGACCACAAACTTATACCATACACAAAAATAAACTCAAGATGAATAAAAGACTTAAATATAAGTTGTGACACCATAAAAGTCCTAGAGGAGCACATAGGCAGGAAAACCTCAGATATTCCATGCAGTAATATTTTCACTGATATGTCCCCTAAAGCAAGGGACATAAAGGAAAGAATTAAAAAATGGGACCTCATCAAAATAAAAAGCTCCTGCATGACTAAAGTGAACAGCATTAAAATGAAAAGGAAACCAACTCTATGGGAAAACATATTTGCCAATGATACCTCAGACAAGAGTTTGATCTCCAAAATACATAAAAAACTCACATGACTCCACTCTAAGAAGACAAGCAACCCAATTGAAAAATGGGCAAAAGACTTGAACAGACACTTCTCCACAGAGGACATACAGAGGGCCCAGAGACATATGAAAGGATGCTAAGCATTGCTAGCCATCAGAAATATGATTATTAATTTCTAAAGGATTTCTTTATCAATAATCATATCTTCTATAAATGAAAAGTTTCATTTCTTTCTTTCTAAGCTGCATGCATTTTATTTATTTTTCTTGGCTTATTGCTAGAATATTCAATGCAAGGCTACATAAACATGGTGAGAATGGACACCTGAGCCATGTTTCTGAATTAAAGGGAAGCATTTACTATTTTACATTTCAACATGGCATTAGCTACAGGTGCTTTGTGGATGTCTTTTATCATACTGAGAAGTTTCCTTCCATGTAATTTATTGAGAGTTTTACATTATAGGTGATGATGAACTTTACCAAATGATTTTTCTGCATATATTGAGAGCCTATAATTTTCCCATTGTATTCAATTGGTAATTTTTAAATGTTAAACCAATTGCACATACTTGGAAAAAATGTCACTTAATAGTAAGTGATTTTACATTGTATATATTGCTGGCTTGATTTTGCTATGTTTTCAGGAATTTTTATTCTACTGTTTGTTTATTGTAATGTGTCAGTTTGGTTTTTATATCTGGGTTTGCTGACTTTATAAAAAGGATTAGGAAATTTCTTTACTTCTCTATTTTTAGAAGAATTTAATATATGTAATGTTTTATCATCCAAGAATGAGGGGACTCAACAGTAAAGCCATATGGGCTTTAAGATTTTTTTGCGGTAGTGTTTCTGAAAAGAAAAAGTAAATTTTACAATTGATATGAAATTTATGTTGTTATATTTTTTCAAGGAAATTGTAATCATTTGGTGAGTTATTTTTTATAATTTATAGACTTTTTTAGGATAATTGATATAAATATTTATTTAAATATTTCTAGAGCTGGTAATTCTGCTCTCTTTTTGTCTATCTTGCTAATATGTGTTTTTAAAGAATAAATTTTGGTTATTTTTAAATTAGTTTTATTTCCTCATTTTCATGCTTTTATATGATTTTTCTTTTTGATTACTTTTCTTTTTGTTTATTTTTTCTTTACTCTTCCTCCTCCCCCCTTCCTCCATCTTCTTCCCCTCCTCCTCCTTCTTTATCCTTCTCCTTCCCTTACCCCTCCTTCTTCTTCTTTTTATAGATTTTTATTTCTGATTTCCTTGGTGACCAAGGCACAGGGAAAAAAACATCAATTTCAAGCATCACACTATCTAAGACCAAAAAAAAAGAAAATGGGTGATAACATCATCCTCTACTGAAGACCTGTGGCATGCTAGACATTCCTATAGACCCTGGAGGTATGAAGATGGATAAAATGATAAAAGGAAGGATCCCATCTTAGACAGTGCCTACCTTGCATTAACTCTAGTTCAGATTCTTAACAATTGTTACTATTGCAGTTTGTTTAATTCTAAGAAAATTATGGTTATTATTATTTTACTGCTTATTATTACACAGTGTTTCTGCCTCTGAGATGCCTAGAAGGTTATGTCACCTTCTGATAGTTGAGCCCATTTATTTCCAAGTGGCTTTGGGTAAATAAATATATAATAAGTAAATAAATAAATATATAATAAGTATGTATTTATGTAATATAAATAATAAATATATATATTTATATAATATAAATAAGCTCAAGTGACAAAGATACACATCAGATTCAGTTGATTTAGTTTGATGATGTCTCACTGGGTTGGAATCTCATTTACCAAAACACTACTTGAAACCGCATTACTCAGTCTGGAGGCTGAGTGGGGCTTCCTGTGTTACTCCTGGGTGAGGTTGACATTCATACTCCACGCTGCCTGACTTCAGCGCTCCTGCTCCTCTTCAACACAAAGAGCTAGGGGGGGACCAGTTTTGACAGCAAAGTACTAGGGTTACCATAGGTGAAGCAAAATCCTCATTGGCTTATAGAATATTTATCAGATTCTTTTTGTTTCTTATGATAGGAAATTTTTACTTTTTTCTTTCTAATATAAATGTGCATATTCATAAATTTCCCTCTGTTTTTTATTTGTATTGTATTTTTTATATTAATGTTTATCCCCCGTATACCCTTTTTCACCTCTACCCCCGCCCCCACAATCACCACACTGTTGTTCCTATGTCCTTTTTTTTTCTAAATCCCTCCCCCACCAACTCTCCCCTTACCCCCTAGCTGTCAGCCTCCTCTCTGAGTTTGTGTCTATTTCGCTTGTAAGTCCAGTTTGTTCATTAGATTACACATATGAGTGAAGTCATATGGTATTTGTCTTTCTCTGACTGGCTTATTTCAGGGATCAAACAGAAAAGGACTCATGGGCACTAACAACTGTGGTGACTGCAGAGGGGAGGGGGATAGGTGGAGGTGAAAGAGGGCATAAGTAGAATAAAAGGTAATGGGAAAAATTCAATGAAAATATGCTATTTAAAAATATATAATACTACATCATAATTATTAATTTAAAACACTATTTTCAGAGTATGCTTTATAATATTTTGATGATTTATATTATTGAGATTTATTTTATCCCCCTGCAGCCTGTTTTAGATAGTGTTCCATGTGCACTTGAAAATAATGTATATTCTGGAATTATGTGACACAGTATTTTATAAAAGACCATTTACTTAGAGTGATAGAGAGTGTTGTTTTACTACATTTTTTTGTCCATTGACAATAGCAGAGCTTTTTAAAACACTATGGGTTTTTTTTGGATTTATTCCTAAATCCCTTACTTTTATAAGTTTTGTTACTTTTTTAAGTTATGATATTAAGTGAATTTACTAGGAATTTATATCTTCTGGATATTTGAGATTTTATTGTATCTGGTAATATTCTTTGTTTTGATACCTAATATGTTCTGCTATTTTTATAATCATACAGTTTTTTAGTATTGTATAATACATATCATTTTCCATTAACATTATCAGTACTGTAAATCCAAAGTATGACCCTGTAGACAGCATATACTTCTCTAGATTTGTTGCCCATTCTACTTCTGCCTTGTATTTTGAGTTCTTATACCATTAATAGCGTTATAAATTGATGGATATGCTCTACTACTTTTCTCTTTGACTTTATTTACCTAATCCCCCTACCTAATATTTTTTCTTGCCTTTATATTAGAGTTATTCTAGTTTTGTTTTTGCTATTCTAGTGTATTTCTTATATTATGTAACTATGCCTCCGCACATTTTTTAGTTATTTCTTTAAGGATGAAAGACACATCTTTAAGCTTTCACACAAAATATAAGAATCTTGCCATAAATAGGTCCAGCTACTATCACATTCTGTGCTATTTTTTCGTGTATAATACATATCATACTTTATAAACTACAAAATCAGTATTATATTTACCATTTTGGGTGCTCCTCATTTCTTCTTATAACACATTTCCTTCAAGTCTCATTTCTCTTCAGTTTAAGTAACCTATATACCATTATTTGCTGTGCCACTAGATGCACATTTACTCATTTTTTTTACCTATAGAAACCTTTATTTTGCCTTTATATGAGTTATAGTTTTGCCTTTATATGACTGATGGTTCTGCTGGATTTGAAATTTTTAATAAAAGGATTTTTTTCCTTGGTTTCCCTATTATAAAGATTTTTTTTCTTCTTCTTTTTTTTCTTATGTGCTGTTTCTGAAAAGAATGCAGCTGTCTTTCTTATTTTATGTGTGTGTAATCTATTACTTAGCTTTGGGTGCTTTTATGATATTTTTATTATCTTTGGATTTTGAAAATTTTACTCTAATGTGTCTACACAACATTTTCTTTGTGTTTATATTGATTGATTTTTTGAGTGTTTTGGATATAAATGTCTGTGTCATTCAACAATTTGGGAAGTATTAGAACATTTGTTCAAATACTTTCATAGCTATTATTTTTTTCTCTTCTTTCTTCTATGACTTCATTTGAATATATATGAATTTATGTAATTATACAGTTAACTGATAATCTTTTAATTAAAAAAACTGTTTCTCAATTATTTGGATTGGATTACCTCTACTGGTCTATGCACAATGTAACTGACACTTCTGACTTTAATCTGTAGTTAAAATCATCCAGTAAAACTTTAATTTTGTATTTTATAAAATTTAATTCTAGAATTCCAATGATTTTAAAATAGACAATCGGGGGAGGATTTACTGTGGGAGATGGGGGGTGGGTAGGACAGAGGAGAGTAACGAGGGAAAAATGAGGACAACTATAATTGAACAACAATAAACAATAAAATAAAATATATTTTTAATTTTTGTGTAAATATTCTGGTTTCATTATTGCACAAAGTTTTTTGTAAGTACTTGGATATATTAGTGACAACATCATTTAAATCTATTTCTATTAATTCTAATATCTGGGCTATTTCTGTATCAGTCTCAACTGACTGTGTTGTCTTTTGAATATAGGTCACATGTTCTTGCTTCTATTCATGTCTGATTTTTAAATTATTGATTTTGGAGAGAGCAAGAGAGGAAGAGGAGAGAGAAACATCAATTTGTTGATCCACTTATTTATGCATTCATTGGTTGTTTGTTGCATGTGCTCTGACCCAGGATCAAATCCACAACCTTGGCAAATCAAGACAATGCTCTATCCAGCCAGCATATATATATATATATGCACACACACAAACATACATATATACACACAAATATACATATAGGTATACATATATATGTATACATAATGTTGTGAATGATAAATTGTAGACATTTTCAATTCTGCTATCTTCCTTTGAAGAGAGTTGATTTTTGTTCTGCCTCACAGTGATCTTAGAATTAACCTAGAAATTGTTGTCTCTTTATACTGTGCTGCAGTTGCTCAGTAGTTCTACCCTTCCAGGTTTTTTTTTTCTTCACCTGAAAACATATTTTCATTACTTTTTAGAGAGAGAGGAAGGGGGAGAGAGAAACATTAATGCAAGAGAAAAGCATCCCTTGGTTTCCTCCCATACGTGCCGGACTGGGGATTGTATGCAGCCAGACCAGTGATCAAACTTGTGACACAGGTTTGTGTGCTAACTGGGAATCAAACCGCAACCATTTCATTATAGGATGATGCACCAACTAAGCCATGCCACCAAGGGCTACTCTTTCAGGTTTTGCAGTCATGAGAAAGTTCTAGAAAGTTCTTCATGCATGTGTGGTTCAGAACTCATCCAAAGCTTTTCAGTGAAGTGTATACAAATTTTTGGTGTCTACTCTTCTGCATTTTCCTCTTTTCTGAAATTTTCTTCTTTACTTACCTTATCTTCCAGAAATTCCAACTCTGTTCTCCAATTCATAGAGCAGGTAAGCAGCAAATTTCTATGTGACTTCATGCAACCTTGAACTACAAAGACTGGGGAGTACCCACTGGAGAAAACTCACAAAACACAATTCCTACTCATTACATTGTCCCAATACAGGCATCAACTGCTTTCCAGTTTTTACCTGCTTTTGGCAGTTTTCTAGGGCCTTCATTTGTTTGTTTATTAATATTTTGTTTAAATTTATAACTTTTATGTTTAGGAGGAGTAATATGATATTAGCTAGACATTACTTGAAGCAGATCTCTGCTAATGGTATTTCAAACATATGGGTATTGGATTCATACTGTTCTTTTTTAGAAATACTAATATATAAATATTTTCTATATTTCACAATAAACCACAATTAGACTTTATTTTTATTTTTATTGAATTTATTGGGTTTATATTGGTTAATAAAATTATAGAGGTTTAATGTGTGCAATTCCTTTATACATCATCTGTATATTGTATTGTTTGTTCACCTCCCCAAGTCATGTCTCTTTCCATCATCATTTATCTATTGTCTCCTGCCTCTTCCCATCCACATTTTCCTCTGCTAATGATCATACTGCTGTCTGTTTATGAGTTTTTTTTTATTTTTTGCTTAACCACTTCACCTTTTTCACCCAGACTTCCAACCCTCTCCCCTCTGAGAGCTATGAATCTATTTTTATTTTGTTTGTGAGTTTATTTTGTTCATTAGATTTCACAAATAAATGAAATAATATGCCATTTGTCTTTCTCTGACTGGTTAATTTCACTTTGCATAATACTCTCCAGGCCCAACCATGTTGCTGCAAAGGTAAGATTTCCTTCTTTTTTATGGCTGAGTAGTATTCAATTCTATAAATAAATGTACAAGAGCTTTTTTATCCACTGATTTACTGATGGAGCCTTGGGCTAAAGTAAATAATGCTGCAATGAACATGGAAGTGTATATATCTTTTCAAATTAGTGTTTCAGGTTTCTGTGGATACATTTCCAGAGCTGAGATGACTGGGTCATAAAGTAGTTCCTTTTCTAATTTTTTTGAGGTAACTCCATTCTGCTTTCCACTGTGGCTATACCAATTAGATTTTTTTAACTACAAAGAAATGAAGAGACTTTTGTAATGGCACTGATTTTACTTTTATTTTTTAATTTTAGAATTACCGCTTACTTGTACCTGTGTTTTTCTACCCATAAAATTGTTTTTTTTTTTCTCTCAAGACACTCTCATGAGTAAGAAATTTTATTGAATTTTTCTAGAATTAATGTAATGTTTTAAGGTAGACATATTTATTGGCAAAGACTTCATCTTAGACAAGGTACAACTAAATTCTAGCAAGGGTGTACATTTGTCTAGGAGGCCAAAGACCACATCAGAAGTCCTAATTCTTTTTAGGATGTTATTTTCTTTAAATACTAGTCCTCACTTGATAATGCATAGTTTTAAAATGTCGTGATTCTTTACTATTTCACTTGGGGAATGAGTGATGAAATGGTGGTGGTAAGAATGTAGGGATTGGACTGGCAAAGTAATTTAATATTTATTAGTTCAACCAAACTCCTGTTACAGTTACCATTTGCACTCACTCCCTTTGTGCTAGAATTGGTGTAATTCTGTTGGTCTTCCAGAAAACTTTTTCTTCCATTGTAAATGGCACCTATGGGTACTTTCCCTTAACTTCCTAGATCTGTGGTAGGCAGTTAGACAGACATGAACAGAGCAAGGACAATGGGCCAGGTACTGTATGTAAGTCACCAGGTGGAAAGCTTTATAGCAGTGGAAAAAACTGGGAAAACAAGGACCTTGCCTTCATGGTAACCCTTCCTCTCTTAGCATATTGCTGGTCATATGGTTTGGACCCCCTGAACTTTCATATCACTGGTCACATGGACCAGACTCTCCCCTAACCTCTTCTGTGGCATGTTGATGGTAAACTCCCTTTGGAACAAGAATAAAGGGCTGAAGTGTTGCTTCCTGCAACCATCACGTGGGCCCTTGCATGACCAATCCCTTAAGCATTAACTCTTAGGGATAATACCTAGGGCTCAGTTGTGTTTCAGCTCCAGGCCCAGAAAAGCAAAAAAAAACTACATAAGCCATGCCATGGCTGGTATCAGGACAAGCTGCATTGACTAATGACCATCTGTCCTGATGCCAACCAATCAGTAGAGACCCTGACCCTGAAAGGACATGCCTACAAAGCTAATAAATATTCTATTGAGATCCTGCCCTAGGACCACCCCTAAAATTCTTGCCCTTGAAAAGCCCTTAGGACAAAAAAACCAGCTGGCTGTCTCTATAGAGCATGCCTCATCTTTTCCCCAACCACCTTCTCCTAGGCGTATTTTCTTTGCTTCTCTCTCCTAAGTTCCAAGGGCTCTTCTTTTGCTTCTGTAAGTTATTTCCTGAGTCCACACAGCTCATCTGGGTCACTTCTTCAATCAATTACTTTTTATATCTCTGTGACTATTGACATAATCTTTTGCTTGTATTTCAGTCATGATTCTGAATTTTTTCTTAGCCAGAACTAAAATATCCAGGTTGCTGAATCAAGGTCTAATCTCTGGTAACATTCTGGTGCTGTTTTCACCACCAAAAGATCTACTTTATCTATGAATACGATAAATTTCTCATTCTCAAACATATTTCATTTGTTTTTGTGTGTCTATTTTATTATAGTTTTATAAAATCCTCATTGCAAACATAAACAGACATGTAACTTTGCTTAATCACCTTGAACTATCTTGACTTGCATTGGTTATTGGTTTAAAGAGATACTGTGGTCAATAAAAATGTTGATTTTCATATAAAAACTATTCAAATAAATCTCTCATTTTTTGATCTTGTGTAGTTGCTTTTTAAATCCAAAACCAAATGTTTTGTATATAATCCTGTTAGATATAATTTCAAGAATTTTAGACTTTCTTGTTAACCTTTTAAAGTGCTTTTGACTCTATTTTGTTATCTGAAATATCTTAGCTCTCTCCTGCCGGTACGCCATCTGTGATGACATATGGCGGTCTAACTACTACAGTATGATTTGAAAGGGGTCATTGCATTACTGTCAGCTTGAATCCTACCTCAGATAACTAACCTGAGGCCCCTTTCCAGGTGAAGAGGCAATTTTTTTTGGTGTTTTGACATGTTCCCTTGATACAACTAAAGCTAACTGTGCAAAAAGAAAGTAAAATTTAATGAACATAAATGCCAAGCATTTCAAGTGCATTATCTCTATTAAATCTCAACAATGTAAGTATGTAGTAGTTTTCTAATATTACAGGAGACACTGAAACAAACGTGGTTGATGTAATTTCTTAGGGTTACACAGTTGAGAAGGAAGACTCTTAAAAGTCATAGTTTTGGTCTCAAAACTCATGATCTTTCCAGTACTTGCATTTCAGTATAATGAAACAGCAGTGCTCAGTAATTCCAATACTTTCTATGTACTAATCCTGGGTTAGACTTTATAAGAAGTATCTCAATCTTTTTTTGTTATTTTCCAGAAAAGACTGTTTGCTACAATTAACAAGATTCCTGGAGATTGGTAGCTGTTTTATTTAAGTCAGTTTAACAAAGAAATTCAATGCCTCTGTAATTTTCTTAATCTTTCTCTCATGAACAGAAACATCTACAATCTCATTCTAGTTAATATTTATAGAACCCTCCCACTCAAAAAAAATCAAAATCAGATGGGATATTAATTAAGAAATTTTTTGCTTGGCAACATAACATATTAAAAGTATATATAACTGAAATAAAGCAAAACAATAGGTCTTATAAAATGAAGCTAAAGCAGTAATTAGAACAAAATTTATAGCTTTAAATACTTTCATTAGAAAAGAAGTAAATAATAAAAAAATAGATAATGTTTTTACCTTAAGAAGCTAGAAAAAGAAAGCCAAATTATAACCAAAGTAAGTATAATTAAGGGGATTATAAAGAACAAAAATCAGTTAAAGTATAAACAGTAACAAGAATGAATAACTCAAAGCTGTTTCTTTAAAATTTATAAACCCTAGCCATATGTACCAGAGGGGAAAAAAGGAGAGAGAAGACACAAATCACCAATATGAGGAAAGAGAAGAGGTCACTGCTATAACCCAGCAAACCGGGGCTCGGCAGCGTGGTACCTTGAATTTACATAACTCAACAATTAGTGTTGAAGGAAACGGGTTTTTATTAATGGGGCTCCAGTCTCAAGGGGGCAGAGAGCACACTTGCTCAGAGCCTCCTCTCCCATGAGACCCAGCACTTCCCTGGCTCCCAAAAAGGCTAAAAGCCAAAACCATGCCCAGAAGTTCCCCATATCCTTATCTGTCCAACAGCTGGCTATGCAAAAAGATCTCCATCCTCTCTGGATGCAGTTGTGGGTTTCAGAGTTGCCATCCTCTTGAAGCTGCTCTGTCCTTCAGGATCTGGGGTGTGCTGTCCCCAGCCTCCATGCAGTGGTTCAGGAAAGCATGTGCTGTGTTACACTGGATCATGGTGGTGTCCAGGGAGGTATATGTCCCCAAGAGACTGGCTTCTCCATATGTCCTTCAGAGAAGCAGAAGTAGCTCTTCTCTCATTACAGACCACATGGCTTCCACTTTACACACCAGACCTCTTCTCTTCCTGGTGGTCTTTCTCTCATACACTATTTTAGACCATGTGGCTTCTTCCTTCCTCTCTTTCAGCCCACCCTTATTTTAAATACTCAGCCCAGAATTTCTATGGAACCTCATATCTGGCTCCTCCTATGGTGTGCCATTTTTGCCAGTTCCTCTGTATCTTTTACTTTTTTTTCGGCTGCCATCTTTAGTCAGGGAAATAGTTACCAGTGATGCAAGAGAACCAGGGTGGGCATCCTCCACTCCTGGATATGTCAGAAGTCACTATACACTCTTTTTCAGCTTTTAATTATATTATTTTAAAAATTTATTTATTTTTATTTATTTTTTTTAAGATTTTATTTATTTATTTTTAGAGAGGGGAAGGGAGGGAGAAGGGGAGAGAGAGAAACATCAATGTGTGGTTGCTTCTCATGTGGTCCCCACTGGGGACCTGGCCTGCAACCCAGGAATGTGCCCTAACTGGGAATCGAACCTGCGATGCTTTGGTTCACAGCCCACGCTCAATCCACTGAGCTATGCCAGCCAGGCTATTTATTTTTATTTTTAAGTGATTTTTTAAAAATTGTTATTCAAGCACAGTTGTCTCCATTTTCCTCCTACCTCTCCCCCGCATCCCTGCCTCCCACCCTTGTTCCTATCCCCTTTGGATTTGTCCATGTGTCCTTTATATATGTTCCTTGACAACCCTTTCCCTATTCTCCTACATTATCCCTCTCCCCTCTTCCCTCTGGTTACGGTCAGTTTGTTCTTTATTTCAATGTCTCTGGTTATATTTTGCTTGCTTGTTTGCTTTGTTAATTAAGTTCCACTTATAGGTGAGATCATATGGTATTTGTCTTTCACTGCTTGGCTTATTTCACTTAGCATAATGCTCTCCAGATCCATCCACGCTATTGTGAAGGTTAGGAGCTCCTTCTTTCTTTCTGCTGTGTAGTATTCTATCATGTAAATGTACCATAGTTTTTTGATCCACTCATTTACTGGTGGATACTTAGGTTGCTTCTAGCACTCGGCTATTGTAAATTGTGTTGCTATGAACATTGGGGTGTATGGGTTGTTTTGAATTATTGTTTCAGGATTCTTAGGGTATAATAATCCCAGCCACAGAATTGCTGGATCAAAACGCAGCTCCATTTTTAGTTTTCTGAGGAAATTCCAAACTCTTTTCCACAGTGGCTGTACCAGTCTTCATTCCCACCAACAGTGCACTAGGGTTCCCTTTTCTCCACAGCCTCTCTAACACTTGTTGTTTGTTGATTTGGTTATGATGGCCATTTTGACCAGTGTGAAGTGGCATTTCATTGTGGTTTAATTTGCATTTCTCTGATGGCTAGTGATGCTGAGCATCTTTTCATGGGTCTCTGGACGTACTTCTGTGTGTCCTCCTTGGAGAAGTGTCTGTTCAGGTCCTTTGCCCATTTTTTAATTGTGTTGCTTGTCTTCTTAGAGTGGAGTAGTGTGAGTTCTTTATATATTTGAGAGATCAAATCCTTGTCTGAGGTATCATTGACAAATATGTTTTCCCATACGGTTGGTTTCCTTTTCATTTTGCTGTTTTCTTTAGCCAGGAAGAAGCTTTTTACTTTGATGAAGTCCCATTTGTTTATTCTTTCCTTTATGTCCCTTGCTCTAGGGCACATATTGCTGAAAATATTGCTGTGGCTTACAGCCAACATCAACTGGCAAAAACTATATACTCTTAAAGTCATGTACACCTCCAGCCCTGGGTGGCAGTCCTCTTCTTCCTTGAAGAAAGCCATGGCTATTAACTTGCCATTGTTATGCTAAGTATCTTAAATGCTGTATCATCCACTTCCCCTTCCTCCTAATCAAGGGCTATGGAGAATATGCTCTGCTATTATTGGGGGACCCCTGCTCAGCACCTGTTACACAACCAGCCTTATAAATACCACAATAATAATGAAGGAATATTAATAGTAATTATGCTCAAAAATTTAATAACCAAAACCCAAATAGACAATTTCTTTGAAAAATACAATGTTAAAGCTTTCTAAAGAAGAAATTGGTAACCTGAATAACTTTATATGTATTGAAGTAATTATATTTGAAGTTGAAAAAGAAAAAATAAAATTTCAGAATGAGATAATTTCATTGGTAGATTCTACCAAAACTAAAAAATTTTTAAATGATAATAATTTTATAATAACTGTAACCATGCAGAAACTTTTTTTCTTTAATATGGAATTTTCTCCTTTCTTTCCTTTTGATTCAGACTGTCCTCATCCAGCACCCTGACTCACCTGCCTCCTTCTCCCTTCACATCCACCCGCTTAATCAGTAAGCCCTCAGGACAATGAAGTTCTGGTTGTAACTGAATAATCTTAGGAACAAAGCCTGAGGTCTGTTGACCACAGGGGAAGAGATTCAGTTAAACTAAAGATAACATTTAGGTCTCAGTTTTGTTTAAACTCCAGATCCAGAAAAGCAGTGAAACCACGTGAAGTGATCCTGTGGCTGATCAGGACCTGAGGCAATGATCAACTATCCCCTACCTTAGCACAGACCAAGCTGTAGAGACTGTGTCCTGGACTGTGACCCTAAGTCCCTTGGTCACTCTAATTAATGATTTTTCCCATATGTAACCCATCCTTTAGAAGCCATCAGGAAGTCAGGTTTTTTAGAATTAGCTCACCTGTGACTCCTGGCATGTGCCACTTCCTCAAATAATAAACCCTTTCTTGGCTGCAAGCTCCTGTTCATGTCTTATTGGGCTTTGATGGGAACAGGTAAATAGCACCCTTTAGTCGAGTAACATAAATCATTCAAAAATAGAGAAGGAAGAAAATTTTTAATTCATTTCATGGGGTCAACATGTTCCTAAATTCAGAATTGAAGAAAATACAAGAAAAAAATAATTAAGCAGGTGCATGAAAAGAACTGGTAATTTCACCACAATATCCTTATGAAAATACATTATTAAATAATTTCTAAAGTGTTAGAAACTATAATCAGCAATATAAGGAATAATAATACTCCATGACCAAATGAAGTTTGTTCCAGGAATGGAAATTAATTCATAACTTGCTACTGCTACAATTGCAGTAAAATGGCTAAAATTAGACTGACAATCAAAATGTTGGAAAATATTTATGCACTCTTTCATAAATTTAAACATCACTTATGTGATGCAGAGATTTTGTAAATACGTATTTAAACAAGATAAATGAGTATTGTGTTCACACAATGATTTAAATATTAAAGTCTATAAAATATTTATTTTAAATTACCATTTGTTAAAAAAATCCAAATGTAAATAAGTTAATGGATGAACAAATTTTGGTATTTCTATACAATAGGGTAGTACTCAGCAGGAAAAATGAATACTATACTGATACTTGAAAGCACACAGATGAATCTAAAAACCATTGTTATGAGGGAACAAAAAAAGGACATTAATGAGTAAACACAGTATATTTCCATTTATATGAAACTCTAGAAAAGACATATCAATAAATATACAGTTACAGGGAGTGTATCAAATGCTGACGTGGGCCATGAGTGAAAGAGCACTGATGGTAAGGACCACCACGCCGACTCTTCTGCCTGACAGAAATCCTCGCCACCACCTCGATCATGGTGACTGACTGTCGAACAGGTGCACGCGGTTGTTAATGTAAAATCCATGCATTTTATGTATATTTTATTTCAGAGAAGTTTATTTTTAAAAAATAACAACTTTTTAAAAATTAATTTTACAGTGTGATTTTTTATTTATGTTTTTTTAAAATCCACCTATACTTTATCTTTATACATTTTGTTTAGGACAAATTCAATTGTAATTGCCACGTAATATGAAAAATAGAGACATTTATTGATGAAGATACAATATACAAGAAACATTGTACATAGGACAATGACATCTCAGTCCCCTTCAAAGTAAGCACCTTGGAACCTTATACAGTTCTCCCAATCACCATCAGCTGCCCTGTCACATTTTCCTGAATCTCATCAATGGTTTGAAATCTCTTCCCTTTCGAAGGTGGTTTTAGTTTTGGGAAAAGCCAGAAGTCACAAGGTGCCAAATCTGGGCTATAAGGGGATTGAGTCACCTGGGTGATTTTATGTTTCACCAAAACACTCTGTATGAGATGTGATGCATGACTGAGCACATTGTCACGATGAAGCTGCCAATCATCAGTTGCCCATAGCCACAGCCTTCTGAATCATCTGAATAACTTCTGTGGGAATTTTCAAGCTTAACACAAAATTTGATGCACATTTGTTGCTCTACTTATTCAGTCATTTTTAATGTGACAGCCACACAGTACACATGCTCACTCAGCAGTGTCTACTTTCTCCACTGACTAGTACAGTGAAGTCATCATTGTTCAGAAACATTGATGTTTCATCAGAAACTCATTCCAGTCCACTCTTCTTGGCTACCAGGTTACATCAATGTTGTGCAAACAATTCTCATTATTTAATATTGGCTGGACTTTTTCCTCACAGGCCTTCATATATGTGGGTCCCCAGATGAGCTCCCTGTTTCTTTCATTGCCCACATAACTTGTTTTCACTCTTATAACATTGTTATTTTAAATTAAAATGTATTAATATCTATATAACAAATATCTACTTTATTTTATTTTTTAAAGTTAACTTCTTGAAAAACTGTAATAATTCTCTCTATATATATATTTTAGAGAAAGTTTATTTAACTCTAAAACAATACAACTATAAGTTTATTGGTATTGTGTAATAATTATAGATTAATTATAAAAATTAATTTGTAAAAATATTTTATATTATCTAATAATAACTCTGAAAATATTCAGATAACTTTTTTGTCTTTCATTATATTTTAACACATTTCCCACTGAAATCTTGTATAAGCTTTATTGAGATCTTTCCTAAATACCTTATGTGTTTATTTGAAAAATACCTCATTTTTTTCCTGTACCATCTAGTCTTTTTGTACAAAAATGACTTATCCAAGTAAATCTTTTTCAACAATCTTCTTGAATTTGGAAAAAATGTGAAATCTATTTGTATTAAATAGATTAGTTTTCTATTTCTGATATACAAAGACCACGAACTTATTGGCATAAAACAACATAACTTGATTAACTTATAGTCCCAGTTGTTCGAAGTCCATCGCAGTTTTACTGGACTAAATGAAAACAAGAGCTAAGAGCCTGCACGCCTTCTGCAAGCACCATTTCCTTGCCATTTCCAGGTTCTGGGAGCTGCCTGTGTTCCTTAACTCATGATGTTTCTTTATCTTCAAAGACAGCAACATAGTATCTTCTCTCCTCTGATCTTTGCTTTCCTCTTTAGCTCTTCGTCTCTGAATCAGATCATTGTGTCTGATTAACTTGGGCATATACATATAATCCAGGATAATCTCCCCATCTCAATAACATTAACGTAATTTCACCTGCAAATTTTCTTTTACTATGTACAGTAGCATATTCGCATGTTCCAGGGATTAGGACTTGGACAGCTTTATGGGGGCATTATTCATTCTACCACATATAATTTTACTTCTCAGTAAGAATTCAATTGTTATAAGTAGGAAGAAGAAAATACTAGGCAGTGATAGAGCAACTAACAATCACTTTAATTGGATATAATTCTAAATCAGTGTTCATTAACACACTCTCTCCTCACTCCCATGACCACACCTGAGTTTTAATAAACCCATGTGGAACATAAATAAGGTGTTTTGTGAGACATGAGAGTGGTTACTTCTCTGTCGAATTCAAAATAACATTTTGAGTTTATGTGTTTTGTAACTATACAGAAAAGCTTTGTATCTAATTCTTTTTAAAGAGAATACTTGGAAACCTCAGTACTTTGACTAACATGTCTCAAATGTGGCAACCACTTTCACATATTTAGTTCCGTGGTGCTGACGGTGGGGAATGTGCCATCCTTCCTTACCCAGGCCCGTGTTTGCATCCTCTCTGTGCTTCAGGTGTAAGAAACAATGTGTCATAAAATATTTAGACTGCACTTCAGAGAGCTTTAACTACTAACTTTTAAACTTATAGTCTATGTTTGTGCAAATAATATAATATCTCTGCTTTTCAATTTTCTCCCTGTGAAATTAAAGTAATGACACCATTATGCCTCTTAGCATATTTAAGAGAATTGATGCATTTTGATAGTACACAAATTACACAGTGCTCTACAAATGCAAATTGCTACTGATATAAAAATTAGATTTTAGGCATGCTCAAACTGCTGAGGAAAAATGTATGTTGGCAAAAATGTTCTGAAGAGGTTTTGATATTTTAATCTTTGGCCTCATAATTGCACACATAAAATTTTATTTTATAGATATTACATGACCAAGTTAAAAGATTTATTTAAAAAATATGCTTATCAGAAGAAAAAAGTCAATCGTAAAAAAATAAATCATAGCACCTTTATATGATAAAAAACAATGCAGTTTTTAAAAAAATCACAATTACTATAACTATTAACATGGTGTCTATACTCATATAATAAAGTCAGATGAGACTGCTACATCAAATCCTAACTTTGCTGCACACATACACACATAGACATATATGATACATGAGCCACTTTAAACTGGAATATTCTTCTGCCTAAGTATGTTAGATTTTGATGATTTTTAAGTTTTCTTTATTTTGTTAGCATTTGTAATGCTAAAATTCATCTGTCTTCAATAAATGTTTTGACTTTCAATGTAGAGGGAAGTTTTTATATGACTTACAAAGTAATTTCTATACAACCTCTTCAAAAATAGTTGGAAAATTCACTAAACAATGGATTACTTACTATAGCCTTCAGCAATCAAAAAACTTTACCACATTATGGGGAAAAAAGGAAAATCTGACTTTCCGAATTTTCACACTATAGTATTCCAATGTCCAGTTTTCTACAAAATCATCAAAAATATTTTTAAAAAGCAGAAGACCTGGCCATTTAAAGAAACAAAATATTCAGAAACTGTTCTAAGAAAGCTCAAGTATCAGCCTTACTAGACAAAATTTTGGGACAATTATTTTAAATATGCTTAAAGAACTAAAAGTATATACTAACAAAGAACCAAAGAAAATCAGGAAAATAAAATATGAACAAAAGGAGAATATAAATAAAGTGGTAAGAAAAATACAAAGAAATAAAAATATGGACTGAAAATCACAAAATCAAAATAAAAATTTCACTAATGGACTTCAAAATTATAATTAATTAATTTATTTATTTTTAGACAGAGGGGAAGGAGGGAGAAAGAGAGGGCAAGAAACATCAATGTGTGTTTGCTTCTCGTGCGCCCCCAACTAGGGACCTGGCCTGTAACCCAGGCATGTACCTTGACTGGAAATCGAACAGGTGACCCTTTGGTTCCCAGGCCCATGATCAATCCACTGAGCCACAACAGCCAGGGTTCAAGTGCATATTTAAACAGCCAGAAGAAGACTAAGAAGAGAGAAAAAAGCATCATGTCTGAGGAAGAGAGAGAAAAGAGAAAAACAAAAAAACAAAAACAGAAGATAAGAGGTATATAGCACATCATCAAATCAATTACTATAAGTATTACAAAGTCCCACAAGGAGAATGGAAAAAAAATAAAGTAGATAAAAATATTTGAGAAATAATAGACTAAACTTTGTTGATATGAAAAAAGATATAAATTTACAAATTCAAAAAGATCAATAACACCAAGTAGGATAAACTAAAGAGATCCCCAGTAAGAAACATAACAAACTGTCAAAAATCAAAGACAAATGAATTATCTTCAAAGCATCAAGACATAAGTTACTTATCTCATATACAGGATCTTCAATAAGATTATCAGCAGATACCTCATATCAGACAGCAGCAATAGGATGGCATACTTGAGAAGTTGAAAGATAATAATATGTCAATCAAGAATTCACTATCTATCACAATTCTCCTTCAAAAATGAGAATTAAGACATTAACAGTTAAATAAAAACTTTCAGAGTTCAATACCTTTAGCCCTGTTGCATTAGATACACTAAAAGAAATTACTGTTTAAGTTGAAGTGAAAGAATACTAGACAGTAACTTCAGGCCATGTAAAGAAATAGGGAATTCTTATAAAGGAAACAACAAAGGCAAATATAAAAGTCTGCATTATTGTATTTTTGGGTCATAATTTAATTTTTTATATCCTACAGAATTTAAAAAGCAATGTTATTAGGCTCTTAAGATATGAAGATATAATTTGTGACAACATATATGAGAGGATGGAAGTTTATAGGTGCAACATTTTTGTATATTATTGAGGTTTAATTCTTATCAACTTGAACTAAACTGTTATAAATTTAGGATATTAAATGTAATGTCCATGGTAACCATAAACAAAATACCTAAAAGTCATAGAAACAAAAGAAATAAAAATAGCTTATTAAAAATAGAAAAATGAACTAAATGCATAAAAGACAATAGAAAAGAAAATCATGAGCAAAAAATAAATAACTAATAGAGAAAATGTAAATGAATTCAACCTTCCAATCAAAATTCAGAGATTTGCAGAGTGGATTAACAACAAACAAGTAACATAATCTAACTCTACAATGTCAGACAGAGACTCACTTTAGATTCTAAGCCATACTTAGTTTAAAAATGAAAGAATAAAAAAAATTCCATTCTAATAGCAATCAAAAAAAATCTAGGTTGACTATACTATTATCAGAACAAGTAGACTTTATGTCAATACTGTTATAGGAGAAAATATGGACAATACAGTTCAATAAATTATGAAGGTACATTAATTATGAACATATATACAAAAACAGATTGTATATATACATATGCATGTATATGTATATATACATAAACATTGACAGAATTAAAAGGTTAAATAGACCTACTTCTATATTAATAGTTGGAAACTTTAATGCACCACTTTTAATGATAGATAGAAAGTCTAAGCCAAAGATCTATAAAAAAATAAAGGAGTTATACAATACCATAAAACTGGGTTTAACAGACATATATAAGCACTAGACCCAGTAATAGAATACACATTCTCCTCAAGTGAACCAAGGTCATTACCATGATAAATAATATGTGAGCCACAAATCAATCTCAATGAATTTAAAAGGGTTAAAACTGTAACTAAAAATCTAAATGAAGCCGTTTTGATATAAAGTGAGAGCTGCCATGCCAGCACAACTGTCTTGCATGTCTTATGCTTAAAATTCTTGGTGTTAAAACAGGTTAAAATAAGCTCTGGACTGGTCTAGGGCAACATTGTTTCCCAAGAAACTATTTGCAAAGATAACAAAAAGCAATTATTATGACTACTGAACTGATTACTGCTGGATTGTAAATCAAAAACATTATTTAGAATTAATATCACTATGTTATATTATTTGCACCAAATAGAAATACTTTCCTTCTATTGATGTAATTATTCCCCTTCCTTTTCTCATAAATTCCTATTACCAATGTTTCGAAAAAGAACACTGTTTAGGCTTCCACGTGAGTCAGTGTGCCAAAGTTAACTATTCTTACTGATCTCAAATAAGTGTGTTTTGCTCTCAATTTGAAAGGCCTTTGATTTTTAGATTAACAAAATTATACAAGATATTTTCTCTAGTAACAATGGAATGAAACTAGAAATCAGTAACACAAGAGAATTAAAAAGTCACAAATATAATGAGAAAACATGAAGGGACTAGCCAAAGAACATACATGCGCACACTTAGACACAGACAACAGTGTGGTGAGGGCCGGAGGGGGGTGGGCAGGGGCTGGGTGGAGGTGGGCAAAGGGCGGGGGCAGTGGGGGTATCTGTAATAAAAACAAAGAAAAAAGTTAAAAATACGTGCAAATTAAACAATGCACTCTTTTACTTTTTAATCTATTTTATTGATTATTCTATTACAGTTGTCCCATTTCCCCCCTTTATCCCCTCCACCCTGCACACCCCCTCCCACCTGCATTCCCCCCCTTTAGTTCATGTCCATGGGTCATACATATAAGTTCTTTGGCTTCTACATTTCCCGTACTATTCTTAACCTCCCCCTGTCTATTTTCTACCTACCATCAATGCTACTTATTCCCTGTATCTTTTCCCCCTGTGTCTTCTTCCCACTCCCCAGCTGATAACCTTCCATGTGATCTCCATTTCTGTGATTCTGTTCCTAAACAACACAATGTTAAATAAACACTGTGTCAAATAAGAATTCATAAGGGAATTAAAAAATACATAGTGAAAAATTCAAATGAGAACAACTTACTATAACTTATGAGAAGCATTCAAGTTAGCGCTTAGAGGAAAATTTATAGTTATAAATGCCTTTATGAAAAACTTTTTACAAATATCATTAATAACCAAAATGTACACCTTGAGAAACTTTAAAATAAAGAGAAAACAAAATTCAAATATAGCAAAACATTAAAGATTACAATAGATGTAAAGTAAATGGAGAATAAAGAAACCATAGAATCAATGAAGTTCAAAGTTTTTTCATTTTTAAAAAACAGATTAACAGGTTAACAAAGAGACAAGTCACAAATCATCATCAGAAGTAAAAATAGAAACATTGATATTAAAGTTAGAAAAATAAGAATTTTATAATAATGCTATGAACAATAATATGCCAGGAAATTAGATATGGTGGGTGAAATTGACAAATTCTTAGAAACACACACATTATTAAAACTAGCTTAAAAGTAGAAAATTTCAATAAACCTATTACAAGTATGGAGTTTGCTTCAGTAATCAAAAATTTCCCAGAAAACTCCAAGACAAAATGTTTTCTTTGGTGAATTTTTACTAAATGTAAATAAGAATTAACAATTCTTCTCAAACTAACACTTTCTAACTTATTCTATAATAGCATTATAAAGCCAGGTAGAGACATTATCAAAAAATCATAAATCTATATTCCTTATGAATTTAAATTAAATACTCAAAAACATTAGTGAACCAAATTAAATGTCATGTTAAAAGGATTATACACCATGAACAAGTGAGATTCTTATCAGGAATGCTAGTGTGGTTTAACATAAGAAACTTGAAGTAATCCACCACATTAATAGAATATCCTAAAGAAATATTATTGTCTCAGAAATGGCATTTGACAAAATTGCATAACCTTTCATGATAAAAAAACTTTAGAAAACTAAGAATAGAAGGGGGTTTTCTAACATGATAAAGGCATTTATGAAAAACCTTAAACTAATACAATATTCAAAGCTCACCATTGAGTGAAGCTAAGTTTTTCTCCAAGATCATGTTTAAGATGAAGATGACCAGATTCTTCATTGTTATTGAATATTGTTCAATGTTATTCACCATTATAGAATATTATTCAAGAAATTCTAGTAAGTGCAACTAAATAAGAAAATAAGTTCAAGATATCCAAAGTGGAAAAAAATAATTAAAATGATCTTTATTCATAGATGATGTATTTTTATACATAGAAAGTACTCAAGAATCTGCAAAAAAGCTACTATATCTAATAAAGAAGACAAAAAGGTAGGATGCAAAATCTACATACAAAAATTAGTTGTGTATTTATATATATCTGCAATGAAAATTTATAGTAGAATCTGAAAAAATAGAATACATAAGAATAAATTTAGACAAGTGTGGGAAGATTTGTACAATAAAAAAACTACAAAACATTGATGAAAGATATTAAATAACTAAATAAATGGAAAGACATACCATGTTTATGGACTTGAAGATTCATTATTATTGAAATGTCAATATTTCCTAAAATGATCTAAAAAGAATTAATGCATGTCTGATGAAACTCCCAAAGCCTTTTTTTTTTTCAGAAATAGAAATGCAAGTTTTCAAATTCACATAGAATTGCAAGAGGCCACTAATATCCAAAACAACATAAAACAATAAATCTGACTCATGCTTTCCTATTTCAAAAGTTATTACAATGATATAGTCATGAAAACAGTGTGGGTAATGGTAGAAGGATACACATGTACACTAATGAACCAGCATTGAGAATCCAGACATTAACTCATATAATCATAGTCAATTTTCAGTAAAGATAGTAAACCCACTTAGTGGAAAAAGAATAGTCTCTTCAACAAATGTGTTGGGACAACAAGATTTTTACATACAAAATTGTCAGTTTTAACCCTACTGAATCCCACATGCAAAATGTGTCAAATGACCTAAATATACAAACTAAAACCATAAAACTCTTGAAGAAACACAAGGGTAGATTTTTCTTTTTTAGATTTTATTTATTTTCAGACAGAGGGGACAGGAAAGAGAAAGAGAGGGAGAGAAACATCAATGTGTGGTTGCTTCTTGCATTCCCTCCACTGGGAGCCTGGCCTGCAACCCAGGCATATGCCCTTACTGGGAATCAAACCAGCGAGCCTTTGGTTCACAGGCCATTGCTCAATCCATTGAGCTACACCAACCAGGGCACAAGGATAGACCTTTATGATTATAGATTTGTTACTGGATTTTCAATATGACCTCAAAAGCATAAATATCAAAAAGAACAATCTGATTGGGTTGACATAACAGTACCCAATTTGCAAATAAATTATGTATAGCTAAAATGGATTTTCACATATTGAATGGCAAACTCAAGTCCAAGTATAAAAATAGGAAAATAGCTGAACTATATTTGGTTATTGAAAAGATTAATTTGGGCTGATGCCTACCTCAGCAATTTGGTACTCCCAAGGAATTTACATTATTAATGTTTTCAATGTGTTTGATACTCCAGGAAGGCTTTTACAAATTAAGCAGAAGCCTAATTTTACTTTTGCTTTTGATGTGTAAAGTTTTCTAATAAGGTAATTAAGAGTACAGGCTGGAATCAACCCCTTTTAAAGCTTCCTGTTCTTGCCAGGTATTGATCGTGTGACCAGATATTGTGTGTTAAGTCAATTATGGAAACACCAGGCCTCAGGGCCCTTGCAGATAACACCCCACTCTTAACAGGTTTTCTATGAGAGGTAAAAGTGTACAACAGTCTTGCTTAGTTACTGGCACCAAATGAGAATGAGACTCAGTTCTCTTCAGAATCTTCATGTCTGTGTTCAAGATCAAGGAAAAAACAACTGCTTTAACTGCTGTGATGGTAAAGATGACACTCTACATAAAAACGTATTATAAGATCTTAAAGGATTTACAAATAGGAGCTCTCATGTTCATTGCTACCATATTAATGAATGAATAAGTTGGGAGTGGCAAATATATTTAGATTTTAGTGTCTGGGGAAAACACAAGACAGATAACACCTGAGCACATATGCTGGTACTTGCAACTTGATTTGATTTTTTGTACATTTATTCTGAGCACACATGGTTGATTTTCAAGATCCATGTTATTGAATTTGTGCAGGGATCAGTAGAGCAAGAACTACATCCTGATTTTGCACCTTTTTTCTTGATGGGCTCTTTCAGAGATGCCTCAATCTTTGGCCACGGTTCTTTGCTTGTCGATTTTTCTTCAGCTCAACATTGCTCCTGTTTCCCATTTTCAGTAGTCATTGCCTAACTGCCGGTAACAATAGCTAAATCACTTTACTCAGTCACTTAGGCACATATGTAATTTCCTACATCAGTATGTGCCTCTCTCCTTCCGGATGCCAGCTCCACAAGCTCCAGCCAGCCAGGAGCTGCACAGTTTCCTTTTGTTTGGCTGAATGAAAGTTAAAAGTTAGATCAAGTTCTATTAAGGTTTCTTAGAAAGCTTGGCTGTATATAGTAAAGGATGTATTCTTTGTTGTTTAATTATCTACTGATTTTG
Source organism: Trachops cirrhosus (assembly GCA_028533065.1). NCBI lineage: Eukaryota > Metazoa > Chordata > Mammalia > Chiroptera > Phyllostomidae > Trachops > Trachops cirrhosus. Next base: position 94,537,177 of record CM052543.1, on the reverse strand, counting down.
TGTTTCCTCAACCTTTCAGTTTATGACTGAAAAGGCAGAAATACTGTACAAAAATTAAAAAGTTATTTGCCACGTCCAGTTCCAGTGCGGCCAACCATGTTGTCCGGACATGGGGGATATGTCTTCAAGGAAGCATATCCTGGCCTAGAAGATGCGTCATTACTTGGGATCTGTGTTTGATTTTGTTCTTTCTCTTTTCTGGATTCTGTATTTTTACTGCTTTAATCATCTGAGACCTCTTAGAAATGACCACCACTCTTAGAGTTAACCAGCAGCTGACATAAGCAGGATATAATCAGACCCATGCGTCTCTGTTCAACAAGTCCCTGAATGTCTAATAGTCATTAGAATAACAGCCCCTCCTTTACCTTGAATAGGAATATATATCAATTAGACAGCCATAGAAATAAGAAAAGCTGGTTAGCTATTAAGCATGTAGAAACAGTCACTGTGAAGTCAAAGTTTATAGAACACAGAAAAACGTTTTAAACAGAAAAGATAGATAGCTAAGTTAGATGTCACAAAGGCCTTATTGCCTCTGCTCAATCTACCGTATACTTTTGCCCTATGAACAATTACTGAAAAATTATAATCATCTAATTTATAACTGTCCTGGTTAAAATAATCCTTGCTCACTATAACTGAATCTATAGAAACTTTGGTCAAAACAATCTTTGTTTAATATAATTATATCCATGGAAACTTTTGTACTTTTCCTGGTTACCTTTG
>CM052543.1:94462640-94536348 GCA_028533065.1 Trachops cirrhosus | reverse complement strand
GTTAATTAACCTCTCTGTGCCTCAATTTCCTCATATGTAAAATGAGAATAATATTATTTAAACCCTTTTTAGGGTTAAACCCTAAAAAGGGTTTAAATATTAAATTAGTTTACAGCATTTAAAAGGAAGCCTAGAATCTAGCAAGTGCTATGGAAGTGTAAGCAATTGCTCTTATGACCCACCTTAGTGTACTTCGTAAAATCCTTCTCTTCTACGATTGCAGCTACCTTTCTCCATACTGTGTTTTAAAAACCACTAGATACAAACAGAAAAGATCCTCTTTTCAATTACTTGTTTATTTGAGAATGGGCTCATCAACCCTGCCCAAATGAAGAAAGACACTGAAGGCTATTCAAAAATCAATGTAAATGTCAACACATTGGATGAATGGCCAACCTGCCTGGTGATAAGTACAATGAGCAAATCGATGAAACCCATTAGAAGGTACTTAAGAATAATAAATTATAAAGAGTTAAATAATACCTCAGCAAGGGTTTGGCTCTGAGACCTTTAATTGAAGTTTTCAGAATTGGAAAGGCACCTATAACAGATATTCCCTGTATAACTTCAGCCAAGGTATAATATATGGATCAGTGTTTAAAAGTCAAAACTTCTTTATATAAACAAAGCATTGTGGTCAGTTTGCACGTCAGCTCCTGACTGAAAGGCCTGAGGATGCTGCAGGAACACTCTTCTTTCTGCCAGTGTGGTCTTCCTCCACCCCTTTTCCTGTTTACAGGTAAATGAGAAAACCTGGGGGCAGAAGACCTAAGGCATAATTACCTCTCATGTGGAAGAAATGCAGAAAATTCCCTGGACTTAATGGTTGAAGAAAAGCAAATATTTTACTTCAGAATATTATCTTACTCCTAGTTATTTTCCCATACCCACTATTATCAGCATGCTAGCAGTGTAAGATCTACCTGAGTCTGGGGTCAATGGAGGGCCAGCTACAACTTCAGCTAATTGAAAAGGACCTACACAGTCATTCATATTTAACTTGTTAAAACTTCCAGATGAAGTTGCATTTCAACAAAGGCTAAGACTTGAGTCATAGATATGAATCTATAATGTTAGAAGATGAGGCATCATCAATCAGCAAGTCAAGGAAGTCAAGGAGGAATAGGGGCCATAAAAGGCCTGGTCCCTCTCCCTGAAATCATATATCTGTGAGGTAGTATTCAAGTAGATTTATTCTTCTCTCAATAAGTATAGAGTCACAGATGGTTTTAGATGAAAATATCAATCTTCACATAGTCTTCTGGAATTTTGTAACCAATTAAATCATCTTTGGGTGCCCCGGTACACACCCATTTACACATTTCTCAGCTAATGAGTTGCGTGGTGGTTTCAGTAAGATTTCCTTCAATCTTTTCCTTCAATTGCTCAAAGCAATGTATTTTCCAGTTTAAAAGCCTGCAAGAAACTGCTGGATCAGAGAGCACATGGATATGTACTTCTCATCCGGTACAAGGGTCAGTGTCATGACAAGTGTGAGAAGAGTCAATTTGTTCGGTTCAGCAACTGGGTGTTCTCTTTGTGGTATTTCCAAATTTACTATGCTTCAGAAAGAAGTCAACATAGTTCTGAAACAGGATCCTCCTTTCCATTCATTTCATTGTAGAGGCTGACTTTTCTTTTTTTAAAAATATATTTTATTGATTATGCTATTACAGTTATCCCTTTTTTTGACAGTCATGAAATCTATGTCATTCAAAGGCATCTATAAAAATGGTCAGATTCTGTTTACTGATAAAAATGTAATATTTATGATCCACAGAAAGTAGGTGTGTGATGGAGAAATTGTCCCTTAGGTTTTGTGTGTGTAAAGTGAGGATCCTGAAACATCATTACTGATATATCACTGGGAATGATGATGGGGGGTAGGGGTGGGGAGGAGAGAGTAGAAGATACCTGGAAAAGACTAGGAAAAAAATACCCCTGTATCAAGTTATTAATTTAAGCTTTTGCTAACCTAAAGGTTTTAATATATTTAGTCTTAAGTAATAATGTAATTTAATAAATGCTTACAACACACAGATGTAGGAAATTGTTTCTTAGGAACAGCTTTTCTGTAAACAAATTATTCAGTTTTACCTACTCTTTTTTCCAAAGCTAGCCATATTTGATAATCTGTTTATAGGATTAATGATTCACTGTTTCCAATTATAGAAACACTTTCTGACCAAAGAAAATTTTTCTACAACTAGAAATTTATGGACATTCTTATAGATTCAGGTTTACAAGTAAGTTTCATTTTATATGCTAACTCTCAGTAATGGGTAGTAGCTGCCTGAGTGTCAAGTGAGAAAGATGCTGAGGTCAACAACAGCCACAAAAGAAATGAATGTCATGTATTCTGTGAGCAGGAGAGGGGTAATTTTATCATGTGTCCTAGGTAGTCTAGGTGATATGTTCAGGCACTGCACTGGCCATAAAAAGTAGCCACTAACTACTTGTGGCTACTGTGTACATGAAACATGGCTACTCCAAATTGAGATGAGCTGTATGAATAAAATATTCACTGGATTTCAAAGACTTAGTACTGCAAACATGTAAAATATCTCTTTAACAGTTTTCATATTGATTACAGGTAAACTGCTTTTCAAAAATATGGCAAGATGAACTAAAACTACATAAATGGCTCATATTGTATTTCTCTTGGGCAGGTCTGGTCTAAAAAATCAATTCAAGTAGTGGTTTTGTTGATCATATAAAACCATGTAATGCTAATTCTCTTTCATTCTTATATGAATCTGCTCTATAACACAAGTACTTTGTTTAGTTTTTATGCAAAGGAGTTCTGCAGGCAGAGTATAAAGATACACTATTATTTACCACTTATCACTATAATCCCATTTACAGATGAGGAAACTGAGATTTAGTCTGCTTACAAAACTCACCAAAGTTGACAACCTGGTAAGCAGTGAACAAGTGATTTAAATCCTGGTAGTTTAACATAACTATTGTCCTCTTCTGCCTGACAGGCTCATAAAATGTGTAAAGCATTCTGGGCTATCACTGACTCTAGGGAATTCTTAATTAAACACCTCCCAATGGCACAACTCAAGTAAATCATTATTCCAATCTTACAGTATCTGATTTGTAAAGAACTTTAATATGTAAATAACTTCTCAAAGAACTGTAAGAAATAAATTGTTTTGTTTTTGGTTTTGTTTTTTTATAAGCAAAAGTTTATTTACATAGTTACAGAAGTAGAAGTGAATGGTAGAAGTGAGCCAGCTGGGCTGTGTGGGGGGCTGCGTGGGTGGGCTCAGGAAACAAGTTAGAGAAGTAAAAGAAGGGCTCTTGGAACTTAGAAGAAAGAAAGTAAAGGGATATGACAAAGAAAGAAGCATATAACTGGGGAAGGGGACAACTATCTTTTACTAAAGGTAGTAGGATGGGTGATCAGGCATCAGAATAAGCTAACTTTTAGCTTTTTTTCACCCCCATTTTTTTCCTCATCTCTCTCTGTTTCTTTCTGTCACACACACACACACACACACACACACACACACCTGGTAGTAATTTAGTTTGGATATCCTTCTTGTCCTTGCCTTGGGTTCATTATGACACGGCAGACATGTGGAGAGGAACTCATGATTCAATCTTTTTAGATAATAGTGTGTACATGTCAAAGCTACAGTGGTTTAAATTCTAAAATAAATTGAGTTACATTCCTTTCACTTGCTTTAACACATTATGTGGAAATCAACCAGTGGTAGGGTTTTCAAATAGAGTATTTACTGCAGGTTTATTCACTACAATAAAATATTGTCCAATATAAAATATATCTATCTCAACCTTTCTCTGACTCACATATTAATTTGAGGTAGGGAAGAAAGGCCCCAGTATCTTAATTTCTAGGTGTATCTCAATGATGGTCATGCAGACACAATGCTCACTGTCCCCCAGAAAGTGACCTAGATCATCATTGTGGAGAAGATCCTCTTCTGACCAAGATCAGACTCTCCCTCCAGATCATTCAAAGAATTGGTGAGCTATTACTTCAATAGAAATAAATGTCATAGAGCTGTGAAAGTTCAGGGATTTTATACTTGGGAAAGTCAACATTTTGTTCTTGCATTGGTATGGCTTGGTAAGGTGCTGTGGCTGCATTTGGGAGTTAGACTCTGAAGTTGTATATATTAGCACTCTAAAACATCTGTAAGTTATTAATCTTCCTCCCCTGAAAAAGTCCTGTTCTAATTGACTCTCTTCTCTCCACTCTTTACATGTTTCAAACTCTATTCTCTTTTGCTCATTTTTTTTTTCAACTGGCCTATCCACATTCTTTGAATCCCCTGCTTTGTTTAAAATCTCTAACTCTTTTTTTTACCTTACTTTAGCCTACATAATTGTCATTTAGGTTAGACCTGAAATATTGTGAAACAAACTAAAACAGATAATAAGGCCTAGTAAATCTACAATCTCAATAGATTGCACAAAACTAAATTACTTAAATCCCATGTGTTCAAAATCATGAAGAAGGCTCTATTCCTTATTGATATCCATTTTCTTTAATCTTCATCCCAAAAGACATTTTTGTTTATTTCTGAATTTACAGGTATTTGTGTATCACTACCTAAACTTCAATGTCCTCAGTAACTACACTGTTTGAGATTTTTACTGTGAAAAAACTAATCTCACTCCCTAGGGAACGTTTCTACATTTGGATCCAGTTTAACATTTAGTGGAGTTTATCAATCTGGAGTTTAAAGTTGTCCATGTTGTATACTTTGTAAAATACAAGGAGAGAATCTTCCACACAAAAAAGAAAATCTCCACATCTTTTCCATAATCTGAGTAATTACACCACCAATGATTCTGAATTTTATATTAAGTATTGCCTTCTATAGACTCCAATTTTGATCAGAAAAAATAATTATTTATCAATTGGTATGATTTCACTGTTTTTTGAAGGACAAAATAAATCTAAAATGGATGAAAGTACTGCTGCATAGCTGAGGAGGAAATAAATGAATCCAATTTGTGGATCAGAAGGGTAATTTGCTCTACCTCCATATATTTGCCTTACTACACACCCAGATACATGGTTGTCAACGTCACCTTTACCCCCCAGGGCAAGTAGTTTTAAAGATTTTTATAGAATATTAAATTGCAATTAATTGAGAAAATCACATCACTTTATATATATTGCAGCAGTTTCTGGTCATCGGGTGCTTCTGTTCCCATTAAATGGACTGATTTGTGCCTAAACTGTAGTTAACAGCATCTGCTATTTTTCCTTTTACCTGTTTTATCTTCAAAATACCATTATCTTATGTTTACCTCCTCAGTAAATGTGAAACAGTTACTGCCCATCGCCAACAATCTTGCCGCCTTTTGCCGTAGCACCTAAAGAACTGTGTCTTTAATCTATGCTGGAGTTGAGAGAGTAGAAGGACAGGGAGGCAATAGTTATGTAATAGACTCCACTTCAAAAGAGCCCTGATCATAAAATAAGGTGAGAGCAGTGCTAGCTAACACACTGTTCTTGCGTAAAATTAGCTGAAAATTAAGTAATTTATTCTGCAATTACTATGATACCGGATGGCCTCTAAAACTGGGGACACTCAACATGAATGGATGCAATTTAGATTTCAGTCTACTCAAAAAGACTTTAATGAGTTCATACAAAAGATTAGATACTGTAATGGGAACCAGATCTATAAAAATTTTAAAAAATCCAGTGCCTTCTCTCAAGGACTTTATCGCCTAGTCCATGGCCTGAATATGCCAAATATTGGATATATTTTCCAACACTTTGGATGAATAAAAATGCATTTTTTGAATTTTATGAATATCATACAGTGAGACAAGTATTACAAGGTTATTATAAAATACATGAAAGTTTAGTAAAATAAGTTGGCCTGAGCCTCCCCCACCCCATGTTTTTAATGTACTTAATTAATCTCTGACCTAAACATTCCTCCTTGTCTCCAATTCCTTACTAGCTCTATAAACAGAACTAGACTGACCAGTCTACCATAGGTCAATTAACGTGACACACTTATTTATGATCCATCAAGCAGCCAATCATTCTCATTGAAAACAAAATACAAAGTGTCTATTTCAATGAATTGACCTTTTTTCCATTGAGCTGGGTTTTCTATATGGTTTATGAAGACGCCTGACCCTCCTTCAGAAGATGGATGATAATAAAGGCACCTCAGACTCACCCAGTGAGTTCACATTCTCTGTGAAATAGCCACAGAAATAAAATTTGGATTAAATTAATTTGTGATGTGCTGGGTAAATTATAAAGGGATGATCTGAGTTTGCAAACCGGCTCTAACTTCCTGGTTTAGAGACACTACAACAAAGAGAACAGAATCAGGGGAGAGAGGGTACACTGATTTTACCACATCTCTGTTACTTCCCGCAGATCAAATTGTGTTCAGTGTAACCCACGCAGAAAAAAAACTCACCATGTGTAGAAGCAGAAAAACCACAGTATCTCTAAAACAATTTGTTGGAGTGGGCTTTGGGGTGTATCAACATCCAGGGTGTCTTAGTCTTCCTGTGCTGCTGAAACAACATACCATAAACTTGGTGGCTTAAATGAAGGCATTTATTGCTTATAGTTTTAGATACTGAGAAATCCAAGACCAAGGTGCTGGCAGGCTTCGATCTTGATTAAGGTTTTCCTCCAGGCTTTCAGATAGGCACTTTTCATGGTATCCTCACATAAGGAGAGAGTGAGAGAGAGCAAGACAGAGGGAGAGAGAGACAGAGAGAGAAAGACAGAGAAAGAGAGAGAATGTGAGTGAATGAGAGTGAATTTTTTTCTCTTTCTTTTTTTATAAAGGCACAAATCCCATAGGGATTTACTCTCCTAGGGTCTTACTCTCCCGACTTCATCTAAAACTTCTCAAAGTCTTTTCCTCCAGATACTCACGCTGGAGATTAAGGCCTTAACATATAGTTTTTGGGTGACATAATCATTTAGCCCATGATACAAGGGTCTCCCTAAAACAATATGAGGACATGCTTATAGTGCTAGACCACAGTTGCATATGGAAAATATGTTTCTGTTGAGATTTAAAGAAAATCAGAATGATATTACAATGGGAATTTAAGAAATTATGCCTATCAACCCCCTTATCCATTTTAAGGTTGAGGATATAAAATAGTTGAGAGTCAAAAATTTGGAGTGGGCTTAACTGCCCTTTTCATGTGAAACTTAGGGAAAGGGAGCTTTAAACCATTATTATGTGTAGAGTTGTATTTGACCATCTCAAGGAACCTGCAGCATTATTAAGTGATATTTTCTGGAGAGTGGGCAAAAACACCAAATTGGGGGACTGGTGGAGGAGAGTTGATTTAAGTGTCTATAAAATCCACAGAGAGAGCTCTAAAGCTAGATTACTGAAGTCAGCTTATTTAAAAATCTTTGATAGCAGAATACCTTTGCCCTTTTGAAGAGGTCACAACCATCATTAGCAGATGTGGAGGAAGAAACAGAAATATTAAGTGAGGAAAATAAGAAGCTAATCACTTGACCCTTTAAACTAAAGCTTCCTTTTAGCATTATTAGACTTTAACTTGTGTACTGGGGAAGTTTCAGCTCTAAATCACAGTACCATTTAGGATTATTCTGAGAAGATATTTTATTTATTTAAGACCATGACTGGTAACTTAAAGTGACTGTGAAACTTTCATTGCCTAAGAATAAGTGGAAAGCATGGGGTCAGGGTAGGAAAAACTCTTCCTCTTGTGTTTCTTCTTTACCCTCACATTACTGCCACACTCAAAACACTTCTGACACAGCATGTTTGAAGGTTTTCCCACACCAAACATTTCTTTCATACCAGCTTGGTGTTCCACAATTTAACTCAATTTTGACACTTCTACCTGGAGATAGCTAGCGTCAGGTTAAGGTCTCCATCTCATAACCCCGCCCCCACATTTGCAGATGCCAATTGCAAGTCTAAGTTGTCACCTCTGCTCCTCAACCATTGGCTATAAATTGGAAGTTTTTACAACCCTTTCCTTGGTTTGATTAATTTGCTACAGTAGTTCAGCGAAATGACATGGAATGATATAATAAAGGATGCAGAAGAATATCTGGATGCATTGGGCAAGGTATATTATGAGAAGGGTAACCAACGCCCTCTCTCAGTGAGCCACACACCCAGCACCTCCATGTGTTTGCCAGTCTGGAAGCTCTGTGAACCCTATACTTTGGTGGGCTTTATGAAGGCTTCAGCAGGTAGAGATGATCAATCATTAACTCCATTTCTAACCCCTTTCTCCTTTTCTGGGGAAAAAGAGTGAGGCTGAAAGTTCCATGCCTTGGCTTGGTCTTTCTGGTGATCAGCTTCCATTCAGGAAGACACGAAAAATCACCTCATTAGCACAAAAGACATTCCTACCACCCAGGAAATTTCAAGGGATTTAGAAGCTCCATGTCAGAAACTAGAATTAAAGACCACCTAGCAGAACACACTCCTACTGCTGTTATCACTTAGAAAATTATCAGGTTTCAGGAGCTTTGTGCTAGAAACCCAGGGCAGAGACTAATATATCTGTTATGTTGAAGCCTTTTACCAAGTTTTCCCCTAAGGAATGAGAACAATCGAGTGCTACTGATTGAATTCAAATGAAGAAAAGCAAATCATAATATATTCTTTAATAATTATATCTCATGGGAGGAACTGTTTAAATGCAATGCCTACATTTTGTTATTGCATGATCAAGCCTAAAGCAGGCTGACAACAGCACATCACACCTAGTGCAGTTAATTTATTGAACTCTCACTTCTTCACAGGTTCAGATGACAAGCCACTTTATTTTTCCAGTAACTGCTTGGAAATTCTATATAAACACCCTTTCTAATGACCCCTTTATAATTTGTGACTAGATTCCATACACAACCAATCACTTCAGTTAATTCATACTAACTACCTCATTTCAGTTTCAGAATCTATTTCTGTTCATTTACAGATTTTAAAGTGCTTTCCCTTTCTTCCCTTATGTGGGCTAGGCCTATCTGTGGCTTTAGCAACTTGGAGTCTTAAGGTGGGTTTGTAGTGGACTAGAAAAAGCTCTTTTTTGCTTTTCTTGCCTATTCTCTCTCCCATGCATCCTCTCTGCTGTTAGGCAAGGGGAAAGGGAGAGTAAAACAGAGGTCTAAATGAGCACATTTCTTTTCCTGACAAGAAAAAAAAGCTGCTTGAAAATATTCTGTGTTTGGCAGAGTTATTGTGAGCTGTTTCAAAGGTACTATGGCTCCAGGCTTCTGACCTTGAAGATCCATTTTGTCATCATCCTAATTCTGCTGTCCTTTGTCCTTGTTTTAAAGATAAATCTAAACTGCAACACAGTAACTTATATCAGCTTGGTTCCCAGCAGAGAACAGATGGAGTTCTCCTCAAAAGGAGTAGTGAAAAGTTGAATCAATAAATTATTTACATAGTTGTGCATTAGATTCAGTGAACCGACAAAGGATGGTGATGTGTGCAGGGATTAGAATTAGCTAAATACTGTTATCAGTACTTAAGAGCAAAATAAAGAAACAGTTACTGGATTTCAGTGTGAGCTGGAGTGTGCAGATGGACTTGTCTGACAGCTACGGCTTTAGTCACTGGGGAAAGACCCCTCAGTAGGACCTATGGCTTAGGTAAAAGACCAACCACTGCAAAAGTAGATGTAGCAGTCATGGTGCTGGAAAATACCCCTTTTTTCTCTCCTCCCACGTTCCCATGCCCTATAGATATCTCTCATGAGAACAATCCTCTTGAACACCAGAGGGCAAGGCTGCCCATGTGATGCACTATGTCATCTTCCAGAGAAGAGAAAAGTTAAAAAGTATACCTAGAGAGGTGAACACAAAATATACCCCTCATCTCTATTTCTCCATGTCTCTTTTATTCAGTGAGTAGTTAAAGGGTGATGGTGCTAGCTCAGCTGCTCCAATATTGTCATAGTGACTCCGGGAAAAATCCCTGTTTAAGCCTCATGAAAGAGCAATTACACTCCCCTGCCCCTAGTGTCCTGTCTCTTAACTCCTCCAAAATCTCTAAAATAGAGTCTAAAAACATGATACAAAAGACCAATGAGTACAAGAGCTTGTTCTTTGAAAAGATAAACAGGAGTGAAAAACCTTTAACCAGACTCACCAAGAAAAAAAAAAGGACCCAAATCAATAAAATCAGAAATGAAAGAGAAGAAATAAGAACTAACACCAAAGAAATACAAAAAATTGTAAGAAAATATTCTGAACAATTATATGTCGACAAACTAGGCAACCTGGACAAAATAGATAAATTCCTAGAAACATACAGTCTTCCAAAAATAAATCAGGAAGAATCAGAGAATCTGAATAGACAGATTATACCTAATGACATTGAAGCAGTAATCAAAAAACTCCCAACAAACAAAAGCCCTGCACTGGATGACTTCACAGGTGAATTTTACCAAACATTCTGAGAACTAACACCCCTCCTTCTAAAACTATTTCATAAAATTCAAGAGGAAGGAATCTTCCCAAACTCATTTTACAAGGCCAGCATTACCCTAATTTCAAAACCAGATACAAACACTACAAAGAAAAAAATTATAGGCCAATATCACTGATGAACTTAAATGCACAACAAAAAAAATAGCAAACCAAATACATCAATACATCAAAAAGATCATATACCATGGTCAAGTAGGGTTTATTCTGGGAATGCAAGGATGATGCAGCATTAGCAAATCAATAAAGGTGATTCACCACTTTAAAAAAAACGAAGGCTAAAAACCACATCATCATATCATTAGAAGCAGAAAAAGCTTTCAATAAAATCCAGACCTCATTTATAATAAAAACTCTCAGCAAAGTGGGATTAGAGGGAACACACCTAAATATAATAAAGGCCAAATATGAGAAACCCACTGTCAGCATCATACTCAGTGGGCAAAAACTATAAACATTCTCCTTAAGATCAGAAATAAGACAGGGGTATTCGCTTTTACCTCTCTTATTCAACACAGTACTGGAAGTACTAGCCACAGCAATCAGACAGTAAGAAGAAATAAAAGGAACCCAAATTGGGAATGAAGAAATAAAACTGTCATTATTTGCAGATGACGTGATACTGTACAGAGGGTACACCAAAGATTCCACCAAGAAACTACTAGAACTATTACATGAATTCAGAAAAGTGGCAGGAAACAAAATTAATACCCAGAAATTCATTGTATTTTTATATGCCAATAACAAACTAACAGAAAGGGAGATTAAGAAAACAATCTAATTTAAAATTGCTTCAAAAGAATAAAATACCTAGGAATAAACCTAGTCAAGGATGTAAAATACCTGTACTCAGAAAACTATAAGACACTGAAAAAAGAAACTGAACAAGATACAAATAAGTGGAAGCTCATGCTGTGTTCATGGAGAGGAAGAATTAACATCATTAAAATGTCCATACTACCCAAAGCAATCTATAGATTCAACATTATTCCTATCAAGATTCCAATGGTGTATTTCACAGAACTAGAACAAATATTTCAAAAATTTGTATGGAACCACAGAAGGCCCTGCAGAGCAACAGCGATCCTAAGAAACAAGAACGAAGTTGCAGGAATCATGCTACCTAATATCAAACTATACAACAAGGCTATAGTAATCAAAACAGCATGATACTGGCACAAAAACACACACATCAATGAACAGAATAGAAAGCCTAGAAATAAACCCACACCTTTATAGTCAATTAATATTCAACAGAGGAAGCACGCATATTCAATGGGATAAATCTAGCTTATTCAATAAATGGTTTTGGGAAAATTGGAAAGATAGGTGCAGAAAAATGAAATTAGACCACTTTGCACCACACACAAGAATAAATTCAAAATGGATCGTAGATTTAAGCAGGAAAATCTTAGACATTTCTCATAGAAATTTTTTATCAGATGTATCTCCCCAGGCAAGGGAAACAAGAGAAAAAATAAATAAATGGTATTACATCAAACCAAAAAGTTTTTGTACAGCAAAGGAAATCATTAACAAAATAAAAAGCAACCCACAGAGTGGGGGAACATATTTGCTAATAAATCTGATAAGGGGTTAATATCTGAAATTTATAAAGCACTTACAAAACTCAACACCCCAAAAACACAAACAACCCACTTCAAAAATGGGTAATGGACCCAAATAGACTCTTCCCAAAAGAGAATGTACAGATGGCTAATGGACATATGAAAAGATGTTCATTGTCATATCATCATAATTGGCATTTCTCTGTCAATCATCAGAGAAATGCAAATTAAAAACACAATAAGACATCACCTCACACCAATCAGAATGGTTATCATCAATAAATTAAAAAACAAGTGCTGGTGAGGATGTAGAGAAAGAGGAAGCTATTTGCATTATTGGTGGGAATGTAGACTGGTGCAGCCACTGTGGAAAACAGTGTGGTGATACCTCAAAAAATGAAAAATGGATCTGCCTTTTCACCCAGCAATCCCACTTCTGGAAATATATCTGAAGGAACCCAAAACGCTAATTCAAAAGAACATAAGCACCCCTATGTTCATTGCAGTGTTATTTACAATCAACAAGGTACAGAAGTAGCCCAAGTGTCCATCAGTAGATAAATGGATGAAAAACCTATGGGGCATTTACATAATGGAATTTTAATCAGCTGTAAAAAAGAAGAAAATTTTACCCTTTGAGACAGTATGGATGGACCCGGAGAACATTATGCTAAGTGAAATAAGCCAGTCAGAGAGAAAAAATTCCACATGATTTAACTCATATGTGTAATCTAATGAACAAACGGAACTAACAAGCAAAACAAAGACAGACTCATAGGTGGAGAGTAGGTAACAGCTAGTGGTTGTGGGGAGGTTAGGGAGTGGAGGGACTGAATAAAAGGAAAATGGACTCATGGACATGGGTAACAGTGTGGTGATTGCTGGGGGGAAGGGGCATAAGGGGGCATAAGGGGACTAAATGGTAATTGAAAAACATATTAAGATTTTTCAAAATTCAAAAGATGACATTTAAAATACAGAAAGTAAATTACATTAATCAGTTTAATTAATTAAAATGAATAAAATAAATTTAATTGATATTAATAAAATAAATTTTATTAATTAAAATGAATATTTAAAAATCAGTATGACAAAACAAGCTTGATGTTACATGAATCAAATTATGCATGATATTTTCATCATGTAATATTGTATGTAATATTCTATTTATTCTATAATGATAGATGCATAAATAGGTACATTGACAGATCCATAGAAAGAATGAAAAATACATCAAACACAGCATGTTCAATATGTTAAATTATTTCAATTTTATTTAAAAAATGGAAAAACTAAACTACCGAATTTTAGGTAAATATTTCTTTTCCTCAAGGTGTAATATATTATGAAATATATTTCTAAGATGAAGAAAGAGATTTCAGAATATATTGAATGTGTTTTAATTTTGTGTAGAATTGGTAAACTCCTCATGCAGTAGGTAGAAGCATAGTCTGCCAAAGATATCCACGTCCTAATTCACGAAACATGTGATTATGTTTTCTTAAATGACAAAAAAGATAACTAAAGTAGTATATGACTTTCATGCTAATCAATTGACCTTAAAATAGAAGAATTATTTAGGATTTTTTAGATAAGCTCAATGTAATGAAAGGATGGCTAATGTTGGAAAAAGAGGCAGAAGAGAAACTCAGAGAAATGTCACTGAGAACTTGGACCAATATTGCTGGCTTTGAAGATGGGGTTTGTCTGATGCTTTCCTGATAGTCTGAATGAATAATGAGCTTCTGGAAGGGAGGCTTTGGAGAAAAAGTACCATTTCCATTGCATCATACCAAGGATGGATACTATTGCCATGACTACGTGACTGTTTTTTTATGTTAACCTTGATCACCTGGTGTAGCCAGGTTGACGTAGCTGAGGTAGTGTTGGGCAGGTTTCTCCACTGTAAAGTTACACTCCCCAGCCCCTTCCCATAGCGTTTCTTTCAGGAGAAACTCACCACATACAGTCTTCTCTTAAGGAGTCAGAAGGCATGTTCCACTTCCTTCAAAGTGAAATATGTACATAAATTGTTTGGAATACTGCATAAAAGATTTGTCTACTCTTTGCCATTTTCTTCTTTATTCCATCATTTATTTATGTCAGTATAGACTCATGGATAATAATTTTATATTTGGGGTTTAATATAATATTACTTTATTTTTATGCTCCAATTATCCTAGTTTTGAAGCTCTTTAAGTTGACTCTTTTGATATACCCCCATCAACTGATTTTTTCAGTCCTCCTTTAATTTCAGACACTGCAAGGAACTATAGGCTCATCTTGTAGATTCTCTGACCCTGTCCTAAAATTAGCCATTTCTCCAAGGGGCCATGGTTCTTTTTATTGAAAAAAAAATTAAGAAACAAGATCTGGGTACTGTGTGTGCTTATTGTTCCTGAGATGTTATTCATTCTTGACCCTTTAAAGGAAGGGTCAAGAAACAGTAAAGAAATATATTTGTGTATGCCAAACTGAACATGTACACATACCTATAAATGTTTCTACAATCCATCTGCATAATATAAAAACTGATATATTCAGCTCTAATCCAGTACCACATGAGGCATTCTAGCCTTATTACCTTTCTTATTTGTTAAGCTATCGCTTTAACAATGAAAAGCTGGATCTGACCCTCTGTTATCATTTCCAGTATAAATGTGTAGTGGTTTAATATTTATTAGCCCATATCCCTGTGAAAAACACCCTTATACCAACTAGAGTAAATGTTTATGCTTAGTATCTTTTGCCTTTAGTCTCATCGTCTAAATTCATTTCCAGAATTGTACAGGTGAACAACATTTTCCCCTACTCCCCTCAGTGAGATTGTATTGTCATAGAGTTTGAATCTTACCATGGAGTGTCTGAGGCCATTGAAACCATGTCACCTGTGTGGCACATTTTTTTTTTTCATATAACTGCCTAATACGATCTCACTCTTTCAGATAAATATCTTAACCACAATATGTCTCACTGGTAATTTTTGTATTACTTTTACCTGAGATCCTTCCTGTCTTTTTTATAAAGGGAGTTTTAATCTGATTATTGTGTTAAATATGCTTCACGTATTGACCACAGAGTAGTAAACTTTAGTTTTAACCTAAAATACTGAAATATTTAGTATATTTCCTTTAAAAAACATCCTTTATTTTATTAATTTCACATTTCTGAATTTTGTCCTGATTGTCTACACATATTTCTGGTGGTTTTTAATCACTCTTTGTAACCAAAGTGTTAACTTTTTGCCATGATTACCTAGTGGAAATGTCTATCTTTTTCATTCAGCAGTGACTTAGTGAAAGTTTGGGCAATACCAGTTCTTGGACTATTTGTATTAATATAATTTCAATGAAATTGAAATAATTTCAATGAAATGAAATTAATATAATTAGGAGACTCACAGCTCCCTATTTCTGCCCAATAAAATTGAAATCTTGCAAGCTCTGGGAATGAGGTCAATGTGCTCCTGTTTCACTGCCCTAGCAATTCATCGCCTATCTGACACAATCCCATCTGTTACTTATTATTCTACCCCAGAGCACCTAGCTTTGTTTAGAGCAATGTACTTATGCCATAATTAACATCATTGCTCTGTCATTAAATGCAGTTGAGGTGCTGTCTTAAGCAGTAAGTAATTCACCTAGAATGACTCCTGTGAAGGTCTTACTTACCTCAGCACAGTATCTGGGAATCTTGCCTAAAAGGCTCAACCACTAGCGGACTATCATATTTCCGAATATTTCAGGGCTTGCTTTCCTGTTTGTGTACTACCACCTATGCAGACATCTTTGGTTTACTTGACTAAGAAACAGTTTGAAATATTAGCATTAAATTACTAAGAATGAAGATTCATATATATAGCACAATGTGATATTCAAATTTATCTTAGACAATTAGACAATAATCTTTATTCAAGAAAACTAGAATAAGTCCTCATTGTGAAATATATGCTTCATGGTGGAAGAATATGGACAGTTCAGAAAACTAAAAATAGGGTGAGTAAGCCCTTGATGGGAGGCTGGGTTGGTTGGAGTGTTGTCCGTCACATAAAAGGTTGCAGGTTTGATTCCAGGTTGGGTCACATTGGGAAGTGACCGATGGACATTTCTCTGTCATCTCTCTCTCTTCCTCTCTTTCTAAAACCAATAGACATATCCTTAGGTGAAGATTTTCTTTTTAAAAGGGAGAGTAAAATTAGAAAGAAAGAAAAAGCAAAGCATTTTGTTAAGGTAAACAGAAAGACTAATATACCTGGAGTAAAGAGTCCATATAAGAAAAAATAATGACTGAAGAAAAGTTTTCTTATTTTGTCTTAAGAACATCTTTTTATGGGCAAAAATGCCAAAACTAATCCTGAGACTGCCATGGATTCTCTGTTTATTTTATTTATTTTTCAAATTTTATTATATTTTTTCCATTATCATTTAATTCCCTTATGTCCCTCTCTCCTCCACAGTCACCACTTTGCTGTCTGTGTCTGTGAGTCCTTTGTCCTTTTTGCTCAATTTCTCCACTCCCTTACATGCCCAACTCCCTTAGCTGTCATCCTGCTTTCTGTCTATGAGTCCGTCTCTATTTTCCTTGTTAGTTCAGTTTGTTCATTAGATTCTGCATGTAAATTAAATCATGTGGTACTGGTCTTTCTCTGACTGGCTTATTTCACTTAGCATAATGTTCTCCAGGTCCATCCACACTGTCAAAAAAAGTAAAATTTTCTTCTTTTTAACAGCTGATTAAAATTCCATTATGTAAATGCCCCATAGTTATTTTATTCACTCATGTACTGATGGACACTTGGGCTGCTTCTATACTTTGGTGATTATAAATAACACTGCAATGAACATAGGGGTGCTTATGTTCTTTTGAATTAGTGTTTTGGGTTCCTTTGGATATATTTCCAGAAGTGGGATTGCTGGGTAAGAAGACAGATCCATTTTTCATTTTTTGAGGTATCACCACACTGCTTTCCACAGTGGCTGCACCAGTCTGCATTCCCACCAATAGTGCAAAAGCATTCCCCTTTCTTTACAACCTCGCCAACACTTACTGTTTTTTGGTTTATTGATGATAGCCATTCTGACAGGTTTGAAATGAAATCTCAGTGTGTTTAATTTGCATTTCCCTGATGATTAATGATATTGAACATCTTTTCATATGTCTATTGGTCATCTATGTGTCCTCTTTGAGAAGTGTCTATTCAGGTTCTTTGCCCATTTTTAAATTTTTTTTTAATTTAATAAATGCTGTTGGGAAAATTGAACAGATACATGCACCTGCTTACACCATGCACAAGAATAATTTCAAAATGGGTTAAAGACTTAAATGTTAGACTCACAGCCATGAAAATCGTAGAAGAAAAATAGGCAGTGAAATATTGGACATTGCTTGTAACAATATATGATCAGATATATCTCCTCAGGGAAGGGAAACAAAAGAAAAAATAAACAAATGGGATTACATCAAACCAAAAAGTTTTTTCACAGCAAAGTAAAACATCAACAAAATTAAAAGACAACCTACAAAATGGGAGAACATATTTGCTGATACATCTGATAAGAGGTTAATATCTAAAATTCTTAAGAACTTACAAAACACAGCACCAAAGAAATATATAGCTTCACTTTTTATACAGTGTTTTTAGTTTTCCAATCTGAGTTGAAGCTTAAAACAGTTATAAAATCAATTTAGAAGAAAATTTTATTCTCAATTGCAGATGAGGGATAAGACACAGAGACTGTCTTGTGAGAATTGAACTCTGAAGAAATGACCCTCTCCACCCGGCTGGCCAAAGTTTCAATGGGAGTCCTAAGTAATGTCTCTTCTTTCACTAGTTTTCCAGAATACATTCTCATGACCACAAAGAATAATCTTAGACATTTTCTGGAAGGTCCTTTTTTTTTTTTGTAGATTCTGTCTCTATTGTCTATAGGTCTTTTTAATCTGATTAAAAAATTTTTAAATTGCAGTTAACATTCAATATTATATTAGTTTCAGTTGTACAACATAGTGGTTAGACATTTATATAAGTTACAAAGTGATCCCCTCTATAAATAAACCCACCTGACACCATATATATTTATTATATTATTGACTACATTACTCAAGCTGTACTTTATATCTCTGTGACTATTTTTGTAACAATTTGTACTTCTAATCCCTTCACCTTTTATATCCATCCCCTCAACTCCCCTCCCATCTGGTAACCATCAGTTTATTCTCTGTATCTATGAGTTTGTTTGTTTATTTTGTTCAGTCGATTCCACATATAAGTGAAATCATATGGCATTTTTCTTTCTCTGACTGGCTTATTTCACTTAGCACAGTACTCTCCAAGGGCATCCATGCTGTCACAAAAGGTAAGATTTTATTATTATTATATTTTATGGTCAATAAATATTCCACTGTATATATGTACCACATCTTCTTTATCCACTAGTCTTTTCTATGAAACAGTTCATCCATTTTAATTTAAAGTGATTATTAATAGTATGTGGTTATTGCCATTTTATTCATTGTTTTATGAACTTTTTAGTTATTTGTTCATTTCTTATTCTTTTGCTGTTTTCTCTTGTATATTGATGACTTTCTGTAGTGTCATATTTGAATTTTTTCTTTTTATCTCATGTATATCTCATACATTTTTGGTTTGTATATACCAAGCTATGTGCTTTATATATACCAAGCTGTATTTATATCAGTCTTTTTTAAGTTGCTGGTTACTTACATTTGAACACATTTTAAAATCACTGTCACATTTATGTATTCATCATTATTTTTATTTTTATTGTAGTGTATATTTGTGTGTTTCTTTTAATTTACTGTTGTAATTACACATGATCTTTCAACTTTTGCCTTTTTTTGTTTTATTTATTTTATTTTTAGAGAGAGGGGAAGGGAGGGAGAAAGAGAGGGAGAGAAATATCAATGTGTGGTTACCTCTTATGTGGCCCCCACTGGGGACCTGACTCTCAACCCAGGCATGTGCCCTGACTGGTAATCAAACCGGCAACTCTTTGGTTCATAGCCTGTGCTCAATCCACTGAGCTACACCAGCCAGGGCTCAACTTTTGCCTTTTAACTTTTGTACTAGCTTTAGTGTTGCTTGATCCACTGCTTTACAACGTGTTTGCCCTTGTCAGTGAGAATTATTTTTTTGTGATATTATCTTATTCCTATTTTTAGTTTTATTTTCATGTTCTTTTAAAATAGTCTCTTTCATTCAGTATTACAATTTTCATTGTAATACTGATGGACTCCTTCAGCTTTTGTTGTTGTTTGACAAGCTCTTGATCTCTCCTTCAGTTCTAAATGATAGCCTTGATGGGTAGAGTAATCTTGATTTCAGTGTCTTGTTTTTCATCACTTTGAATATTTTGTGCCAATCTCTTCTGGCCTGCAAGCTTTCTGCTAAGAAATCAGATGACTCTGGGAGTTCCTTTTCAGGCAACTAACTGTTTTTCTCTTGATGTTTTTAAGCTTCTTTGTCTTTATCCTTTGGCATTTTAATTACAGTGTGTTTGGTGTGGGCTTCTTTGTGTTCATCTTGTTTGAGATTCTCTGTACCTCCTGGACTTGTATGTCAATTTCCTTTATCAGGTTAGGGACACTTTCAGTCATTCATTATTTATTGATATCAGTTTTAATTCCTTGTTCTCTCTCTCCTCGTTCTGGTACTCCTATATTTTGAATGTTGTCACACTTGATGTTATCCCAGAAGTTCCTTAAACTATCCTTATTTTATTTATTTTTTCCTTTTTGCTGTTTTGATTGGGTATTTTCTGCTACCTTTGTCTTTCAAATTACTGATTCAATCCTGTGCTTCATCTAATCAGTTATTGTTTCCAACTAATGTATTCTTCATTTTTTACTGGTCATTTTTTATGGTTTTTAATAGTTTTTTTATGTTTCCTGTTTCTTTGCTAAAGATCCCACTGAAGTAATATATTGTTCCCTTCAGTTCATTGAGTATCCTTATAACAAGTGCTTTGAACTCTCCATCTGATTGATTGCTTGCCTCTATTTTGTTTATTTATTTTTTCTGGAGTTTTGTCCTATTCTTTCATTTCAGATGTATGTCTTTGTTTTCTAATTTTGATTGTCTCTCTGTTTTTTCTATGTATTAAGTACATCTGTTATATCTCTTACTCTCGACAGAGTGCTTTGTAAATTTGAAATATTCTTCTAACAAAAAAACCACATTTACAAATAAAAACAAAAATACCAGGCTTTATTGTGAAGATGCTAATAATTATGAAAAAACTGTCAATAACCAAAACAAAATATGCTTTCAGCACCAGATAGAATCTGAATACATTTAATCCATATAGCCAGGAAAAAAAGAAAAAGCTTTTCTAATTCAAGTGGATGTGGGGTAACAGGATACCATGAAACTAGGTGAATGAGGGAGGTAAAAAAGAAAATATAATAATTTATATTCCAAATTTCTGGTATAGTTAAATCACTATTCCACCCACTCTGCCACATGTCCTGTATTTAATCACTTAGGTAGAATCTCATGTACATACACCTTTTTTAAAAAAGATGTTATTTATTTACTTTTAGAGAGAAGGGAAGGGAAGGAGGAAGAGAGGGAGATAAACATCAATGTGTGGTTGCCTCTCATGTCCTCTCTACTGGAAACCTGGCCCACAACCTGGGCATGTGCCCTGACTGGGAATTGAACTGGCAGATCTTCAGTTTGCAGGCCCGTACTCAATCCACTGAGCCACACCAGCCAGGGCACACATATACCCTTTCATGTGTTGCCAGTAAGTATACTGAAAGTCCAGGTGATCTCAGTCTCAATCTAAAGGTAAACCAGGATTAAACTCATTCATTTATTCATTAATTTAGCAAATGGTTACTGAGTACCTACTCTTCCAGATGCAGCTCTTCCAGATGCAGTTCTATAAGCTTGGGTGTGGCAATAAAACAAACTAGAGACTCTGCCTTAAGGAATCTTATGACAGATAATAAACATATGAAACAACTCAACTATATATAATATTAAAAGGTATGTGCATGGGAGAAAAAGAAAAAAATCATTCAAGGAAAGGTAAATCTGTAGTTCAAAAGGAGGGGATAGGATAGGAAGTATGAGAGGTAACAAACATCAACCTCGCCTAGTTTGTTTATCTGAGAAATTCTTATATTTGTTGAGTGAATCTTGTATTAAATATAAACTGGTTGTATTTACTGAAATTGAAGCTAAGAAACTACAGTTTTCATTTATTGATGATGATGATGATGATTTTAATCTGAAATTTCTTGAGCACTTACTGTATGACAAACACTGCTGAATTATTTTTCATTAATGACTTCATATAAAATTCATAAAACTATGAAATACTTAATATTATTCTATCAACTTTAAATATCAAGAAATACAGTTAAGAGAAGCAAAATAATTCACCTAATTCCAGATAGTATCAAAATGAGATTTATTCTGTTTTTAATCCCAAATAAATGACATTATTTATTACTATATATTGTATATCCCATGCCTTCCTTGTCTTTTTTTGGGGGGAGATGTGGTATATTCTAAATTCATTTTTATGTATTTTTTAAATTTATACTTTTAAACAATAGAAAAAATGTTTTTTATGGTTTCTGAATTTTTAATGACTTATTTTTATTATGCAAATATTTGATATATATTGTACAAAATTTAGGAAAAATGAAAAGAAAATGTATTTTGAATACCGTGGACTTGAAATTATTTTGCATGTTTTCTTTGGCCATTAACTTTTATACTTACCTATATATAATGAACATTTCCCCATATCATTAAATACTTCTCCAGGAAATGTTTTTTTGAGTATAGAGCACTTACTCATATGACCCTATCATAATTTATTTAAATAATTCATTATAGTGAAAAGTTGAGGTTGGTTTCCTTTTCCCCCCTATTTACTTAAAGGACAACATTAATTACATTTTCACTGAAAATAAATCATTTTCTTAAGATAATACCTATATATGAAATAGCTACAATAAGAAAAACAAAGAGAATTATTATATTTCACTACATCACCACCCCAACCCAAAATATTTGAATCATCTCATATTCCAAAGGCATGTTCATTTCTGAACACTACAGTCAATGCTGTCGATACATGAGTATATATGTATATATATACACATTATGTATGTATATGTGTACATATATACATATATATACATGATGTCAGATATTTATTTATTTTATAATTTGTTTCTTTTTTGCTATATATTAGTATTAATTTAATTTTTTTAATTTATTTTTTAATCATTATTCAAGTACTGTTTCTATCCTTTACTCCCATTCCAGCCAACCCACCCATCCCTCCCCTCCTCCCTCCCATTTCCAACCCCCCTAGTTTTTGTCCATATGTCCTTTATATTTGTTCCTATAAACCCTTCCCATTCTCCCCTGAAGTTCCCCTGAAATTCCCTCACCTCTCACCTCTAGTCACTGTCTCTAAGAAGAGCTCTGCCTATACAAACATGTTTTATTTATTGAGCACAAGTGGTATGTCAAGAACTTCTTAAGTCCTAAAAATAAATTAATTTATTTTAATTCTTGAAACAATCTTATACATAATAATTAAATACTGTATTTTTTTAAACTCTGTGATAAGATGAATAACAACTCTCTGTGATATACATATCTTAATCCCTGGGACTTATAAATATGTTACCTTACATGACAGAGGGAACTTTGCAGATGTGATTAAGTTAAGGGTCTTGACTTTGGGATATTATCCTGAATTTTCTGGATGTGTTTAATGTAATCTTAAGGGTCATTTTAAGAAAGATCAGCGGGTGAGATCAGAGAAGACAATGTGAAGATAGAAGCTGAGGTTAAAGTGACATGAATGATAAGGAATGCTGACAGTCTCCAGGAGGTAAAAAAGGCAAGGAAACAAACTCTCCCCTAGTGCTTCCAGAAGAACTATGGCCTTTTCAACCCTTTTTGGACTTGTATGACTATATGACAATAAAAGTGTGTTGTATGAAGCCACTAATTTTGTGGTAGTTTTTTAGAGCCAAAATAGAAAATTAATATGGGTTTCAGTACCCCAAATGGGATGATGCTGTAGTACATATCTAAAAATATGAACATGTCATTGAAATTGGGTAGTGAGTAGAGACTAGAAGAATTTTGAAGAACATGACTGATACTGCTTTGATTGCCTTAAGCAGAATGTTAGCAGAAATAGGAATGCTAATGATTCTCCTAGTGAGAATTCAAAAAAGGAAGGGCATGGTAGAGAAATTCTGTATTGTGTTAGACAATAATTAAAGCATTACAACCAAACTGGTGGTAGACATTAAAAGCACTGTTTGTGAGGTTTCAGAAGGAAATGAAGAATATGTTATTGAAAAATGGAGGAACAGAGGTTCTTGTCATTTAAAAGCAGAAACTTAGTTAAATTGTGTCCTACAATAAGGTGGAAACCACAACTTAAGGAAATGAACTTAGATATTTAGCTGAAGAGAATTTCAAACAGAATGTTGAGGACTTTGCTTGCTCCCAGCTTCCTGCTTAGAGTAAAATAAGGTAAACAAAGAGAACAACTATTAAGCAATAGGAACCAGGACTTGATGATTTTGGAAATTATCAGCTTATCAAAATTGCAAGAGATGCTAAAATTAAGACATACACTGTCAAAGAAGCATGCCCTGGAGAGAAAACCAAGGGCCAATTTCAAATTTTGCTAGTGTCTTAGAAGGATCAAAAGCTTAGAGTAGTATGTAGTCATACAAAGAACTCTTTGAAGATACTAGTCTTGGATGTCTTCAGTCAATAGAAGACAAAAATGAAGATGGAATTATCTAGGAAACACCTTTCTAGGAGTGTCTTATTCCTGGGCTGACACCGTAACTAATATCTCATTCATCAATCAATCAGTCAATCATATAGCTAGTATGTTTGGGATACTTCTTTTTTGTTAATTTGTGCATCATGCTCTTTGAAAAGTAGGGAAGAAGAATAAACTTGATTTTTTGTTTCAAAGAAATTAAAAATTATTTGAGGATTTAAACATTTTTTTAAATCAGAGAAAATAACAATAATTAAATTACCCACTGTGTGGTCTAACATATTTGAAATTAAGTAAAGAGAAAAAAATGTGAAGAGCTTGAGTGTTCAAGCAGGGGGTATAATTTAAACTGCACAAAGATGGATGCTGTTTTCATATCGAGCAGAGTGGGAGGCAAGCAATGAGGAAAAAGAACTGCATGGTAAAAGGCATACATAGGCTTAAATAAGAGAAAAGACTTAGTTTTGGATTGGGGGAAACTATGTTAGGTTGGTAAAGTATGTTCAGAATATACTGAAGGTGAATTTCAAATATTTCTGTTTTATTTGAGGGGAAGGAGGGAATTATTGAAAGGATCAATTTATTGGAGGCTTGAATCAACCTTACTTGTGTTTGTTTAGAGATTAAAAGCTTATCTTTTCTATTTTACAACACACCATGATGAGGAAATGAATATGTGAATTATTAAATTTATAAAAGTATAAGTAGAACTATGTGTATTTTATAATTACAAACATTTAATTACTTTTATGTGATGCACATTTATATTTGAGTGCATGTATATTTTGGCCCATAAAACATTAACTGTGTAAGAGTTCCAAATCTGTTTATGAAAGAGTGCTAATAATTACACTGAAAATTCTTGTACAGAAAATTAACCATCAAGCAAATTTCTAACTAGAGGAAGTATGTGTCATAATTATAAGATTTATTTGCTCTTGTTAAGGTCCAATTAATTTTGTTCTTATTCTTTTCTGTTTCTTAAAAATTCTTTCATCAAATTTTGTACTTTCCAGATTTGTCTGTGCCCAATTAGTTTATAATTACCTTTTTAAAGAAACAACTGTCTTAAATTCACAGACATTTTGAAGTATTTGAAACTCAACTTGCTAAAAAGAGTCAGATAATAAGATCATTAAGCTCTGTTTTCCATTTGGAATAAAAACATTATTATTGCTCTAAAGTGTACTAATTAAGCTAGTTTCAGATCCTTAAGGAGCTGGAATGTGAATAATCTGATTTCATGGTCTTTGCTTTTCTTCCTTTTAGCCCGCTTCTGCATAAAATAGAATAAATCCCTTCAAGCTTTATCTGCTGCTTTTACCTCATATGGCTAGTCTACTACAACTTTAGTTGTGTTGGAGTCACATATTTATTACCCTTCCCTTTCCCATCCCTCTTCTTTGTTGATTTTACTCTGCCTGGATTGTGTCTATTTCTTCTCTATTTTATGTCTTCAACATTACAAAAAGTGATTTTATGGAACTAATCTCAATTTTCTGTGTGCTCTGTAAAACTGTGCATGGAAAATCCCCCAGCTTATTGACAAATTTCTGAATAGTTAGTTGTCTTATATTTTTCATGTAGCCTAAGGATCAAGATTCTTAGAAAGTTCCCTCCATCTGAATACATAATCTGCTTATAAAATGTTATACAAACAACCCACATATATAAAAAGTAACACAATTAAATTAAATAAAATGAAAATATTTAGTTACAACAGAGTTAATTTGTATCTCCCCTCCTTACCACTAAAATTCCATATAATACTGGATGAAATAAGCGGAATTATTTTTATATACTTCATATTTCATAAAATATAAATAATTTTATAACTGCTGGGAGCTTGAGTGAAATGTTGAACAATCTCAAGAAGCCTAATAAATGAGTGTGTAATAGGAGTCACTGAAAAGAGAGAAGAAGAAGGTGGGTCAGATAAAATATTTAGAAATTGTGAATAAAAAGGTTTTCCAAATTTGATTAAAACCATCACAGATCCAAAAATTTCAAAGGATCCTAAGCACATTCTTAGAAAATAAAATTACAGAAAAGGTATATGATATTGAATTCCTTAAAAACAGGACAATGTAAATATTTTAGAATCAGAAGAAAAAGTAGTTTACACACAGAGGAATAAGGATAAGAATGACAATGAAGTTCTATTGGAGAAAAATGCGAGCATGGAGGCAGTAAGGCAGCATCTTTGAGTTATTAAAAGAAAAAAGTCAACTTAGTGAAAACATCTTTTATAGTAAAAATATCTTTCAAGAGCAAGATAAAAACTTTTCCAGATATAATAAAGTACTTGTCCAGATGTAATAAGAAGTGGAAGAATTTGTCACTAGCATAAATGCACTATGGAAATGTTAGAGATATTTATTCAGATAGAATAAAAATAATATCAGGTGGAAATCTCCATCTAACCAAAGGAATTATGAGCACAACAAACATAAACCAAAACAAAAATGAAATAGGTAGATAAATAAAAAGCAATGTGTTAATCTTGATTCTTAAATCTATTTAAAGATATCATACTAAGCAAAAACAGTAAGATTACAATGTAAAGTTTATCAAAGTTCATAACAATAATATAACAAATGACAGGAGGAGAAACTGGAATTGCACTGATGTGAGATAATTTATTTTACATGAAGTAGTATAAGTTAGAGATAGTCATCATATGCTCCACAGCAACTATTAAAGTAAGAAAAGGTACGAGCTATTATGTCAGACAAGGAATTAAAATAGAATTATTAAAATACATACAAATAATACAACACATGGAAGAAAAGAAGAAACAGGGAGAAAACAAACATGCGAAACTAATAGAAATAAGTAGAAATATAGTATATCCAAGCCCAAGTATCTCAAAGCTGACTTAATAAAAATAGTTTAAACACATAATTAAATAACAGAAATATACCTTAAAAAATCTACTTTAAGTATAGGGTTATAGTAAATAGAGAAATGTAAAAGTATTTAAAAAGTTATACCATGCTAATACTAATATAAAAGTGGAGTATTACATACATATAAAATGTAAATTCATAGCTAATATTATAACCAGAGATGAAGGGGAATGTTTCTTACTGATAATGGACTTAATTCATCAAAAAGATTATAATCTTACATGTTTATGTACTTAATAATAGCACTTACAAATAGGAAACAAAATTTAATTGAACAAAATAATTAAATGAGGAATATTCAAATTCATAGTTTTGAGTACTTGATATCATATTGTCAATAATTGATACAAGGAGACTAAGTAAAGTATGGAAGATGTTAACAACTCTGTAAAATATAAAACATCCTCAATTTAAAAAGACTGAGACTATATACACAAACTTTTCTGATCACAATGGAATTAAATTAGAAAATAATAACAGAAAGACCTTTGAAAATCTCCAATTATGTGAAAACTAAACATGCTTCTAAATAACAACTGAAGGAAAGAAGAAATAGTAATAGAAGTTAAAGCATATTATGAACTGAATGAACAATAACACAAAAATATATTAAAACCTGTGACAGTCAAGGAAGCATGGCTTAGTGGGAAATCTGTAGTCACGAAAACCTTTGTTTAGGCCCAGGCCAGACAGTTCTGCTGCTTAGAGCATTGTCCCAGTACCCCAAGCTTCAGGTTTATCTCCTGCCAGGGCCCATACAAGAAGCAAGCAATAAATGCATGAATAAGCGGGACAACAAATTGATGTTTCTCTCTCTCTCTCTCTTTCTCTTCTCTCTCTCTCCTTCCCTTCC
Source organism: Trachops cirrhosus (assembly GCA_028533065.1). Lineage (NCBI taxonomy): Eukaryota > Metazoa > Chordata > Mammalia > Chiroptera > Phyllostomidae > Trachops > Trachops cirrhosus. The sequence continues at coordinate 94,508,749 of CM052543.1, read as the reverse complement.
TGTCTCTCTCTAAATCAATACATTAAAAAAAATTAAAACACTCTGTTTAGGATACATATAAGAAAAGTCTCAGATGATTAATTACCTAAATTTCCACATTATATGAAAAGATAAAATCAAACACTAAATGAGCAGAATACATTAAAAATAAATATAAGCTTATACATTAATAAAATACAAAACAGAAATAATAAAGAAAATCAAATCAGCAAAAAGTTGTTTTTTTCAGAAAATCAGAAACTCTAGGAAGATTTATCAGACAGGAAGTGTGAGATCAAGATAAATTACCAAATGAGGAATGTGAGAGTTAGTAAGAAAATATTATGAATTGTTTTGGAGTAAATCTGATAATTTAATTACATAAATACTTAGAAACACACTGCCAAAACATACTGATTTTAAAGGAATAACCTGAAAACCTTATATGTATTAAATAATTTGTAGTGAAATAATTTCCTAGAAAGAATATTCTAGACCCATACGGTTCTATTTTTCTTATATGGAAAAACATTTAAAGAAGAAATCTACTAATATACTAAATACTAAAATACTAACTGTTGACTTGCAAACATGAGAGCTTCCCTGGGTAAATCTGGAACTGGCCCACCATGCATGCGGGGCAAAGAGAGGAGGAAGAAACAGGTAAATCATTCCAGATTAGTAGGTGGCCAGTTTAACAATCAAGGGAATTTACATAGGAGGCTTGTCTTGGGCATTTAAAAGAGGAGCTAATCTCTGCATTTACGCCCTTCAATCTTAAATGTTTATACAGAGCCCTTAATTGTGTTCAGTCATGTGTGCAGTTGAGATGGTTTCAAAAACATATCATTCTCTCAAAACTGTTTCCTTGAAAAAGACTTTGTTGTGGGGAGGGGAAGAAAAGCACAATCCAAGGACAGTAGATGGGGCAGAAGCCTCCCATTATTGCCTGGGTCCGGTTCCCCATGACCTACTGGTCATGTCCTCTCAATAACCTCTTCTAATACTAATTTACTAAATTACAAATATAGAAGTACTAGACTTCACAAAATGTGCATTTGAAACTGCACAGAGCCTCCAATGACAGGCAGAACAAATATGAAAGCCTTCACCACATTAAATGATATCAAATGTTTATCAAATAAATAAATAATATGATTAATAGGGATTATTTTACACATCTGAATGTGCACTGTCAGAGTTGAAATTAATTTATCTGGTTTAATAATTTTCTTTGGAAAATATCTCATTAAAATTGTTTGCTGATGAAAAGATAAAGTATACTTGTTAATAACTTAATCTGTGTTGATCAAATTATCTCTATAAGCAAAGTATGTACATTCAACTAACTATGATGCCATTTTAGTTGAAGCTTTTTAATGAGTACCTTTCCTCTAAGATAGATGGAAAATAAATCCCAAGAACACTGGACAGTTGGTATAAATTCCTAAAAAGGCATCCCTATTAGAGAATAAGATTTTTGTCCTTGAAATAAAAAGAAAGAAACAAGAATGTGCAACTGGGTTGTATATTTATTTCTAAAACATTAAACTTTGTTTACTTCAATATTCACTTCCTTGTAGGGTAAATAGGGACAGGACACTATAATAAATGTTGCTAAAACTTTCTTTGTGGTAAATTGAGTGGTAACAACTAGTTGAGTCAAAAGATATCATCTAGAATCAGTCTGTCAGGGTTCGAATCCCGTTTTTTTCCCTAGTCTTGTTGTATCTTGGCACAAAAATACTAATTTTTCTGAGCCCCTGCTATTACATTAATAAAATAAGGACAGAAATAGAGGTTATATCAAAGGCAGGTTAAAAGGATTAAAAATAATTTATAAAGTACTCAGAAAAGTTTCTGCTACGTGTAAGTACTTAATAAATACTATTTGTGATTGTTGCTATATGGTGATAAAGTACAGTTTTACTTTTATTCAAGCTTTGAGTCTATGCTTCATTTTGGTTGACCACTAGTCTACTAGTCTCATCCAGTTAAATTAATAATATCAAATAATTATGATCAAGGGAGCATCAGCATTCTAAAAGTAAACATTCATAAAACTTTTAAAGAAAACTTAAATATAGACTTCATATGTATATTACATATTAAAATAATATGGATTTCTTAATGTCACTCAAACTGACAGTAACCAGAGGGGAGGTGGGGAGGGGATAAAGGGGGAAAGGGGGAAGGGTTTTCAGGAACATGCATACAGGACAAATGGACAAAACCAAAGTGGGTAGGATCGAGGGTGGGAGGTGGAGATGGCTGGGGTGGAGGGGTAATGGAGACAACTGTACTTGAACAACAATAAAAAAATATAAAATAAATAAAATTAAATAACGTGGATTTCTCAAAAAGTATCAGTACTTCTTTAGCTGAGTCCTATCAAAATCAGCTCATTATAATTTTGGCAAATTTGAATCTAATGAAAATGAAAATCAAATAAAACTTTGCTCAAGAGGTTTGTGAATTTATTTGATTCCGAAGCAGCAGACAGTGCAGTCTTTTTTAATTAAGAAAATCTAGGCCAACAAACATATTTACACATATGATTTAATGTAACTTTGTCTATATGGGGATTACATAGTGTACTCAATAAACTTTATTATTATCAAATCCTTTCTAATTACATACTAATTCCTTTGGGGAGATTTTGTTGTTTTATGCTGCCCAATGCAATTGAGGATAGATATATAACTTGCACTAATATCAAGTCAATCCTAAAATGCCTGTGCTCTTTGGACTTCTTTCTTTTTATTAAAGTTATTTAAATGATGTTAGGCTATTTTAAAAATGTGTAGGCACGATGGAGTAAATGGTACTGGACTGTCCTCTTACTCTAAACAACTGAATAACTCAAAATATGTGAACCGATTCTTTTTAGATAATAGGTAACAGGCAGGATAGTCTGTGATCCCTGACATAAGGGAAACAAAGGAAGCAAGCCCTCTTACAGACTGCCTGCTGGCTTGACGTTTTTTCAAGATTATTGCAAAGCAAATATGGAGATCTTAGTGATTTACGAAGACATAGACGAGGAAAAATTAAAGTTGGTAGGATTTACAGGGAAGATTATCAGAGCTTCAGAAATCTGCTTAGAATTCCTCTTGAGTCTTTATTTGAATTCTAAGGTGTACATCTTTGGGGTCAACTACACAGGACCAGGCAATAACAATTACTGTGAAAAAAACTACCACCAGGGAGTAGTAAACTTACCAGAGTTCAGAGTTCACTGGTTAACATTTCCTCTGAGGGGTGTAACAGTTGGCTGCTGTGTATCTCCGACAACATTTGTTATTTTTACAACTTAAAATAACGATACTGGTTTGAGTGTGATATAGAGAGTTTGCAGTATGAGCCAGAGTGGAAAGATGTCATTAAACAGCTGTGGTATTCCATCGGCTTTCCAAAAGAGCCCTGCCTTAGTAGGTGGATTTAAAAGAAAAATACTTTAAAATTTGTATTACAAATATATTCAAGGATTTAAAGACAATGTATGAACATAATGTAGATATACATGGACATTAAAAAATAAAAACCTAGTTCAGCATCTAGATCTAAAAACAATGCCAAAAATAAAATGAAGCGAATTTCTAGAATGAATTTATGACTAGATCTAATAGCAAAGAATGAAAATTAGTACACTTGAAAACACAGGATAAAAATGTCAAAAAGTACAAGAATTTACAAAGTCTGGTTTGGGGAAAAATATGAAACAAACCTTAGCAATAAGTGGTTTAACATTCTTATATTTGGAATTCCAGTGGAAAAAAATAGAAAGAAACATAAATCATTGAAAAATATGTTAACATACACACACATATGTTTCCATAAAGTGTACTTAAATGCATTTTTGTATAACAAAGAGGAAGGAAGGAAGCAATCAAGTATAAAACTATCAAGGAAATACAAATGATGATTCACATTAGGTTTTAATTAGAAATTATGAGAACGTGTATATGTTTAAAAATTATTTCATAAAAGAAAAAAATAATTTCAATATAGAGATATTAACTAAACAAATAGGATGAAGAGGTGGAGGATTTAAATTACTTTTTAATGTATTTATCATAATTTTATTAAATATAAGTATGTACAAAATAAAACAATACCTGTTCATATCGTTAACCTAATTTAAGAAACAGTAAAATTTAAAATAACTCTATAATATCCTTCATTGTTTGAATTGCCCTTTCCTCACATACTACGTATAATTCCTGTCATGACTTGTAGCCACTCCTGTGCTTTGGTTTATGATTTTGTGACACATAAAACTTAAAAAACAAAGAGTATTTATGCATGTTTTTAAATTGTGTGTAGAGGAAACATATTGTATATATTCTTTTGGAATTTTTTTCTATTCAAATAATGTGAAATGCACCAAAGTTGATATGTGTATCTCTAGTTTTTTATGCTAATTTATAAATATACAACAGTTTTTAATCAATTCTTTTGTTGCTTGATATTTTGTTTTTTTCTGATTTTTTAATATCAGAAAATATTTTTCTGGTAAATGTCATTTTGCACACATGTACGATATTTTCTCTAGGCTATATATTTGGATTATTGTGTCCTAAGATACACAAATGTTCACATTTGCTAGTGTTTGCTAAACACTTTCAATTTTTTCCAATTCTGGATTAGATTGATTGTATCGATTTACATTTCTTCTTGTAAAATATATATAGCAATTATGTTCTGGCACACCTTTGACAATTTTTCTTGTTTTTACAATTAAAAAATGCTTTTTTGATGGGTGTGCTAGAGTATAATTAATGGAACATAAAACGGAAATAATTATCCATCTATGTTTTCTAGTTGACAATGTTTAATAGTGAAAGTGATTATCTTTACCAATATTTATTGGCAATTCAGTTGACCTCTTCTGTGGAGTGTCTGTTATTTCTCTTGCACATGTTTTTTTTATACTTTTTGTCCTTATAGTATTCTTATATATATAATTATATACAATATTTATTATATTTTATATTTAAAATTTTGGCTAGATGTATTGTAACTATCTTTTCATGAGCTTATATCTGAACTAATTTTTCTAGTTGTTATTAAGTAAATTTTATTTTAAATATACTCCACTTATCATACTTGCAGTATAATTTGAGTATTTTGTGATAAGAATTCCATTTATTTACAGAAGTTATTGTTACATCATTGCATATTTTATTCTAAAAGTTTCAAGTTTTTTGTCATTGCTAATATTTAATTCACTTGTATTGAGTTTTCTACATGATGTGAAGTAAAAATCAACCATATTTTATTATAATCCCAGGAGCATTTATTACATTTTTCACCATTCAAACAATGGTTTGCAATGTCAGCAACATAAATATTTGTATCTTTTTTCAAGATCCTTGTTCTATTATTTAATTTCATTTCTTAAGCTGAACATCATTTTTGTGGGCCATTCCAACTTAACATTTGTCTAGGTGTATCCATGACAACACAAAGAAGATAAATGCATATCTATGTGACAGCAGGTGAATGCTTCTTAATTCTGAATAACACCTTTGAACCTACAGATCATTTCAGGGCAGTTGATAAATATTTTCTCTTTTGATAATATGTTTTTCTCCATCACACACCTTTTTACTTAGTTATCAGTGTCTGCATAACCTTCAGAGTAGCTTCAAACTCTGACTTACCTCTGACTTACCTCTGGTTTAAATCTGTGATCACTGAGGTGTCTCTAACCTTCTTCAGTAGTAAAAAGTGACTGAAAAAACAAACAAGTAAAAGCAAATTGACCACCCAACCAAACAAACAATGAAAAAACAAATGTTTACAAAGGTACATTCTGTATTCACGGATGTTATGTATTGGGAGATTTTTTGGACATTTCATACAGAATTCCAGAATTGAAAGTCCAGATGAGTGTTTCTAGGAGTTTTATTTAAAAGAAAGAAGAAAAAGAATTAGTTGCTGGTCAGCATTTTTGCCACAAAATATACTTTTATTTTTTGTAACGAAACAAAAATCCCTTTGGATACACATGTGCTCTTCAGTTCTCTATAGTTCCACATTCTATGCATTTTTAGACCTGAATGTCTCAATAATTCACGTTATCTTTCTGGTGCCTACCGGCATTGAACCATGAAATGCCAAATTTAAGCATTTAATTCTGTATTTTCTATACTTATCCCACTCTTAAGTTTGAAGAGCTTTCTACCTGATGATAGAAATAAAAGAAAAATTAGAGTAGGGTAAACTTTCTGTTTGACTTCTGTTATAATAATAGCACCTACCTTAAACAGACCCTCCCTTCCCCATGTACCCTCCTCTGCAAACATTGCCTGAAGAAGCACCTTTTATATTCAATACTGTCACAAGTCACAGCTCATTTTGAACTAAGATCTTCCCGATACTCTTATATTTTTCTTACAATCTTGTATTCTTTGGTTATTTGTATTTCTTCTACTCTCTTATAATTTAAAAAAAAAGAAAGGAAGGAAGGAAGGAAGGAAGGAAGGAAGGAAGGAAGGAAGGAAGGAAGGAAGGAAGGAAGGAAAGAAGGAAAGAGGGAAAGATGGAAGGAAGGAAGGGAATGTAGAATCTTGCAAAAGGTCTTTGGGTTTTTACAATGCATTTTAGATAGTTCTCATTTAATTTCTTCTTAAGTTTATTTGTAAGTATGTGACCAGAATTTTATTTCTGAGGTGCCAATTAATATGGAATCATTTTGTTAGCTACAGTGTCTGGTCATTGGATCATAGCTATACATTTAATGTAAAATTTTTCTTTCCAAAAGTTTATGAGAAATATCAAGCACATTTCCTTCCATTATCATCAAAGCTCCAAAATGGCCCAGTTACATATGTATCAGAAATATGTCATTCTTTTTGATGTTTTATTTTCTCCTATGGTTTCAAGTGGTTAAATATGTCATGAATTATTATATAAGCAAATGAAACTATCAAAAATATGTCTGGGTCTGTAAAATTCTCCAAGATACCTTATATTTTCTCTGTGACAGGCATTTTAGAAAATAGTAGATGTTTGATACTATCAACGACATTGAATCAGAATCAATCCAGATTGTGGGACTTGTTCAGAGATATTCTTGACTCAGTAAGAACAATATTCTACAACCTTTCTTGTCACATTTCCAACTGGAGGTAAAGAGTAATTAATGTTCAGAATGGTGATACTGAGAATTTGCAAGATCTGAGTTTGATAAGTGATTTCACTATAGAGAAGCCAGTCTTGGCCTCCATGGCCTTAGACATTTTAGAAAAATTTCCTGCAAAAGTTTGACATTCTTTTTCAGTTACTCTTGGCTTCCCAGGGAATCCGTTTTACTGCCTACTTAGATTTCCTAAGCATTTTGAAAAAGCATCATCTCATTATCATTTTTATAGATGACAATAACATACATGTAAGCTTTGGATTGTGCTGGCATGTTAGCGCACACACACACACACACAATGTGCTTTGAAGCATGAAAATCCAAGGAAACTGAATCCAATACAGACTGTCTTTGCAAATTAAATAACCAAGGTAAATTAAGTAACCTTTCACATTTTACACTTATCCCTTCGTAAAAGATATTTTAAAAACACCACTTCATATGCAAATTATCATATGCAAAAAAGGTTAGTGTATTTTTTTTTAAATTTAAGGTTGAAAGACCAGCTCTCACTGGTTTCCTAGTTATTTTTTCCTTATCTACTGAGTCCTGTGCCATTGAACTTTGATGCTTAGGATTAAAGTCACTAGGTAAGTGGTAACAACTTGTTTATGATTTTTAATGTCAAAGAGTGAGGCTTTTCAAACTTTCTATGCTGAGTTAAAGAAACCATTTGTTTTTCATGCAATAGTTTAAGAAAGAGATCTAAGGCAAAAATAATTTAAAATTACATATGTTTGAGAATATTCTAATTTAGTTAGAGTGGTAGGAAACTCTTACCTGAAAGAATGCCTATGGGTAGCCCTTACAAAGACTATACCATATTTCATTTTAAAAGATTGAACAACATAACTAAATAAACTGTGAAGTTAAACTAAACTGACACCTCTCCTTTACTTTTCAATAAATTCTTGACTGGCAGTTTTAGTTTAGAGGTGAATAGTTGCCCAGAGTAATAAAGGAAGGGCCCTGGAATAGCTACCTTGGGAAATAGCCATCAACTGTATCTAAAATGAGCTCTCTGGTGCAGGGAAAAGCAGAACAGTAAACCAAGTAGTGTGCCTCCTCCTGCAGCAGCTGCCAGTGCTCTTGCCTTGAAGTAGCCAGATTTCAGGGTGAGCATAGGGGCACTGCCAACAGGCAGCCCACTTTCAATCATTCTTGTCTGCGGTGGAGTTTTAGGACAATAGAGCTATTAGGAATCCATTGCTTATTAGATTTTCCACCATGTTGTACTTTCACTTCTAGGTCACTGTTTCCAGGGAGCATTTTGTTCATTTGGGGCAAAGGTGAGAAGTTATATTTCAGATCAGAAGGATGGCTGTCTGGTAGAAAAGTTTGTATAACTCAATTAAGCCAGGATTAGAGATTTGACTAAGTAGTCCTTACAGTTACAGGATATTTTAGGTTTTATGACTTCATTAGTTTGGTAGCCAGCTTTCAACTGAAGCTTCATTGCTCAAACAACTAGAAACCTACACCTCAGGATACAGACTGTTTATCAGTACCGGTTGCTTCAGAACCATGTCACATCCTTTCCTCCAAAACCTGCTCCCCCGCATCTATTTGTAATCTTGGTAACACCCACACGTGCTGTCATTTTTGACATCTCCTCCCTCTCTATATTCTACCCATGTACTACCCATGTGCTATACTCTGTGCTACCCATTCTACCTTATAAAAGCAATTCAAATTCATTCAGTTCCCTTTATCTCATGTCATTATCTCAGAATGAGCCATCATTATTCTTTTTTTAATTGTTGTTCTATTGCAGTTGTCCCAATTTTCCCCCATTGCTCTTCCCTGCCTTGTCCAGTCCCACTCCCAGAATCAGTCCCCACTCTCTTTTCCAAGTCCTTGGGTCATTTATACATGTTCCTTGACTAGACCCTTCCCCCTTCTTCCCTCCCTTACACCTTTCTATCTCCCCTCTGGTCGCTGTCAGTCTGTTCCTTGTTTCCATGCTTCTGGTTCTGTTCTGTTCATTTGTTTGTTTTGTTCATTAGGTTTTTGTTATAGGTGAGATCATATGGTACTTGTCTTTCACCGCCTGGCTTATTTCACTTAGCAATATTACTCTTTTTTAAATAAAAGCCGACAAAAGCCTAAACGATTTGTCAGTCTCCTGATTTCTTCCTCCTTGATTTCTCTCATCACATTTAAGACAGAGAGAACTGTTTTACAAATACACAGCAGATCATGTCACTGGCCAGTTTGTATCAATCCAACCACTTCAAACAAAGTCTGAATACATTCGTGTGGCATACGGGGCCTTGAGGCTGCAGCCTTTGTTCATCTCACCGGCATCAACTCCTCCTATGCCCATCAAGCACACCAGGAACATGACCATTATTTCTACTCCTAGTTTTTAAGCAAGACATAATTTTACTTTGTTTTTTCTGTCTCCTCTCATGCCTTGCTTTGACCTGGAATATTCCCTTGCACTTTAGCATCCTACCCTTCTCTCCTATTCATATCATGCTTCCTTAGGCTGACTTCTTTTGACTTGTCAGTTTTTAGTTTAAAAGTTGCTCTTTCCAAGAGTTATTTCAGGATTCTCTTAACCACGAGGTAGCAACATTTTTCTGCAAAGGGCCAATAGGTGGTATTTTAGTTTTGCACACCATGTAAGATCTCTGTCACATACTCTTTTTTCTTGTTGTTTTGTTGTGTTTACAACCCTTTAAAATGTTAAAAGTATTCTTAGGTCATCTCACAAAAGGCCAGGGCAGAATTTGTATATAGCAGACTATATAATTTGCCAACCTCTGCCCTAGATGTTTCTTTATATGTGTTCTCAAAAGCACCCTGCTCTTTTGTTAAAATAAATTTACCAATGTTGTAATTATTGAAAACTTTTCATTAAGTGATTTTAAGTTACCAGAAGAATTTAGTACTCACTTACCCTTCCCTTAGCTTCCCCGTATAACGTAAAACCATGGTACATTTATTAAAGCTAAGAAATTTGCACTGGCACAACACTGACAACTGAATTTAAAAAATTACTTAGATTTCCTCACTAAGTAGTTTTCCCACTAATTTTTTCATCAACCAAGATCCAGGATAGAATAAAACATTGCATTTAATCATTGTGTCCTTTTTGTCCTCTCTAATCTATGACATTTGCTCATACAGCAGTTATTTTTTATGACTTCGATACTTTTCAAAAACCCTGGCCGTGTTTTATATGTCTCTCATTTTGGCTTCCTTCCCACAATGTTTTCTCACAATTAGACCGTGCTTGTGGATTTTGAGGAAGAATTCCATAGATGTGAAGTCCCCTCCTTTTTTACGTCATAGCAGGAGGTACATGATATCAATGTGGCTTATTTGTATTGATCACTTGGCTAAGGTAGCATTTGTCGGGTTTATCCTCAGAAAGTTACGATTTTCCCCTTTCTATTGTGTATTCTTTGGAAGAAAGTCACTAAGTCTCAATCACCAGCCCCCTCTTAGGAGGATGGGAATTACACATTTTTTCATTTTGTTACCATCGGTATTTAGATAATATACTAATAAGAAAAAGAAAACAAAAGGATTTTAGATATTTTGTACAAAATAGTCACAGGAATATAGTCAATTATATTGTAATAACAATGCATGGCACCAGGTGGTATTGGAAATATTGGGCTAACACTTTGTAAAGTACATAATTGTCTAAACACTATGCTGTACACTAGAATCTAATACAACATAATATTAAATGTAAGCTGTAATTTTATTTTTTAATTTTTTAAAAAAGATTCTATTTATTTTATTTTTAGAGAAAAGGGAAGGGAACAAAACAGAAAGGGAGAGAAACATCATGTGTGGTTGCCTCTCACACGCCCCCAACTCGGGACCTGGCCTGCAGCTCAGGCATGTGCCCTGACTGGGAATCAAACTGGTGAACTTTCAGTTCGCAAACTGATGCTCCATCCACTGAGCTACACCAGGCAGGGCATAAACTGTAATTTAAAAATAAAAAATAAAACAAAAAGCAAAAAATCCCATGAAATAATGGCTTTCTTTGCAAATGCCTTACCAAGTCATAACATGAGATATCCAGTCCAGAACAAAAGATGTAAATGTTAAAAAAATGTTTAATCTGTCTTTAACTTTATCTAAATTTTATAGTTAAAAAGAATGCTTTTTATTATGTGTTTTTAAGTAACTAAAATAGCATGCATGCTCATTTTTCATGATATATTGTGAGATATGGAAGATTGCCCATCTAGTGGAGGGCCTGTAAGTAAGTACGGTGACAGAGTGGACAACCCCAAATACATCCTGGTATGAAAAGCTCTTCAAGACTTTTCTTCCTGTTAGAGCACTTTGTTACAGCCCTATTGCATTATAATCTATATGATCAGATAATTTCTTACTTGACATATTTATTCTACTCTTGTTGATTCATCCCTGGCCACAGTATAAACACCTTTATTTCCAACAGTGTACTAGACATCACAAATGGATGTTACGAAAGCAGACAACTTATATTAAAATAGAACATATGCAAATCTTACTTCCCATGCATACCTGCACTTCCTAGTTTTTAAATGATTTTCTTTCTCATAGTTAATATTACACAAAGATTAAAAAGAGCTTCTAACCATTATTGTTTTGGGGATGTGACTCTTCAGGGAGTAGTGATACTTTTATAAACTGTATCAAATGTAGTACAGGAAGAGAAAGATTTCATCCCTCACATGTTATGAATTTCATGGGTGATTTTACAAATGGAAGCTAGGAGAAGGACTTAATTATTCCACATCACAATGGATGTGTGATTAGAAATACATAGAGTCATCTACAGCCACACCACCCTGAATGCACCCAATCTCATCTGATCTCGGAAGCTGAGCAGAGTCAGGCTTGGTTAGTGCTTGGATGGGAGAATTACATATGGGGAACAGAAAAGAGAAGAGCTTCCAGTAAGACTGGCAGTCCTGTGGAGGTAAGAGTCATCGGCAAAGTGGAGAGAATTAAGGTTCATCCACGTAGATGCTTTAAGAGAGTTGTGCTTTCTTAAAATTTATTAAGAGCATATGATCTAATATCTCTCCTTGTCTTCAGTAAATCCTACATTTCTCAGTGATGATTCTGCAGAACTGTATCCTTTAGAGAAAACTTTATGAAGTGATAATTACGGGTTCAAATAGGTGCTGGGAGAAAGTGAGACATCTCAGAAAGAATCAAAAATAAGGAAAAAAAGATAAATGATTTCTCAGTTACATAATATTAAATTATACAATTTAATTGGCCCAAAGCCTGAAAATCAATTCCTTTTTTTTCTGCCACTTTATTTTCCTTATCTAGCAAGATCATTGGTAGATACATCACCATAAGTGTTCATTCAGATCTATCCCGCAGACATAGTGATGTTGTAAAATCTCACCATCTCGTCACGTAGGCTATTGTGACATCTTATGGTAGCCCATTTGATGTTGGCCATCAAGTGGTTTACTACCCTCAGGAACAATAAATAGTGACACAGAAGGAGTTTAATGCCATACTGAGGAGAGCCAATTTCTGTCATGAATCTCAAGTACAAAGAGGCTTCTATCAGAGTGGTTTAAGCTTCCCTTCCTTCCACTATTGCTACAAAATATATAATGTTGTGGTAAAGAGAACCCAAGAAGCAGAAGGAACTCAGACATGCAACAGTGAAGTTGTATTTATAGAGGAGAAAATTCTGGTATGTGATTAAGTGAATAGCATTTTGATGATTACATATAAAATGAAAACCAATTTTAGAAATCAATCATTAAAACCTTATTCTTAAGAATAATAGTTATAAACAAGTATATATTATTATGCATCTATTCTGTGTCAGTTACTTCAATTTAGGACCTTGATATTGACTATTTTCCATAATTTTTATAAAATTTGATGAAATCACTATTATTTTCTTGATTTCATAGGTGAAAACAAAAGCTAAAGAGACAAATAATTTATCTAAATTCTCATAACTAGAATTTTCTGGAGGTAGAATTTGAATTTAGGCTTATCAGTCTGTAAGGTTTAATGCTACATCAATTCTCATAAAGTGACACAAAAAGCAAAACCTTCTAATTATATACCCCACAAAATTTTGCCTTACCAAGACTTGTGTTTGAATGAATACACTTCATTCATTGATATTCTTGTTTCTCTGAAACATCCCCCAGTCCAATGAGTCATCTATAATATAACCTAGCTATCCTTTACAAATGTTATCACCTCACTTTACTCTTTAAAACAATTCCCATTAACTGTAGCATATCCACATTTTCTACTTTGGAATTTATAATCTTTGATGATGTGGCTCCAACCTTTCTTCAAATTATTTCTTACATATGTTCCCCTGTCTAAGTTGTTTAGCCACACTCAGTTTCTCTGTTCTGAACATAACATATTTTCTTATCAGAACATAACTTTTTTTATAACATTTTAATGTTATATTTGCTGCAAAGTGTTTCTTAATACTATTTTAGAGCAGTTTTAAGTTTACAACAAAATTGAAAGATACAGAGATTTCCTGCTATACCAGCTCCCACATATGCATAGCCTTCCTAATTTTCAACATAATTACCCAAATAGTATATTTATTTACCAAAGATGAACCTACATTGTTACATCATAATCACCCAAAATTCATAGTGTACATTGTAATCCACCCTTGCTATGTTACATGCAATGAGTTTGGACACATGTATGACATGTATCCATCATTATAGTATCATAGAGTATTTTCACCGCCCAAAATATCTTCTATTCTCTGCCTATGCATCTTCATCCTCCCCCTCTCCTTGGCAAACGCTGACCTCCATATTGTGTCCATACTTTTCCAGAATGTCATGTAATTGGAATTATTCAGTATATAAATTATACAGTACATAGTTTTTTGAAGACTGCCTTCTCCTACTTAGTAATATGAATTAAAATTCTTCTATTTTTTTCATGATTTGATTGCTCATATCCTTTTAGTACTGAATAATAATCCATTGTCAAGATGTATTATACTTTACCCTTTCACCTAATGAAGGACATGGTTATTTTCAAGTTTTGGCAGTTATAAATGATGCTTTTATAAACAATCATATGCAGGTTTTTGTGTGAACATAAGTTTTCCACTCCTTTGGGTAAATACAAGAATTGTGATTGCTGAATCACATGGTAAAAGTATACAGGGTGGGGCAAAGGTAGGTCTGAAGTTGTGAGTATGCAAAACACAGAGTTTATTCTTGTACTATTATTTATTAATTATTGTATTATTTTCCAGACAAAAACCTATAAACCTACTTTTGCCCCACCCTCTATTTAGTTTGGTAAGAAACTTCAAACTGCGTCCAAAATAACTGCTGCATTTTTGCATTCCCACCAGCAATGCAGATTTCCTGTTGCTTCACATCCTTGTCAGCATATGCTGTTGTTAATATTCCAGCTTTTGACCATCCTAATAAGTGTGTAGTCACATTTTTGTTGTTTTAGTTAACATTTCCCTGATGACAATATGATGTGAAACATCCTCTCATGTACTCATTTGTCATATGTACATCTTCTTTGGTGGGATGTCTGTTAAGGTCTTGGCTTTTTTTTAAATTGCATTGTCCATTTTCTTATTGTTGAGTTTTAAGAGGTCTTTGTATAGTTCAAATTATAGTCCTTTATCAGATATGTATCTTGCAAACATATTCTCCCAGGACACAGCTTTTCTTATTCTCTTGACACTGTCTTTCAGAGAACAGAAGTTTTTAATTTTAATAAAATCTAGCTTATCAATTCTTTCTCTCATGGATTATGCCTTTGGTGTTGTATCTGAAAAGGAATCACCATACCCAAGGCCATCGAGATTTTCTCCTTCTATTTTTATAGTTTTACATTTCATATGTAGATATATATGTTCAATTCTGAGTTAAATTTTGTGAAGGGTTTAAGGTCTATATATAGATCTATTCGCTTGTGAATGTCAAGTTGTCCCAGCACCATTTGTTGAAGAAAATATCTTTGCATCAGTGTATTTCCTTTTCTCTTTCATTAAAGATTAGAGAAAAGGGATCCCTAGTGCACAGTTGGTGGGAATGCAGACTGGTGCAGCCCCTGGGAAAGCAATATGGAATTTCCTCAAAATAACTAAAAATGTAACTGCTTTTTAACCCAGTGATTCTACTGTTGGGAATGTATCCTAAGAATCCCGAATCACCCATTCAAATGAACTTATGCAACCCTATGTTCATAGCAGCACTATTTACAATAGCCAAGTGCTGGAAACAGCCTAAGTATCCATTAGTAGATGAATGGATAAAAAACTGGTACATTTACACAATGGAATGCTGCACAGCAGAATGAAAGAAGGAACTCCTATGCTTTGTGACAGCATGGATGGAACTGGAGAGCATTATGCTAAGTGAAATAAGCCAATCGTGAAAGACAAATATCATATGATCTCACCTATAGGATGAATCTAATGAACAAAATAAACTAACAAAGAAAATACAACCACAGGCATGGAAACATGGAACAGGCTGACAGTGACCAGAGGGGAGTGGTGAGGGAGATAATGGTGGAAAGAAGGGGAAGGGGCTAGTTAAGGAACATGTATGGATGATCCATGGACATGTACAACAGTATGGAGATTGTGGGAGTGGTGGGTGGGAGGGGCAGAGGAGGGCAAATGGGAAAACTTGGGATATCTGTAATAGAATAAAAAATTTAAAAAAGATTAGTTAGATGTTTATGGGAATCTATTTCTGGACTCTTTATTCTGTTCCCTTGATATAGGAAGTCTGTCCAGAAGGTATTCAGCCACCTAATATGAAAAATAGAGACATTTATTGAAGAAGATGCAAGATACAAGAAATAAACATTGAACAACAATGCTTCAGTCCCATTCAAAGTAAACACCTTGGGACCTCACACAGTTCTCTCAATTGCCATCAGCTGGTCCATGATATATTCCAGAATCTCATTAATGGTCTGAAATCTCTTCCCCTTCAGAGGTGATTTTAGTTTTGGGAAAAACCATAAGTACAGGGCACCAAATCTGGGCTGTAGTGGGGTTGAGTCACCTTGGTGATGTGATGTTTTGCCAAGAAACTCTGCATGAGACATGAGGTATGAGTGGATGTGTTGAAGCTGCCAGTCACCAGTTGCCCATAGCTGTGGACTTCAGAATCATCCAAATAGTATCCATGAAGGGATATTCAAGCTTAACATGACATTTGATGTGGAATAGTTGCTCTACTCAGTCATTTTGGATGTGACGGCCACACAGTATACAATGCTCACTGAACGGAGTCTACCATCCCCACTGACTAGTACAGTGAAGTCATCATTGTTCATGCATGCACATTCCAGTCCACTCTCCTTGGCTGCCAGGTTACATTCATGTC
Organism: Trachops cirrhosus; assembly: GCA_028533065.1. Lineage (NCBI taxonomy): Eukaryota > Metazoa > Chordata > Mammalia > Chiroptera > Phyllostomidae > Trachops > Trachops cirrhosus. Next base: position 94,492,270 of record CM052543.1, on the reverse strand, counting down.
ACGTAAACCATTCTTGTTATATTAACAATGGCTGGACTTTTTCCAGACAGACTTTGTACTTCCCCAGTACTACTTTGGCTTAATTATTGGAGCTTCATAATAAGACTTGAGGTTAAGTAGTGTCAGTCTTTCAATTTTGTTCTTTAATATTGGGTTGGTGATCCTGGATTTTTGCTTCTCCATATAAACTTTAGAATAAATGTATAAATATCCATAAAATAACCTGCTGGAATTTTAATTAGAATTACACTGAATCTATACATCAAGTTAAAAAGAAATGACATCTCGACAAAGTTGAACATTCCTATCACTAAACATGGAATATCTTTCCATTGATTTAATTCTTTCATTTTGTTAATTGGAGTTATGTAGTTTCCTCACATATTCTGTTTCATTTATATCTAAGTATTTCATTTTTGAGTTGCTATGTAATGTAATTGTGTTTCTAATTTTCAAATTTCACATGTTCATTGTTGGAATATAGGAAAACATTATACTTTTGTATATTAACTTTATATCCAGCAACCTCCTATAATTGCTTACTAGTTCCAGGAGATTTTTTTTGTCAGTTATTTTAGATTTTCCACATGGACATGTTGTCTGCAAATAATGACAGTTTTATATTTTTTCCCAAGCTGTATACCTTTTATTTCCTTTCTTGCTCTATGCATTAACAAAGAATTCTAGTGCTATGTTAAATGGATTGGTGATAGGAAGCATCCTTGCCTTGTAACTGAACTTAGTGGAAAAGCTTTGAGTATTCCACCATTAAGTATGATGCTAGCACTCTTTTCCAGAAGACGCCAAGAAACTGGCACCTCTTGGGACAACTGGAGAAAGTGCCGCAAGAAAAGGGGCAAGAAAAGTCCTACAATAAGAACCAAAAATATGAGCTGGGATGTCCTGCAAACACTAAGATTGACTCTCGCCACATCCATAGAGTTTGCTTGCTGGGAGGCAACAAGAAGTACCAAGCCTTGATGTTGGACGTAGGCAATTCTTCCTGGAGCTTGCATTGTTGTACATACAACACAAGGATTACTGATGTAATCTACAATGCACTCAACAATGAACTCGTCTGTACCAAGACCCTAGTACAGAACTGCATCATGCTTGTTGGCAGGGCACAGCAGTGGTATGAGTTCCACTAGACACTGCTCATGGGTCAAGAAGGGGGTCAAGCTGACTGCTGAGAAGGAAAATATTTTAAACAAAAAACAATCAGAGAAAATTGAGAAGAAATATGATAAAAGAAAAAAGAATGGCAAAATCAGCAGTCTTATAGAGGAGCAGTTCCAGCAGGGCAAGCTTCTTACATGCATTGCTCTAAGACCAGGATGGTGTGGCTGATGATGTAGCTGGCTGAGTGCTGGAGGGCAAGGAGCTGTAGCTCTAGCTGAGGAAAATCAAGGTCTGGAGAGGCAAACATATCCTCCTCCCTCTGGTTTTAGCTCATGTAATGAAGGTATTTGTTTTTTAAAAAGTATGATGTTACCTATAATTTTTTGGTAGATAGTCTTTATCAATCAAAAAAGTTCCCCTCTATTCCTAGGTTATTGAGAGTTTTTATCATGAATGGGTGTTGGATTTTGTCAAATGCTTTCTTTGCATCTTTTGGTAAGATCGTGTGTTTTTTTCTTTTTGTGCCTGTTGATATGATGGATTATATTTATTGGCTTTTAAATGTTGAATTAGCCTGGGTTCTCATCAGGTCATGTCTTTTCATAACTCTGTAACATTAAATATGATGCAAAGCTTAATCCTTCAAGTCTCAACTGAAATACAATATTGATTTTTTTCCTTTGTCACAGAACTAAGAAGCAGATTCTTACACCACAGAGAACTCACTAAGACATGCCTCTCTATGTATTCCTAGATTTTTATGTAAAATATTTAATCTGTATTACTATAGCTATGATCATGTTATATGTCTCTCTGCCTTGAAGATATTGGGCTAGATTTAGGAATCAGAATTGTGCTAAGCATTTGGTGGCCAATAATGAACTTGACAACACAGGAAAAATCCTGAAGGTACAATGGATGATATTAATAAAATTGTAAGAATGTATACTAAGAGAAGTTCATGAAAAGCCTTCTAAGTCATACTGAAGAAATTAAGCTTCACAATAAGAAAATGCCAGAAGTGTTCTGAGTAAGAGAATGGTATCTGATGTTTACGCCACTCTAAATGCATTATTGAGATAAGCCTGGAGAGCAGCATGCCTGAACTCTTAGGTGAGTTTTAGAATGTTGCAAAAATTTTAGCAGAGATGGTGGTGGTTTTGACTATAATAAAAATAAGGAAGGTGAGCAGCATTTAGAAGTTAGTATTAATAGGTTAGTAATAAATTGTGAAAGAAGATACTCCATGGTTGGATGATAGAACTCATTTTTCACACATTCTATAAATATTGCTCATATTTTCCTGAATTAGCATTTAACAAAAGCAACTGTGGCCATTTTCTGAAGCAATATTTGAATGTTCATTTGAGACTCTAGGCATCTTCTTTATAAGCTTTTATTTTTGATGGTGAGGTGTCAGGCAGAAATTTCCAAAGTGCTCAGTTTTCAGATGAGTTGTGCAATGATATGTCTGTTTTTTTTTTCTGTGCAATTTTTCACTGATTTCATGATCAGATTAAGAGGTATTTTGCAAGAAAGTTTAATGTGGCTTTGCAGTTCCAGCATTTAACAGAAATATAACTGTGGGCTTCACTTTCCTTTGATGCTTTCCTCTCATCCATTTGTAAGATCATGGGCAATCTAGGGAATGCCTCAGATGCCACTTCAGAAGTTGCTCAATCTCTGAATCTTAGCTTCCATTTGTAAGTATTTCTCGTACCTGGCTCTTGTTTTATAATCCATTGGCTTCATACCCAAATTCATCCTCTTAGCTTAGTTCCTCTGTTTTGATATTTTTTTAATTTATGATTTAGAATCTTACCAAGCTTATTCTTTGGAGACCCTTCTCAGATATATATATGTATATATATATTTTTTAATTAATAAGAGATACTAAGCCTTATGACAAAGTTATATTTTTGAGATATGTTCATTGAGTTTGTACTTCCACAGTACCAGATTTTATACACGTGTATATATATTCAGGGTGTAGCATTTCTAAGAGAAGATTAACAGTGGGTCTGCGCTGGCATGATGGTAAAGAGTTGAGGAGCATAGTCTTGTTGCAGTTCAACATTAGACTTCCTCTATAAAACTACAGTAAAATTAACAAACATCCAGAGAAAACCAAGGGTAAAAAGTGGAGAGACAAGAACAATGGGATTGCTGTTCTGCAAATATTTCCCTCTTGTCCTTTTGGCTTTAAAAAGAGGGTCAAGGTGGAAAATACTTTAAGAATTTAGATTTTATTAGGGTGGCAGGTCTACATTTGAGTTTGTGAATTAAAAAACTAAAGGAAGATCCACAAGCAACTGCTATGAGTACACATACAAAAAGAATATATTGCAAGTATCCTTTAAGACCTGTGTGATTAACCTAAGGGTTTTCAATATTTAAAGCCATGTAGGATGTGATATATTTCAAAATAAAATATTAATATAAAAGTAATTCTTAAAAAAATCTCAGAAACATCCTACTTTATGTTGAATATTGAATATTTATAAAACACCCAGTAATACACAGAAAGCAAAAGCAGTTGACAACAATAATAACTAATGTGGATTTTCTCAGCCATCCTCTTAATGCAACCTCAAACTTGTTCTCACAAATGGACAGCATCAGAGACTATGCACTACTCCACCTCTGTCTTTTCTTCTCACTATGAGATCCAGAATTTCTTACACCATGAAAGTTAACTAGCCCACCATATGCACACTGAGTGGAGAGTTTGGATTTGGTACCTTAAAACCATCCTCATCTTTATAATATTTTCAGTGAAGAGCTGCTGAGAAAACAGCAGAAAAAGACGCAGAAGACCATCAATGGAGATGTATATAGAGACAGAATGGAACTCACAGTTCTTCTTGTTTTTTTTTTTTTTTTTTTTAAGATTTTTAAAATTTATTTTTAGAGAAGGGAAGGGAGGGAGAAAGTGAGGGAGAGAAACATCAATGTGTGGTTGCCTCTTACCATTATGCCCCTACTGGGGACCTGACTGGCAACCTAGGCATATTCCCTGACTGGGAATCCAACTAGTGACCCTTTGGTTAGCAGGCCAGTACTCAATCCACTGAGCCGCACCAGCCAGGGCTGGAACTCACTGTTCTATTTCTCCACATCAAAACATGACATAATGGACTTAAATACCAGACCATATTGTAATATTTCAAAAACCTTACCCTTTCAAAGTATCAGTGAACTAATTAAGAAATAGAGCTAAGAGAAGATATACTGTAAAGGAAAGTTTTATGGAAAACTATAAAAAATGACCATAAAATTTAAAATAGTTGAATATTTATTTAAAAATAGACAGAGAATCTAGAAGCAAAATGATAATTTTAATTAGATGAATATTAAAGACCAAATTCTGAGAACTTAACTTACTATAGCTGTATGGGAACCAAGATACTTTAAAACCTAGAAATGTGCAAACTCTCTCATGTGCACAAGTTGCCCTATTACCCAATGGGTAAAAGTGGAAAGTAAAGTTTACATCACAGAATATTTAGAAAACAAATTAATAAAAGGTCTAAAATTTCTAACCTGGGAGAAATGTCTAAAGTGATACTGAAACCGACATTCATAACTTTAAATACCCATTTAATAGGCAAAGTCAATGTAAATAATCAATTAAATATAGCAGATATTAACCTTTTCATGGTAAGTGATAACACATTTAAAAAGTTCACCTTCAATTTATCTAGGTTTGCAACCAACAGAAAAGAAACTGTTCTTCTTGTCTTTGCAACATTTACTTGGGGCTGACATACAAAGCCAGGGTCTCCAGAGGAGTTACACACCAGGGAGAGAGTGTATAATGTTTTTTGTGAAGATGTGAAAGTTAAGCTCCTCACGTCTGTTTTTTAGGCATTAGAGTTTCTGAAATAACTAAATGTTAGACAGGAACATGGAAAAAATAAAATGATTTAAGAGAAACAGAAAGGCTTATTAATAAAAGTATAAAGTGAAAGATAAACAGTTTATTGAAAATATCATTTTTCTCCACTGCACTGCAATATAGAATCATCATCCTACATCAAATGACTATGTGTGCATTTGTTTCTGGAGTCTCTATTCTGTTCTATTCTCTATTCATCTATCCTTGTACCAATATACTGTCTTATATTATGGAGATTTAAATAAGGCTTGGTATGTAACATCGTTATTATTTGTCAATGATTGTCTTTGTTATTTTCCCATATAAAGTGTCAAATAATCTTTTCAATTCATACTGTCCTCACCCCTTACTCTACCCCCAAACCTCTCAAGAGTTTGCATAATTTTTATTGTCATTGTACAGGTGATGCAGACCCTGGCCTGCAGGATCCTTGTGTTGTGGTTGCTATGAACAAGTACACATGGACAACAGAAGTCCTTTGGAGAAAGAGGGATGGCATGGCCACTCTGTCAGAGAGAGAGAGAGGGCCCCAACCCCGGCCCCTGCCCCGGCCCCTGCCTGGACAGACTTTTATTGCTTTTCTGGGTACATTACATTGAGGATAGGCCTCATTTACTATGCACAGGTTCACTTCAGGTGATTACCTATTACAGATAACAAAGAATGTTGCTGATTACTTCAAAGAGAAGGATGTTGCAGACCAAGGGGAAAAGTGGTTGAACCAGTTATACTCCATACTTGGGAGGTTTAGCACAGACTTTAGGAAGTTACAATAAGCACTTGCTGCCTCAATTCAGGGTGAGGGAGTTTTGGCAAAAGCAAGTCTCATAGCAGCCTACGTACAATGCAGGCCTGATTCCCCACAGAAAACCTCTCCATGGGTGTGGTCCTATGTGTGGACTCAATCTCCACTGGTTTTCCATGTGGGAGCTGAGCTACATTTCCACACCACTCGAAATGGCTCCCTACATACAGGATGTATTGATTTGAAAGTTACGTCTTTATAGCTTGACTCTTTTAATAGCTAATGACATACCTTTTGAGTTAGAGTTCCTTTAATTTCCTTTATAATGTCAATCAATGTTTTGAGTAGAAGTGTTGCACATCTTCTATAAAATTTATTTTTATGTATTGGACATTGTAATGCTATTATAAAGGATATCTTTACAAGTTTCATATTTTATTTTTGTCATTAATGTATAAAATATGTAGACTTTACATAGGGACCTTGACTCACAACCTTGAAACAACCAATTATAAAATTTTTTCAGATATTATTTTAGAGTTTCCATATAAGCAGTCATGTCATTTGTTTAAATATAGAACTTTTCCCCCTTCTTTTTTATTGTTAGTTTTTTTTCTTTGCTTGCATTACTGGCTAGTATTTCTATGTGTCTCGTTCCTGTTTACAAATGGAAAGGTTTTCATATTTACCACTGAATATGATCTTTGTAGATTTTTGGATATACTCATTCAGATAAAGAAAGTTTTTTTTAATCCAGTTTTCTAAGTGTTTTAACATGAATAGATTTGGCATTCAGCTCCATCTCCTGGAGGGGGCAGTATTTACTTATGATACTTGTAATTCTTTTGTAAGTAAAATTTGTCCCTTCTTCCCAAATTATTTATTTGTTCAATCACTTATTAATATCATATGAGTATAGACTCATTTACATTTGTTTTATATATTAGGTTTTAATCCAATACCACTCTGTGCATTTTGTTACTAAAGTCATTCCAGCTTTGACCATCAGTAGCTTTTCCTTTTTTCTCCCCCTGCTCTTTCAATTTGGTTTTTATATACCTTTTGGAAAAAAATCCTCACCAAAGGATATGTTTATTAATTTCATGAGAGAGAGAGAGAGAGATCAAAGTGAGAGAGAAACATCGATTGGTTGCCCCCTATCATGCCCCTACCAAAGATGGAACCCGCAACATTTTTGTGTACAGTGCTCCAATCAATGGAGCAACCCCGCCAGGCAGCTTTTCTATGTTTTTTGACATGCCCCACCCCCGCCACCTTAGTTTTTTGAGAACTTTCTTTTCTTCTTCTTCTCCTCCTCCATCTTCTTCTTTATTTTTTAATTACAGTTGACATACATTATTATATTAGTTTCAGGTGTACACCCCAGTAATTAGACATTACATAACTTACTAAGTGATTGTCTTGATAAATTTTGTGCCCATATGACAACAAACATGGTTATTAGAATATTATTGACTATATTTCCTATGTCGTACTTTACGTCCCCATGACTATTCTGTACTCAATTTGTATTTTTTAATCTTTTGAGCACTTTTATGCTTTCTGATACTAGAAGGTGTCCCAAGATCATCTGGCACATTTTATGACCCAGTACTAGTATCAGCCATTTCTACAAGGAGTCCTTGTCCTTTCCATTGAATAATGGCATTTAGAAACCAAAACTTGAGCACTGGGTGTGCTCTTAGCTACTGGTTTATTGGTGCTTCCAGAATCTCTTAGCAAACTATGTAGGTTAGCTACTCATGTATTTACATATATATATATATATATATAATTTGTATATATAAATATAAATAATATATAATATAATATCATATATTTATATATATATAATTATTTCTGTATCTATCCATCAGTATCTACATAAAACTAAACCTGAGTTCATATTGGTGTATCTTACTTTAGTCTAGTATCATGTCATTCATTCTAGCCCTTTTCTCTTCCTTTTCTATATTTTGTATGCCTAACAGTGAGAAACCTGGCCCCACAATCCACCACCCATTTTCTTATTTGTTTAACCTGAATTGACAAAGCACATTCAGAATCGTTACATGATACATCAACAGTTTGCAACCTTTTTAATTTCACGGCACACATAAACTAATTACTAAAATTCTGCAGCACACTAAAAAATACACTTTTTGTCAATCTAACAAAAAATGAAGTATAATTTTGATTCATTTTTACCAGATGGCTATTATTGTGTTGTCTATTGCTATTTTCTTATTTGACAAACTAAGGGAAAAGAAGTCAATGCCTCTGACTAAATAGTGAGGTGTTGCCTGTTTTAAAAAATCTTGTGGCACAGCGGTTGAAAATTGCTGCCATGTGTCAACATGGAATACATGTACCAACTCCAGCACAGCATTTATGCCCAGATCTATTTAGCTTTAGCTTTACAGTTTCTAGTCTAAACACCATTTTTCAGTGTTAATTAGATCAACTTCTTTTTATCTCTACTATCTACAGTAAGGTTATGTCATTAATTTTTTATTCAGTTCAGTTTATTTGTCAGGCCACGTTACATCCTGGAATGCCAGGCATGTGATAGATTTTTTTTTTATTTTGCATGCATTGAATCTCACCCTTGGTGATGTACAATTCTATGGGTTTTAGCAAATGCATAAAGCCATGCATCCACCGCTGCAGTGCCACATACAACAGGTCTATTACCTTATGCATTCTCTTGTGTATCTGTTGTCAGCAGCCATCCTTTCCTCCACAAGGGGAAAACATTGCTCTGTTTTCCATTCCCTAGTTTTTGCCTTTTTAGAATGTTATATGACTAGAATTATATAATATGTTTTCTTTTTAATATGGCCTCTTTCACTAAACAAAATATATTTCATCCATAAATTTCAACATTGGGTTAGAAATTCTCCAAATAGGTATGGGATATCTTGTCTTTATAAAGCAACTTGCTCAAAAACTACACAGAAACACTGGAACAGAAATTAAAACCTAGGATGCCTGGCTTCAGAACCCCAAATCCAAACTTCTATATTATAAGGCATCATAAATAATTAAACATTTAAAAAATCTTACTTACCTCTTACAGATATACTTTATAACTTTAAAATGGAAAACAAATGTAAAAAAAGACCCAGAAAAAATATCAGCGGATCAATAATTGAACATTTCAGTTGGTATTTAAATTTTCAATTTGGGGCAATCTTAGCTATGGGAGGTTGAGAAAGGGAATGTAAAATAAACAAAAGTAGTCAGGAGATTTGATCAGTTTTCTAAGATGTTTAGCAATCAGTGAAATAAAAGGAACAAATAGAAAATTCAAGATAAAATTTAAAAGCCTCATCTAATTTGGAAGTCAGGGGAATAAGCCAATGTAAGGAAGGAGACTGATAATGTCGTAAGCTAAAGAGATAACAGCAACATAATACACTGGGATTGATTCAGAGAGGTCTCCCTAAAAATGGAGATAAATGTAGACAGAGGTCAAAACTAGAGAGTGATTTGTTTCATAATTCCATCAACAAGAACACTGAAAAATGATCAATCAGTGTGGGACTGAAATGGAATGTTGGTACTGAGGCAGGATACTAAGAAGCTGGGAACACTCTGTGACAAATGGAATAGAGACAGATAGTTAAAAGGCTGAGCAATTTATAGCTGGATAATAAATTGCAATGTCCTGTCTTCCCTAACAAAAGACACTTAAAGGCAAAGTGTTAACACATTCCAGACTTTGCTGGGGCAGACCTGCCTCTGTTCAGTCTCTCTTAGGTGACATTCTTTGAAGGTGAAACTGGCAGGATAATGACACTCTATGCTCATTTTCATGAATCAGCATACAAAAGGACACACCTGGAGCCCTGGCAGGTATGGCTCAGTTGGTTGGAGCATTGCCCCATGGTCTGAAAGGTCACGAGTTCAATTCCCTGTCAGCGCACATGTCTACGTTGTGGGTTCAGTCCCTAGTCAGGGCAGGTATGAGAGGCAACCAATCACTGTTTCACTCTCACATTGAGGTCTCTCTCCCTTTCTTGCTCCCTCCCTTGCTTCTCTCTAAAGTCAATGAGCATGTCCTCAGGTGAGAATTTAGAAAATTTTTAAAGGACATACCTGAAAAGCTGAAGTATATTCTATTGAGGTCCTTCTTAGAGACTTCCCATAAAATTCCCACTTTTAGAAAACAGATAAAACCCCTTAAGACAAAGAACCCAGTGTGCACTCTCCCTTGGATATGCCCACACCTTACCCCCTTTCTTTTTCCAGACATGTACTTTGCTTTCTTTCTCCTAAGTTCTAAAGATTCCTGGAAGACATGCAACCAGGGCAGCAGCAGGCAGCAGCAGCTAGTCCCAGGCTAACTCACTGAACCTGTCTAAAAGGGCCCTTCTTTTGCCACTGGAACCTGTTCCTTGAGTCCATGCAGCCCAGCTGGCTTGCTTCTTCTGTGTTTGTGACTTTTCGTAAATCACCAAGGCAGCCTTGCTTAGGCTTGACTTTTCCTCATGCTTCCAAATGGCCAAGGTGGCTTCTCATAGGTTCCCTCTTGTTGTTATGATCTTGCCTCTTCTACCTTAAGCCTCTCCTTTGTTACACTTTCCCAGGCTTTAATAAACATACTCTCAAAATTACTTGGACCCATGTTGTGAAATCTTTCTTGCACAAAGTCAAGAACTCACACATTTCAGATCGTGTTGGAGCAGACCCACCTAGATCCTGGTCCTCTTTCCAGTGATAGTAACTGACTTTCTGGAAGAGGGAAACATCCAATGAAATCTAAGTAAGGTAAAAATTTAAAATAATTATTTAAAAGAGAAAATGCAGTATGGGTAGATTTTATAGCATGAATGAAATTTGGGAGCAATACTGCAATAAACTACTCACAGGCAAGAATGAAAGTAACTAGATTGAGAAAATGGTTGCTCACTTCCAGCTTTTGCGGGCTAGATTATCACTTTCAGTCATTATATTTCATTATTATGATCTGAAAACTAAAGTGTTAAATTCTGACTTTTTTTTACCCTAGAATAGAATGTTTGTTTTCTTACTTTATATCCTCAAGCCTCAAATTTCTTCTTAGCAAGTTACTTCTCATGGTTAGACTGGCATAATCTAATGGTATTCAAAAAAGTCAAAATGTACAGATACAAAAATTGATCATCTACCTGATTCCAAACACAGAAAATTATTTGACAGTTTTTCAACACTTTTTCCTTTATGTGCAATTTTGTGTTCTTACTTAGATATGTAACCAAACCTAAAGAAAGTAATATTTATGAAAATTTCAAGCAGATAAATTATGGGCATAATTTCAGTTTTTTTGTTGAGAAGCACTTCCAAGTCTGACCCTGGTTAACCACTGATAGCTCTAGGGTAGACAAAGAGGCAATTGTAAGTCTATTTTAAGAAAGAACACAAAGCCCTAAGTAGCAAACCCTAATTTTCATGTGTTAAATAATATATGATCGGATTAAAGTTGTATTGAGTTATGTGTGTATTTGTACAGCAACCTAAAAAAAAATCTAGAAGACTGTGGCAGATATAGAACCCTTCTTCCAGGGTAACATAAGAACAGCAGTAGGTAATTTAAGAATTATAGAGCCATATTTTTTCATATACTATTCACCAGTGGAACAGAACTGAAGTAGACTAAAGCCTGATATGACTGATTCTACATAACACCTAAACTGAAACCTTGTGTCTTGACTTTTTATGAGAGATATGTGAGTAAATGAAAAGGCCCATTGAGAATATCTAGTACCTTACTTGATAATTAGATGAAATTCTCCTAGGCAGAATTCTTCAAGCTATTATTATTATTATTATTATTATTACTATTACTATTATTATTATTTAGGCAAGGGCAGGGATGAATGAAGTGTGCATGGTTTTCTTAAGTGTATTTTACTTTTAACAGCATCTGATAATTCTCTAGAATGTCCAGCAATTTTTTATTTGATGTCAGACTGTAAATTTTACTTTTTGGGTGCTGAATCTTGCAATGTTAAGTATTTGGGAAAAAGTTAATTATTTTTGGCCTAGCTTTTTAAGATCTGTTAGGTGGGGCCATACATATATTACCAGTAATACAAAAGGTTTTGATTCGTCTATTCAATTCATCATGGATTATGAGGTTTGTAATTCTGAGTGGTATGATAAGCAATTTTTCTTGCTTTGTGTGAGTATTAGAGACTTTTTCCTCAATTCTTTCAAGTGGCTCTTTTCTTGGTCTCAGGTAGTTTTCTCACATGCATGTGGTCATCACTACTCTGCTGAATAGTCCAAGAGAACCCTCTGCAGATCTCTGGAGTTCTTCCTGTGCCGATCTCTAGAATTCTGTCCCTTTGTTACATTCCTTCCTCTGTCCTTAAAGTTCTCTGCTCCTTGGCCTCCCTGGAGTCTCAATTACATGTCCTTAATTCTGTGAGTCTGCCAGGCTCATCTCAGGTTCTGTCTTCTTGTGTTGTGCTCAAAAACTCTATTAACGGTAGTGAACTTGAAAAATATTAGGATTCTTCTTCTTTGTTTCCCATATCTCAGAGAACACTATTGTTTCATGTCATCTCATTTTTGGAAGATTGTTGTTTAATATAAATTTCTCATTTTTTCTTTGCTTCATGCAGTAGTCCCTGTTACACCATTTTTGCTGGGTGCCTCCCTTATCTTTTAAAGGTGAAAATAATTTTGACCATTGTTTTTGATTTACTATTTGATGGACAGTACATAGAGATAGTTACAGAGGCTTCCAGAATTATAACTGATCTAATACATGTCAAGTACCTAACTTTTGAATTCTGCCAAATTATACATGTTAATTTCAAATATACTTTGGGGACATGGAAAATAATTACTGGCTGGATCTCTGGAAACAGCAGACACACAGAGACCCCAATGTGTTCCAAGCCTTCGTTTATTATCTGCACCCCCCCGCCCCACGGCAACATATGCCTCTAGAAGTCCTAATGATTTTTTTAAAGATTTTATTTACTTATTTTTAGAGAGGGGAAGGGAAGGAGAAGGAGAGAGAGAGAAACATCAATGTGTGGTTGCCTGTCGTGCACCCCTACTGGGGACCTGGCCCGCAACCCAGGCATGTGCCCTGACTAGGAATCGAACCTGCGATGCTTTGGTTCACAGCCCGCGCTCAATCCACTGAGCTACACCAGCCAGGGAAAAGTCCTAATGATTTTTTGTCCATAAATAATAGCATTACCTTGATCTCTTTGCCCAGTAATCTTCAAAACGTTTGTGTGTTCCCTTTTCCAGTAGAAGTAACCTGAGTAAATGGCTATAGGTCTATTTGGGAAAGGAATATGTCAATCGTATTATACAATAACTATGGCATTTTAAGGTCTTTTTTCCAGAATTCCCAATGTTTCCTTCAGTCAGTGGATTCTGGATCTAGAAAACTGGCCTCAACCTGGAAATTAATCTAGGAGTTAAGACTTTTCAGTAATGTCTGCTTTTTACCTCTTGATGAGCTATCCTTAATTTATTTTGATTCTATCTGCCTTATTCCTACAATAGGATTTCTCAAACTCAGAACTATAGGCATTGTACATAGTCTGGATAATTCTTTCAAGCATTTTTAAACATGTTGATAGGTCATTTAGATCTTAATTTATTTAAGATATTCTCGTTACCTCTTAGGTAGTCTTTCTTATTTTGATAACTGTACCTCCTGTCCACCACCTGTTATCTATTTTTTTTTACAATCTTATTATTCTTATTGCCATTTTTAAGCCCAATGCTGTAAAAGCCATCTCTAACTGCTAGCTCTGGTCTGCAGAAGACAACCACTGAGCTGCTGAACAGTGCTGGCACCCTTATCTGTTAGGGTCTGCCCTGCCTGGTTTCAGGAGCTGTAACCCCCCGTGGCTAAGGCTGAGTGAGAAACCTCCGAGAACCAGGATGCCCAAGGAGACAAAACTTGTTTCCCTGAACAAGAGCACTGCCTGCTCTATGTTTGGCTTCCTTAGCTTGGTTGGATAGTCAATGATGGGTAACAATTCTCTGAAGAGAATGAACCTAAGACAGACATGATCACATGGGAATAAGCCATCAGAAAAGAGACTCAGGGGGCTGTGGAAGTGAAGGGGTGATCGACATTACCCCTGCCCCCTCGGCTTTGACAAAAGCCTGAGTCCTTGTTCTGGAGATGAGAAATACAAGTCTCCTGGCTGCCTTTGTCTCCTCTGCCCAACTCGGGCCTGCAGAAATAGCAGGGGCAGAGCAGTCCAGACCAGAGTTGGCAGACCCCTGGGGTAAATTAGACCTGGGGAATAAAATATGCGAAATCCTGTGAGATCTGCTTGCTAAGGATCCTCTTGAATATGTAGGCACAGGCAGGAAATGAAACTAGGTCTGTATCTGTTAGATGATAACAGCCCCAAAACTCAGCGTGAGCTCTTTGAGTTCTTTGAAAAATACCTACCTGTCTTTGATTTTCCCTGCTAGATGATAAATCCACATTCTGTGTCCGTTCACCTAGCCAATACTACCTAATAAAAAGCCTGCTCAGGTGGGAAAGCAGGGCTCTCTTCACTAGAGAGAGTGGCCATGCTGTTCCTATTCCCCCACAGGACTCAGTAGTTCATGTGTATTTCTCTCCGATCATGAGCATCTGCAGCATTTGCGATCACTGAGGGCCGGTGGTTGCATCATTTATCTCCAGCACACCTTATCACTTGGGTAAATCATGTGTCCTCTAGTTTCCCCATTAGTGAGATTTCCAGTCTTGTGTTATACATGGTTCTATAGCATTCAGAATGAGCCATCAGCTTCCCCAAACTCCAAAATCAACCTTAACATCATGCCAAGATATTAAATCTTTTATTATAGGAGTTTATCCACAAACTCTTCTTTCAACTTTATGTTCTCTCCTTAATCCAGCATCCTCAGAGCTAATCTTATGAGGACTTCCCTGATTCTTAATATTAAACTTTGGCTGAGCCCAGTGATTAATTCAGGAAGTAGTGTCTTCCCCTTTGTAGTAGGCCCTGTGCTTCCCTAACTTGGTTATATTGTTACCTGATAATAATTATTGATTTGTGGATTAGAGAAGTGTGAATAGATCCTGATTGGGGTGCATACTTTTTTGCAAGGTAACAACCTCTATATTGAATTTAATCAAGGGAAGAATACTGGCATTTGACAGGGAGTAGTAGACCTCTTAGTAAGGCCCTGAATATTGGAAAGTATTTGAGTATTTTATATTTTGGAATGCATTTACCCAAATAGCCTCATCACATACTTCTGGGTTTCACGCTTACCTAATTAGGATCCTGATCTTAGAAAGGCATATTCCAAGTCTGAGAATTCAACTTCCTCTATAACTGTGCTACTATTATACTTAAGTCTCGGGGTTGATTTTAAGCCCTTTCTGTCCTCCAAATGCAATGGAAAAAATAAGATAATTTCAGTATATATTACCAAGGAAGCCTTCTAGCTTTCACTCTGAGCTTTCAATTAGTCATCAATCATACACTGCCTTTTATTTTTTTTTTATCCAACAAACCAATAGTTCCTAGTAAGAACCATTCAATCCATTGTCTTAATGGTTATTACTTACATAGAATTCTTAAATACCTGAGATATGCCTTTAATAGTATATATGGCTCTTCTTGGTTGACCAGGGTGAAGATCTCAATTACTGCACTGCTCTCACAGGCAAGGCACTCAAATGCTCTGCTTTCTAGCAGCAGTGGAGTTCTGATTGCCAGCCAGCTTGTGGTAGCTCCAAATTTGTAGTTTAAAGTCATCTTCCTCAGGCATTCTCAGCACAAACTATCTTAGGTCAGGTAAAAAATATTCCGAAGCTGGTATTTGTGGGCAAAATTGATGAGTGCCTCTGCAATCAAACAGTAAGAGAGTGGAGGAAAAGGACAAGGCCAAGGGAGGCACTGAACTGAAGTACAGTCACCACAAAGTCTTCAGCTGGTTCCAGCTGGGGAATTCTGGACTTGGAACAATCTTATAAAGTTGTTTTCTTAAAGCAAAGAAGCCAGCCCCTTATTCCCTTGCATTGACTCATCATCGGATGTAGGCTTCTCCTCCTTGAGGGGGTCATAACTTTGGGCAACTCAGTGCTTTTCTGAATAATACAGTTTCCACAGGGGGGATCAGGTGACATTTTATGATGCCAATGTCCACAAACTGGGGCAATGAATGCCTCAGTCCTTAAGTAGAAAGTGTCATCATTGGGGTATTCCACAGAATCCATTATGCTGCTTAAACCAACAAATGGAGATGTCTTTATATATCATCCCTCAGTGGCTTTAGTGAACTAGGTGGAAGACATACTTTTGGCAGGGAAAGGGTGGTTTCTTGGCACCTAGACAGATACCTGTTTTTCTTAATGGCTCAGATTCAGCCCTGCTTAAAGACAACTTCCAGATCTGAATGACTCAGAGGTATCACTAGAGCAACCACTGGCAGCTCGCCACCCACCTCCCCACTTGTCCCATTTTCTAACCTCAATCCAGAGATTGCCATCAATCAGTGATATTTCTTTCAGTGGCTGGTGTGAATAGTGAATTCTCTAAGTAGCAAATCAAAGTTTTTCACTTTAAAGTGACCCAAAAGGCAATAATTGGAGCTTGAGAAATGTATTGTATGTCCCTGAGCTTTTGCTATCATAAATAATATATGATCTAGTCTTCCACATGGACTGTAAATTATTAAGTGGTGTGTGATACTTTTGAATTTAAATAGTACCATTAACTAGCTGCAATAAACTCTGCATATACGCATCTATCTCCTTGATAACAGGTCAACTCTGCAGTAGGGGAAAATGTTGCAGTAGTAGATAGATTTCAAAAATTTTTAATGTTCTATTTAATTACATCTACTGAGAAACACTTCCTTTCTGAATGAAATTTTATTTAAATGTCATATGTTACCATTTTTAATTTTATTAACACTTCTTGCCTCTGAAAAGCAAATTAATGACATTTTTCAGTTTTTTAGGGACTAATCTTTTAAAGCAGACCTAGAAAACATGTGTTACATTACGAGCCAGTGTTTTATATCAGTTTTGCCTTAGTGGGCTAGGTCATTCCTAATTATTGGTTTTGTTTCCAATCTCAGTTTTTCTCTTCCAGTAAGGCCACATTTTTCTTTCACTCCTGCCCCCTTGATTCTGTCTTTGCACAACACTTCGTATATTTGTGCATTTTCCTTAGTGCATTGAGTAACAGGTGGACATGTATTACATATTTGTATCACTGTGGCAAAATTATTTATAATGTATAAAATCTCTTAGCAATCAAATATTTTTATGTTTTTTTAATTGCTGTTCAGGTACAGTTGTCTCCATTTTCACCCCACTTCAGCCCCCCACCTCACCCATCCCTACCTCCCACCCTCGATCTTACCCACTTTGGCTTTGTTCATGTGTCCTTTATACATGGTCCTTAATGAGCCATTCCCTATTCTCCCCCATTATCCTTCTCACCCCTCCCTTATGGTTAGTGTCAGTATGTCTTTATTTCAATGTCTCTGGTTATAATTTGCTTGCTTGTTTGTTTTGTTGATTAGGTTCCAGCTGTAGGTGAGATCATATGGTATTTGTCTTTCACTGCCTAGCTTATGTCACTTAGCATAATGCTCTCCAGATTCATCCAAACTGTCATAAAGGGTAAGAGCTCCTTCTTTCTCTCTGCTGCACAATATTCCATCATGTAAATGTACAATAGTTTTTTGATCAACTCATTTACTGATGGGCACTTAAGTTGCTTCTAGCACTTGGCTATTGTAAATTGTGCTACTATGAATATTGGGGTGCATTGGTTCTTATGGGTTGGTGATTCAGGGTTCTTAGGGTATGACCCCAACAATGGAACTGCCAGGTCAAAGGCAGCTCCATTTTTAGTTTTCTGAGGAAATTCCAAATTCTTTTCCACAGTGGCTGCACCAGTCTGCATTCCCACCAACATTCCCTTTTCTCTACAACCTTGCCAGCACAAGTTGTTTGCTGATGATGGATATGATGCCCATTCCAACCAGTGTGAAATGGCATCTCATTGTGGCTTTCATTTGCATCTTTCTTATGGCTAGTGATGTTGAGCATTTTTTCATGTGTCTATGGGCCCTCTGTATGTCCT
This sequence comes from Trachops cirrhosus, assembly GCA_028533065.1. Classification (NCBI taxonomy): domain Eukaryota; kingdom Metazoa; phylum Chordata; class Mammalia; order Chiroptera; family Phyllostomidae; genus Trachops; species Trachops cirrhosus. The sequence continues at coordinate 94,474,413 of CM052543.1, read as the reverse complement.
CCTTGGAAAAGTGTCTGTTTAGGTCCTTAGCCCATTTTTTAATTGTGGTGTTTGTCTTCTTGGAGTGGAGTCATTGTGAGTTTTTAATATATTTTGGAGATCAAATCTTTGTCCAAGGTATCATTGACAAATATGTTTTCCCACACGGTTGGTTCCCTTTTCTTTAGCCGGTTTCTTGGGTTATGCTCACCAAGCACATATTGAACAGAAATTCTCCAAAATTATAAAAAAGTGAACAACTTCATATGTAATAGCTGCCCTTTTTTTCATTCTTCTATTAAATTGCTGAATTCAAATGAAAATGTTATTGTACTATATTATGAAACATTCTGGAATATTTACTCACCTGAGAGATGTTTTTTTATTCCAATACTCCCATCCACTGAAGCAACGAGAAGCAGATCCTTCAGGTTCTCTGGTAAAATGTCATTATCATGCAGGGGTATCCCAGTTTCATATTTTTCACTCAATCTCTTCAAACTCCTACACTCATCCTTGGCAAATTGTAACAATTATTGTTTTTACCAATATACTACGACTGTGAGAGTTTTACAACTGACTTACTCTGCCCACATTCAAGTTTGTTTCTCCTCTTTTGTCCATTAAAAAAAATGAAGTTTGAGAGTAATCTCAGATGTCATCTCTTGCAAGCTGGAGACCTAATTGCCCCTTCTCTCCACTTCTGCCACGATGTTTTTGTGTTCCCCAATATTGCAGTGCTTCATTTTTATTAAATTTGTTCTGTCATGTGTTTAATTTGAGCACAAAGAACATGTCTTTTTATCACCACATTTGTCATAGTACTTTATGAAAATTATTGGCAAATGGAGCTTTGGTTTTAAATCAGGAATAAAAGATGGAAGAAAATGGGAAGCCCCATTGGAATGATGTTTCTATTTTGTGACATGCATGGTATACAGGCAGAGACTGGAATGGTGGGTCCGATGGGAAAAGCAATCCCAGCTCTGGACCGGGGATTAGTGGGACTTGGCTCAGAGGCTTTTCTCTGCATAATGCTGGGTTTGCTGCTTGAGTCCTCTGAACCTCACTCTCTTTCCCTGCTCATCAAAAATACTCTCTACCTTTCCATCTCAGAAGTGTAACTCAGAAGGAGCAACTATGAAAGTATAGCTCCATGTAAGGTGCATGAGAAGAGACAGCACAGTGTTGCAAAGCACAGACTTCAGAAACATCTGGGTTTGTATCTATTTTCTGTCACTTACCTTTGTCAATGGCTTTGAGCAGTTTTATTAACTTCACTGAAATCTAATTTCTTTAAAGTAGGCATAATATGCTCTCTATAAATTGAACTAAGAACTGAAAGAGACAGTGCATGCAACATATTTTCAGAAGTGCTAGCACACAGGAACTGCTCAATGAAGGATAGTGGTGGGTAAAGGAGTTGTACCAGAGGGTTGTTATCAGAGATGATACTGGGTTTCAAGCAGACAGCAGACGATAACCACGGCACCTTATTTGTACAATGCACCCACATTTTTATGGTCATGTTTATGTAAAAAATAACCTCTTTTTGCCTTTCCTTTAAATTAAGTACATACATACCAAAATAATATTAATAAAACATATTTTAAAAACAAAGTTAGAATAATAACTGGGCACATTTTCACAAATCTTGAGACATAATCAAACTTTCTAAAATTGCTTGTTTTGATTCAAAGAATGAAGTCATTGGCCCTTTTCACTCATTACTTCATGTTATGAAATCACCCTGAGATTTTATTTCTGAAGTGTTCTTCACAAATGAGGTCTTGTCACTAACACAGATTGAGCGCAAATAAGGGAAACAGGAGAGTCACAGAGAATTACCTGCTTGTTTAATGGAGCTGCCTGCTAGTTCACCTCAATTGTCTTGTATTTTGTTCTGATATCAAACACTGAAGTAGATGTATTTTTTTAATTTACTTTTGCATTAGCATCATAAACCTGGCCTTTTTCTATGCCTAAAAAGAAAAGGAAAAAAAAAAAGATTATGTTTTGGTGAAATCTCAGGTTGGTGAAAATCTTCACAGAAAGTAGGTCATTTGTCAAGTTTGAGCAAAAACCTGTAAAAGCCCTTCACTTAACTTATTGTTTTACTTAATGACATGCATTAGGAACAGATACTGATAGCTGTGGCGTTTTATTTTATAATTTGCCAGCAATGATCACAATGGAACAGAAAAGTAAAATTGAAAATAAAGCTGCCGTATCTCACACACTAAGAAATATCTTCTTATGGATGCACATTCAGATTATAAAATAACATAAAAAGTCAAAATAAAAGCTGCAGAGGCCAATGGACTGATACAAGACAATTTAAAGCATAATACCAAGCCAGTGGAGATGATTTGGGGCAAAATTTGTTTTTCACACTCCTTAACCAGATAGTATGTTAATTAGCATTTCTGTTGATATGTAAAATGTTTCCATGAGCAAGAATGTGATAAACACACCATCTCTTATCTAGTGAAACTAATTTTAATAAAAACGGATGTGAATGGGGGATAAAGACAGCCTGGTCCATGTGCAGCTCACCAGCTTCTCACTAAGCCTGTGTATGATGTCAGGACTTGTCCATCTCCAGAGAGAGACAGTGCAAGTGTTCGTTGTGGGGATAATCATTGATATGTATATGCGGTGGGATATTATTGTTGCTGCTTAATATGTTTAGATGACCATGTGGGAGTCACTTTTATATTTTATTCCCAAATATGTTCTTAAATTTCAACATTCTTCAGACTTCTTAAAGAATAATTAACTTCATTGGCTTCTGCATCAGCAACATAAATCCTTAAATTCATAGTTTAAGGGTCTCCTTTAGACATATTCACTAAGCAAGACTTTATATGCATCCATTTCCACAAAAAATATTTAAAAAACAAAGTTGGATATTTTCTACTGAACCATGAATTTTGTTATTAACTGAAGTAGCCGAAGGGAGTCTGTGATGGTGTTAAAATGGGCATTAACATGCGTGGGGTCATTAGTGGGTTGGAATGACAAGAAAATGTTTAAAAATAATAAAATATTTGTCAGCTTATTTTTGTGATGCATCTTCTGTCATTGGCCTAAGTTGTCCTAAAATAGCATCCATATAAGCTGAACTAATACCTTCTCGCTAATCATTTTTTTTCAAGATTCCAAGATAGACACATAAAGTGCAGGACTTCACAGGTATTTATCAAGTGATTAGCATAGTCATTTTAATAAAATGTCAAATGAATTTTGCTAAATAATTTCCTCTTTAATTTGTCAAGCAGCGGCAGTTTTTTTAAATTATGTTTTTTGTTCTTAACCCCTTTGCTCACTTTGCTTGTTACATAGAGCTTAAGGGTAGAGTAGACCTTTTCTGTCCTCTTTATACCTTCTCCTACCTTTTAGTTTTCAGGGACAATCATGTTTAATAAACATTTTGGCAGTTTTTAAAGTGTAGGTGCACAGGAAAGGGTTACTTCTGAAGGCCAGGATTGCTCAAACCATGTACATTCCCAGGAATGGCCTGTTTTCAGGGTTAGCCTTTGCTTGCTCCTGGGAACTGAGCTCCTAAAATTTTCCATTTGATAAGAATGTGTTTGCATGCCTGAGACCTACAGCAATAAATACTGCACTAGTTTTTACAAAAAGTTTGTACTAACAATGTGATTTATGGTGAGCATAACTCACCATATCTGAGGGTCAGGAACTTGAGTAACTGAGGTCAGTTACAAAGTCGCTGAAGGCCTGTATAACTGATACCCAGCAAACATTCTGAACACATAGACTAGATGAGATTCCCTTGTTGGCAACATTTTTGTGTATATTATCGTACATCATTACTGGGGAAAGTTAAACATGTTCCATGTGATTTCGCTGGAAAAGGATACTTGAAAGCTTACAACTCGTTTGGTTCAGACTGCCTGAGGCACCTTTTTCTTTGCTGATCCAAATCTATATTTTTTGCTCTTATAAAGAATAAACATAAGCATAATAACTTTAGAGTAATTCTAGATCATGTAACTGAGGGTCATCTTGGTGACCTTTGACTCAGTGGGCTACTCCCCAGTATAAGCTGAAGCTGTGTGAATACGATGTGTATCATGACTGTCAGTTTCTGATTTCTAATCATGTTCTGTGCCACCTGTTATTTTTTATAAAGCTTTTCTTTATTTATTTTTAGAGAAAGGGGAAGGGAAGGAGAAACAGAGGGAAAGCATGTAGGTGTTGGAGAGAAACATATATGGGTTGCCTGGAGCCGGAGACCTTTAACTTTGCTGTAGGACCCCCAACCAACTGAGCCACACCGGTCGGCTCCTTGTTCTTTTTCTTGTCTACTTAAATCAGGTAAGCTCCTTCTCAAGCCCTTACGTTTCTATTATTTCATTCTGTTCTAGAGAGAGAGAAATCAGTTAAGGCTACAAAAAAGAATTTTGAGAAGAAAAAGACTGTAGTCAATGGAATAAACCAAATTGGTTATTGTTAATAACCAATTTATCTCAATTTATTCTTGTCATCCTGTCTACTTGCTTTTTACTTCTACAAAATTAAATTGAAACCCCTCTGCCCAACTCTCAAGATCACAAAAATCTAGTTTTCCTTCATCTAACCTATTTTTTAAAAAAAATACTCTCCAATTATGACTCTTTTCTGTAAGTAAGCTTGATTTGCCTACTTTTCCATTACTAGAATACATTCATTCATTAGCTTGATTATACACTCCACTACTTCTTAAAGAAAATCCATTTATTAAGTAACATCTTTGTGCCATAAACACTGTTAGACATAATAGATGAATAAAAAGATAGATATCTTCTCTGCTTTTGTATATACAAACATTGAGAGAGCACACAAATAATTAATTCCTTACAATTAAGGGCATTCTTTAAAGGAGGATGATACCTTTGTTTATTTCCTTATCTAACATGAGTTTTATATACATATATTTGCACATGCATATATGCAAATCACCTTATGTATATATGGAAACTCCCTCTTCCTACCACTCAACATCCTCTCATCTATAACCATGGATAGATGTGATATTTGAAATTATTATAAGAAATCCCAGAAAATTCAGGCAGTGTAATTTAGTTAGCTCTCATATATTTGCCAAAAGAAGGAATAAAGTGAATGTTTTTTATAGAGCCATAGATATCTTTTCAGATGTCCTTTTCACTGTGGGATTTCTCTTCCCAATTCTTTCCCACATTTACATTTAGCACAGGTGGGAAAACACTCCTAACCAATGACCCTCTTGGAAGTAAGATATAGTATGAACGTCAGTGTCTTACTCTTTGTGTATTAACTAAAGCAATTACAAAGTGTATTTTATGATGGGGACATCTGTAATAGTGTCAATAATAAAAATAAAGAAAAATACATTTTATGATTTTTTATTTAATTTTTTGAAACTGTTTTGTTGCTTGTGTTTTATTGTTTTGCTGCCTGTTTTATCTTTATATTTAATGATGTCTTTTGATAATTAGATCAAAATTCTTAAATATGTATGATTTTGCAGCTTGAATGCTACTATGAATGCAAAAACATGCACACACTGATATAATCTGGTTAAACACTTTTTCTTGTCAATTTATAAGGAAGCCTATACCCCTGTTTTATCATATGTCTCATTTGTTCCCCAACTTTGTTGTAGTTTAGGTATTCTAGAAATTAGAAAGTGGCTAGATCTTGATATTTGGCAGAATCTTCTTGTAGTCTAAGTTTTTGTATAATAAAAAGATCAAAATAAGGTAGGACTAAATTGAAAATTCAGACTAAGTCTACAATCCTAATATTCAATTACTAAAGAGGACCTAAAAGGTTTCTTATCTAATCCCTCTTTAAATATAGCACCTTAACAACAGCAAAATGACAATTGTAGAAGATGCTTATCATGCTTCATACACTTATTTTAAAACTTCACTTTGCAGTATGAATAGGGAATTACTATCAGATGAAAAAATTTGGCAGAAGAAGAAACTGGCGCACTACTCAGTGGCACTGCCCGTTATGCCCAAGGTCACATTGAGAGAAACTAGATCAAAGGACCCTGACTCCAACATTGGTGCTCTTTGCATTGAAAATCACTGCTTCTTTGGAGATCTTTTCTCCTTCATTAAGAGAGTTCCATTTATCTATTTTTTACAGTAAGATTACTTGTATTTATGTACATACCTGCTTAATTCTATTACAGGACTATTGACAAAATAAACTTGTCAATTTCTTATTAGATTTTCTCAGTGCCTTGGACAATTCTATTAGTAAGTATTTTAAATTCTTATTTATTCTGTTATATATAACTTGATATGGCTTGATAAAATACAGAAAATAACATGTGATGACAGGAATGGAAAAGTAATTTACAAGTTATTAATAGATAAAAGAAAATCTGCTTGTAAGTTTCCTAGCCATTAAAGTAAGGAAGACATAATAAATTGAATTTCTTAAAAGAGATATAATATTCACTCATAAACTTATAGTAGATTTGATAAGAATTTGGGTTTTAAAGTCAGAGAATTCATGTTCAAAATACAAAGTATATTAATCAGTGCCCAGCTCAAGGACTTGAGCTAGTCACTAAACATCTGTAAACTTCAGCGACAAATCTGGAAAGAGGAAATGATAATAGTATATTGTGAGAATAAAATAAGATAATAAATGTAAACAACTTACCTCACTACCTGCAGTGTAGTAGAAGCTCAATAAAGTTTAGTGCTTAAAAAAAAAATCATATGTTCCCACCAGCAGTGATTAAGGATTCCCTTTTCTCCACAACCTCTCTAACACTTGTTATCACTTGTCTTGCTGGTAATAGCCATTCTAAGAGGTGTGCGGTAGTATCTCATGGTAGTTTTGATTGGCATCTCCATAATACCTAGGAAGGTTGAACATGTTATCATATATCTGTTTGCTGTTTGTATGTCTTTTGGGAACAGGCATCTGTTCAGATCCTCTAACCACTTTTCAATTGTATTGTTTGGTGTTAAGTTTTATGAATTCTTTACATATTTTGGATATTAAAACCTTTGTCAGAGCTGATGTTGCAAATATCATCTCCCTTTCAGTCAGTTTTCTCTTTGTTTTGTTGTTGGTTTCTACTATTGTAGAAATGTACACTTGAAATCTATATGATATTATCCACCAAAGTAACCCCAGCAAACTTAAATAAATAAAAAGGATACGTAAAATCAAACTTGGTTACAGTAGGCATTGTGTATATTGTCTCTTTTAATCTTCCACAACTAAACCATGAAGTAGTTACAATTATGTAGGCAAAAGCCACCTTTGAAAAGCGCTGTGCATGGGGTAATACATGGCAGGGCTGATTACTGAACTCAGGCCTCCAAGAATATTCTTAACTCCTCTTTCATGTCTATCATTCAAACAAGGGCATTAAAATAATAGTATATGCATAAACCCCTAGTTTTTACTTGGAGAGAGATACATTTCTAATTACCATGCTAAACTTATATTAGTTTTCAATTCTGGCTAAAATTAAAAGTCACAAAACTAATGTTGATGTTAGTTTAGATAACATTTTATTTTGTTGCATAGTTTATGGTATTTCTCTTCATTTTGTAAAGAACATGAATGGCAGAAGGCCTACCTGCAAATGATTGAAGCTGGGGAGACATTTTGCCAAGTTCTATAAGTCAAATAACTATTGTTATCAAAATAGGACCTGAGATTCATTTCTTTGACATGCTAAAGCACCAGAGTGAATAGGGTGCCCAATCCTTGACCAAGGTCAGGTTTCAAGAGCAACTGGTCAGTTGCTGTCAATCACCTGGGGCCTCTGCTCTGGTTGAGAAACAGAAACTGGCCCTTTCAGATCACCAGGTCTTTTGCTTTTTAACAAAGTAAATACACTGTCACTTTACAAACTCATTCCAAAACACAAGACTCAAAAATAAAAAAAATTAATCTGCTACGCTCTGCCATGGTGATGGGCAACATCATCCAACTGATGGCATCCGATATAAAATCATTTTAATAAATTAGTCTTGTTGATTCTTGTTATTACATAAATTTTTTTAAAAAAACTAATTTTTACTTAATATATATTATTCTCCTTACTGGTTATATACAAAGGCCCTGTGTTAAACTTTGTGAATCTGGAGATTAATTAGGCAAGATCCAAAAATCAACAGGTTTGTAGTCTTAGAAGCAATAAATAAAAAAACAATAACAATACCAGTGTAGTAAGTCCAATGATAACATATTTTGGAAGAAAGTCATTCTCTGCAGGGGATGGTGGAAAGATTTCCTATAATCATGAAAATATGGGAAAAGGATGAGTAATACTGGTGGGGAGATAGTGAAACTGGAAAAGCCAGCGTTCAGGCTGCCTGTTACCTACCAGACCCAATAAGCAGAAACAGGGATTGAATCTTTATTGTGCTTGATTCAAATGACCAGTGAGCTCAGAAGATGGTGCATTTGTACTCTAACAGACCATCTTACATTTCCTTTCAAGCCAGCCTTTTTAATAAGGGGCATAAGTGTAGGTAAGAGTCTGCAATTCAAGGGGAAAAAAGTGTAAATAAGAGATTTGGAATTCAGGAAAGAGGTTAATAAAAACTGAAGTCTGGGAATTTCCTAACATCCTTTCATCCTCTGACTGGTGATTTTCTTAATCTGTATCCTGGGTGGTGGACTGTCTCTTTCAGGAACACAGTAGCTCCTCTGATACCACCTCGATTGCTGATGGTCTCTTCTGGAGCGCAAAGTTCAATCGCTGTGGTCCTCTGGAGTCAGGGCAGGCCATATCTGCAGTTCCTGAAACAATAGCTTTTTACATGCATTAACTACTAGGCTGATTAACCATTACCTTAAACTAAAATTTTCCAACTCTTGAGTCCCTCATCAATAGCACAGATCACAAAGGACATTCAGTCAGAAGGAAAAGTTTAAGAAATTAAAGTACTTCAAAGAAAGGTAAGACATTCCACCTGGCTGAAAGAGAAATATCCATGGCAGTGTCCCTGCGAACATTAATATTACCATTCCAGGGTATCATGTTTTCAATGATTTTATTCAAAGTTGAGTCCAATTCCGATGAGTTAAAACTCTATATTGTCTTTTTCATTTAAATTTGGGTATCTCAATGCAAGTATATAACATAAATCTATCTTGAGTCATTTAAATGAGTAATGTACTTTTAAAAAATGGATGCTTGAACTATTACTGTTAATAAATAATTTTTATTTTTTAGATATTTTTCAAAGAACTTTAAATTTTATTTTTCAATTACAGTTTACATTCAATATTACTTTGTATTAGTTTTAGGTATACAGCATAGTGGTTAAACAATTATATACTTTACAAAGTGTTCCCCTCCATATTTCTAATATCTCCCTGGTACCACAAATAATTATTGCAATAGTAGTAAATAATTTAATCTCATCCCAAACCATTTAGGATATCAACCTATTAACCTGACTGATAGGACCACTGTGCAGAGAGTGTACATCAAGTGACATAATTGAGGACAGAGGTAGATGTGGACAGTGGCTTATTTATGCTATTTTTCTGAACTTAAAACCTGCACACTCTCTAAATGGCTCTTCTTTTTATTGTAGGGTCTAATGTTCATTTTGCAAGTTGTCCTGTACATCTGTAAATTGTTTTTTTTCTGCCATGCTCACTGGTGAAATGCCTATACATGAATGCAGGAAACATTACTCAATTCTCAGGTACATGACTATCCCCTATGTTGGGTCTTCAAAAGGAGAAACATATCATTCATCTTCTTCTAATGTAAATTTTCTAAATAATACAAAATGAGTGAATTAGCTGGTTAACACCCTCATGGGAATCCACTCCTGAGTGTTCCTTAGTTCTGTAGATTTCCACACTGTTTTAGCTCATTCTCTTTCTAAAAACGGATCGATCCCTAGGGTTCAACTACTATTTTTTTGTTTGTTTTTTATTGCTTTGACAACAATTTGTGGATGTTGAGCCCATCTTGGCCAGTTGAGGTTGAATATGTTAACTTGCCTGTTTTGTAGACTGGATATAACATTGGCTGTTATAATCCACTGAAGGCACTGAAAATTTTCTCCCTGTGACATTCTCATTCTTTATAAAAATATTCTTTCTGTCTCTCTCACTCATTCACTGTTTTTTTTATTATTCCATTTCTTTCAACAATAAATATGTATCTGCTAAATGCTACTTCTGTACTGTTACTCATAGTTTTTCCATGATACTCTATTTTGTACTTTGACTTCATATTTATTATAATTTATGCCAATACTTCCAGGTATATTAAACCTGTTTATTAAAGAGAATATACATATTTAATCTAAAAGTAAAGTAAGAATGGTGAGTGTGAGAATGGAACATTTTTTTTACAAATTTGATTTAGCAGAAGCAAATATGATTTACAAACCTTCTGTCCTTTAGTATAAACAAAAAGTATTTTCAAAATCCTTTGTGTCTCAGGCGAGTGGAAAAAATCAACTATATAAAGTTTGACCCTGGCTTTTTAATGGGTAAATTAGCAAGCTGCACTTCATGGAGATTTTTTTAAAAACACGTTATTTATTTTTGGAGAGAGGGGAAGGGAGGGAGAAAGAAGGGGAGACAAATATCAATGCATGGTTGCCTCTCATGTGTCCCTCATTGGGGACCCAGCCCACAATCCAGGCATGTGCCCTGTCCGGGAATTGAACCAGTGAATCTTTGATTCACATGCTGGCACTCAGTCCACTGAGTCACTCCAGCCAGGGTCATAGAAATTTAAAAAAAAATACAAATACAAATAAACCAGAAGCAAAAACTCAAATAAGGAAAGGTCATGATTCAAAAAAAAAAATCATGTGTCCACCTACAAAAGCTTATGAGTGGCCCATACGTGTCTGCCTACCTTATATCCTGGCAACACATTTTGAAGTTGAGGAGAGAATTTAATGTGTGTTATTAATATTTTCAACTGGTTACACAAAAACTTGACTGAACCAGTACAAAATACTTTCTGAACACTTAGAAAATTTTTCAATAGCTAAAAAATTATAATATAGAAGCCAAAACTACAACAAAGAAAGTGATACATAGATTGATGAGTATTTCACATAAGATTGGACAGAACATTTCATACAAGCCTGCCCTAGAAAGTCTTAGGTAAATCATTTCTTAAATAACAGTGCAGATATTACTATAATCTATATAATTTAATACTTATATATGTATAATTATTATACATACATACAGCAACTTTCAATGCAAGATCTTATACTTGGATGATGCCTTAGCTTATATATACATTATCATACAGATTTTTAAGTTGAACTTCACAACATTTTTGCAAGACAGAACAAATATTATTCTATTTTTTATAGATAAAGATATTGAGAATTGGAGAGAAAATTATTTCTAACAAGAAATAAGTTCTACAGAGAAGATGGCGACGTGGTAGGAGGGAGCACACGCTGCCTCCCATTTCAAAAGACAGAAAAACCTAACCATACTAAAGAGGACATTGCAGCTTACATGAAAATGAGAAATCAAAAATGTAGCGGACACGGAAAGACCAGACGGTAAGGAGACTACTGCAGGAAAATAACAGCCCAATGATCTGCGTGAGGAGCAGGGAGGTCGCAGCCCCAGCCCCAGAGCTCCGGGAGCTGCCGCAGGGCTCTCGGGGTAGGGGAGTGGGGTCATCCGCTCCCTCCCTGGCCAAACAGAGACTGAGCAGTGCTGATCCGGGGGACTTCGGAGTGGGGCTTGGGGGAAGATCGCAGCCCAGCCAGTGGTCCCAAAGAGGGCAGGTCTTTGTGTGAGCGCCCCAATCCAG
>CM052543.1:94356509-94462140 GCA_028533065.1 Trachops cirrhosus | reverse complement strand
TGTTGGAGAGGTTGTGGAGAAAAAGGGACCCTAGTGCACTGTTGGTGGGATTGCAGTCTGGTACGACCACTGTGGAAAACAGTATGGAACTTCCTCAGAAAACTAAAAATGGACCTGCCCTTTGAGCCAGCAATTCCGCTGCTGGGACTATATCCTAAGAATCCTGAAACACCCATCCAAAAGAACCTATGCACCCCAATGTTCATAGCAGCACAATTTACAATAGCTAAGTGCTGGAAGCAACCTAGGTGCCCATCAGTAAATGAATGGATCAAAAAACTATGGTACATTTACACAATGGAATACTACGCAGCCAAAAAAAAAGAAGGAGCTCATACCTTTTGCAACAGCATGGATGGAGCTGGAGAGCATTTTGCTAAGTGAAATAAGCCAGGCATTGAAAGACAAATACCATATGATCTCACCTTTAACAGGAACCTAAACAACAAAACAAAGAAACAAGTAAAATATAACAAAAGATACTGAAATAGAGGACAGGTAGTCAGTGACCAGAGAGGGGAGGGGTGGGAATTTCAGGGGAGAAGGGAAGGGTTTACAGGAACAAATATAGAGGACACATGGGCAAAACTAGGGGAGTTGGAAAGGGGAGGGAGGAGGGGAGGGATGGGTGGGTGGGCTGGAATGGGAATAAAGGATAGAAACTGTATTGAATAAAGTAAAATAAAAAATTTAAAAAAAGAAAAATATTCAATTAAAAGAAAAAGAAATTAATCCAATAATTTTGAAATTATGTTATTTTATTGGTATTTTTGTTTGTTTTGATGTTGAATTAAGGACAAAAGAAAATAAACTTCTACTTTTAATTGTATAATTTAGCTCAGTTTTAAATATTTTTCCTTCATATACCACAAAGTCTTATCTAATTGCATGGGTAACAGTAGGTCATCAGAGAAGTGACAGTCACAGCCACTGACAATGGAAGGGACTGATTGAGACAAGGTTCTCAGGATGTGCCAGAGGAGAGATGCCATGTAAATTAAAAAAATAAAAATCTCAGCAGCTGATTCTAAGAAACTGTTCCTCCAATACCATAAATTACTTCTCTAGAGAGTTATTTATTTTGAAACTCTCTAAACTTTTCTTCAAAAGCTTGGGAATCCTTCCTGCCTGTTTATGTGCATTTCGGGAATGGCTAATATAAAGTCATACTACTAAGAATTAAATTAGCCTCAGGAGTAGAATCCAGAATCACAATGAAAAAAAAAATATATATGTATATATCTTCCCTTCTTTCTCCTTACTACTTTTTGATGATGTTGTGTGCATCCCATTTCTCTTAACTCAGAAGCTAAGAATAAATAGACAAACACAACAAAGAAAAATAAAAAACAAACACCATTATTGGATTAATTCATATAACTCTGAATGAAATTTTTTTTGCTTGAATAATCATCTTTTTAAGATCTATCCTACTTATAGTAGGGGACTTTTTTTGTTTATTTACTTTTTTATTTCTTAATTTCCATTATGCCTACTGTCATCTTCTCCCATTTTAAATCTCTCTTTTCACCTTCTCTCTCTTATTACATTATATATTAGTCACCTTCATTAAAAAAATGGTCTTGAAAATAAACAGACCAACGGTCACTGACCACCCTTTCCCACCAACCGATCTCAGTGTTTGGGTGTATCATTCAAATCTGACTTTATCAGCTGGATGAATCTCTGTGCCTCAGTCTCCTCATCTATAATCTCTATGTTTCATTCCATTAACTCATATTCAGCACCTGTCTGGAATCACACATCTGCAGATTCGGATGATTCCTTACCACTCAAATGCTGTGGCTTCATGAAGCAGAGGAGGAGCCACTTGGCCTAAGCAAGATGAGGGCACACATTGTGCTTTGCCAACAGATTAACGGGGGTGGCACATGGTGTATATTCTCTGTTCTTCCTATCTTTCCCTTTGGGGCATTCATTCTTTCATTTATCAATTTATTCTTTAAGCCTCCAGCAAATGAATGACTGAATGAATGCATGTCTTTGAAAAATCCATTTGATTTTGCTGAATGAATTAGCTGCCCAGATGAGAAGAGAACATAAATCAAACATGTTGTTTACTTTGTAGATGAGCTGGTAAATAAATCAAGTCTTTTTAGTGATTTTTGTACTGAAGATAAGAATTATATAGCTTTTTATGGAGAACAATCCCTACTACAAACTCAAGAGAAAAAATATTTCCTCATGATGTTTCTTGGGGTTGGTAAATATTGAGTAACACATACACAAAGAGAAAATTCTTTTTTAGTTGAACTGAACTAAAATGTTTCCTTGCCTCACAGAGGTGATGCTTAAGGCTTGGATTTGCATACCAATATCAGTTCTCCATCCACAATCCTTTGGAAGCTCGAGTTTATTTTTAGCTGACAGGTTACTAATCTCATAAACCTTTTACAGAGAATGGGAAAAAAAGATTGTTGCTATGGGGACAATATCTCTTTGCACTCCTGACTTTTGTTTTAAACTGAAACCATCTTAGTGTTGCATGAATGCAAGGGAAAGAGAATGTTTGCCTTTAAACAGCACCCGGAGTTCTTTCAACTGTCACTTAGCAAGATCTAAACATTTTACACATGATTTTAGAAAACTTTTAACCTTTTTAGATTTTATTTTATTTTATTTTTTGAAATTTTTGTTTCAAATGTCAGTAATCATCAAGGTACTTGTCTTAAGGAAAAGGTCACTCCAAAGATGAAAGTCAGTGCTGGGCTGAGTGACAGTGTTTCTCTGTTGTCTAATCCAGGGTGTCAGATGCTGTTTGTAAAGAGCCTGAGTGATAGCTTACTTTCTGCACTGGTTTTAGATGTACAAAAATGTTTCAGAAACTTCTGCTGCTATTTCCAAAGCAAATCTAGTGAAATGTGACAATTAATACAAATTCTACTGTCATAGTAAATACAAGTCAGTATGTTGAAGTGCACAGCTCTTTGTCAAAGCCACTTATATATACCCCATATAGAGGTAGTATTTATTTGAAAGAGATTCATCACTGGCCTAAGTTGCCATTGTGAAGAGACCACTATGAACTAATTGCCACATAGGAGTACGATTTTTGCTTAAAACAAATTTTCTTTTTTTAAAAAAAGATATGTTTTATTGATGATGCTATTACAGTTGTCCCAATTTCCCCCCCTTGTCCCTCTCCACCCAGTACCCTCATTCCCTCCAGGAATCCTCCCCTTAATTCATGTCCATGGGTCATGCATGTAAGTTCTTTGGCTACTCCATGCCTTATACTATTCTGAACATCCCCCTGTTTATTTTGTACTTACCAATTTGTACTTCTTAATCCCTGCATCTTTTCCACTATTCTCCATCTTCTCCCTCCCAGCTGATAAGCCTTCAAATGATCTCCATATGTATGATTCTGTTCCTGTTCTGTTTGTTTGCTTAGTTTGCTGTATTCAGTTGTTGATGGTTGTGAATTTATTGCCATTTTAACATTCATAGCTTTGATCTTCTTCTTGTTCGTATATAGTTCTCTTTAACATTTCATATAATGTTTTGGTGATGATGAACTCCTTTAGTTTTACTTTGTCTAGGGAGCACTTTATCTGCCCATCAATTCTAAGTGATATCTTTGCTGGATAGAGTGATCTAGGATGTAGGCCCTTGCTTTTCATTACTTTGAATACTTCTTACCAATCCCTTCTTGCCTGCAAAGTTTCTTTTTAGAAATCAGCTGACAGTCTTATGGGAACTGCTTTGTAGGTAACTATCTGCTTTTCTCTTGCTGCTTTTGAGATTCCCTCTTTATCTTTAACCTTTGGCATTTTAATTGTGATGTGTCTTGGAGAAGGCCTCTTTGCATCCATCCTTTTTGGGACTCTGTGCTTTTTGGACTTGTATGTCTATTTCCTTCCCCAAATTAGAGAAGCTTTCTTTCATTATTTTTCCAAGTAATGTTCAATTTCTTGCTCTTCCTCTTCTCCTTCTGGCACTCCTGTGATTTGGATGTTGGTACATTTGGAGGTATCTTAGAAGCTCCTTAACTTATCCTCTTTTTTTTTTAATTCTTTTTCCTTCTTGCTGTTCTGATTGAATGCTTTTTTCTTCTTTATGTTCCAAATCATTGATTTTATTCTTGGCTTCATCCCCTCCACTCTTGGCCCCTGTAGATTTTTCTTTATTTCAACTAATGTAATCTTTATTTCTGACTGGGTTTTTTATGTGATTGAAGTACCCAATGAGTTCCATAAGCATCCTGAAAAAACACTGTTTTGAACCCTGCATTTGATAGTTTGCTTATCTCCATTTCATTTAGCTCTTTTTCTGGAGTTTTGTTCTGTTCTTTCATTTGGGTCATATTTCTTTGTTTCACCCATTTGGCAACTTCCTTGTGTTTCCTTCTGTGTATTAGGTAGAGTTGCTTTGACTCCTGTCTTAGTAGTATATTATAGAAAAGCACACCTCTAAATTGTATGGGGCAGGGCCTTAAGTAACTGCCAGAGCAATGCAATCTGTGTCACCACTCTGTAGCTCTGTGTGGGGGAGGGCTCGCAGACGGGACAATGCCGCTGCCTGGCCTCTGGAGTTTTATTCAGGAGGGGGCTATCTCCCAGCACTTACCTTGTTGCCAGTCACTTCAATTTCACCCCATATGCCACTGGTGCCTTTTCAGCTGTTGCTGAACAGGATTCACCACCCTGGTACTGAATCCCAAAGTGAGTGAGTCTGTGTATGTTCTAAGTCCATTGTGGGCCCTTTAAGAGGAGTCCCTTGAGAATCCTGCAGTTTCTTCCATGGTCCCAACCCCTACTGGTTTTCACAGCCAGAAGTTATGGGGAGTTAACTTCCTGGTGCTAGAACCCCAGGCTAGGTAGCCTGGTCTGGGGCTGGGATTCCTCACTCCTGATCTATTTTTCCCTATTTTTATCCACCATATGTGGATGTAGGACCATCTATTCATGTCTCCATGCCTCTCTGCACCTCTCCAACTCTCTGTGCCTCTCTATGCATCTCTATGTCTCTGTCCCTCCTACCCATCTGGATGAATGTGGCTTCTTTAAATTCTTGGTTGTTGGACTTCCATACAATTTGGCTTTTTGATGAATCAGTGTGATATTTGTTTGGTAGTCTAGTTGTGATTTTTGCTAATTGTTTGAGGAGGAGAAGCATGTTTACCTATGTCTCCATCTCTACTGGAAGTCCGCTATTTCAAAACAATTTATCTTTAATTGAATATCAGTATTACTGCAATTATATAACAGAATAAGTATATAAAAGCACAGATTTGTTCCAATGATATAGAATCACATTCAAGACTCTGGTTAAAAGTTGATTCTAAGAGTAAGAGGCCATACCAAGTGAAATTATGATTTATTGTAAGTATTAAAAATGCTATAGCTGTGATGTATCTTCTCTCTTGTTAAAAAGCAGTTTTGCTTTGCAGAACAGAACATTGAGTCTGGGCAAGTAACCTTGCCCAGGAATTGTAGATCATTACCGATAAACTCAGGGATAGAATCAGGTCTCAATTTTAGCCCTGAAATCTTCCTGTGCCAATGCAGTTGGTGCTAGCTAGAATGCACAGGTTAATCAGATTTTAAACTTTGTTATTTGTACAAATAGACTAGTTTTAGAAAATGTCACCATCAAACTAACTTTTTAGTCCAGGCATTGTGGTCTTAAAAGAGTAATGTAATCAAAGAAATTGAGACCATAAGATAACAAAGTCTGTGATCCAGTTCTTAAGGTTGTGCTTTAACTAATCTATGATTTATAACCTCAGAATATGTAGTACTGTACTCTAACCATTCTGTTACATTTAGAAAGTATCCCAAGGTCCAAAAAGGATGTAATTTGGAGCAATTGAAAAAGTACCAATCAAATTTGTTAATATAAAGAAATTGTGTATTTTAATGCTCAACTAGATCTTGAAATGGTTTAGGTAAGTTGTTAGATATATTTTTAATGCAACTATTTTTAGTGTTACCTAGATTTTTGTAGGGAACTGCTTCAAAAGGCGTGGAAATGTAGATCAGCACCCACGTGGAAAACCAGTGGGGATCGAGTTGGCATGCAGGACCATGTCCGTGAAGAAGTTCTCCCATGGAAAATCAGGCCTGCAAAAATCAGGCCTAGGCTGCTTTGTGACCTGCTCTTGCTAAAACTCTCTCACCCTGAGTTCAGGCAAAAAGCCCTTGCTGCATATCTTTAAAGTAACTTCCTGAAGTCTGTGCTAATTCTCCCAAGGATTGAAGTGTAACCAGACCTTCTGGGGTCCAGCTTTGGCGGGGTCTCAGGGTTCCCGAAGGATGCACAGCTAAGACAAAGAGACAGACACCAAGTAAGGTGCTGGAGGACAGCCAGGCTCTCTGGGCCCGACTGACTCACTGAGAAGAATTAATCTTTATTTTTATAGGGGAGGTTATACAACATTCAATGCATAGTGATTATTGAAACAGAAACAATTACCATGGTTATACAATATTCAATACATAGTGTGATTATTAACAGAAACAATTATCATAGAAATAATTTTGAAAAGTACAGAAGGTTTTACATCAATCATGTTAAACAAAGAAATAACCGAAAAGTACAGGAGGTCTCACAGATCAACCATGTTAAACAAAGGTTGTTTTGACCAAGAGGGTCATTAATCAGATAGCCAGAGAAGCTATACGAGCACAAACTTTCAGGTACCAATTAGGAACTAAAATTAAAATTCTAGGAATTGGTCTAAATAAGAGGGGTGCAAGGGGAGATTTATAGATTATATAGAATTTAGCTATTGTCCATTGAGGTTAGATTTGTCTCAGTTAGGTAACTGGTTTTTTGCCTAAGTTTTTTGATTTGTACATCTTGGAGGGGGGCCATGTTTTGTATTCATTTCTATGTGCTTGAGATTATTATTTCCAACTAGAACTCCTTGCTTCTTTACACTCCTGTCCAGGGTATGGGAGAGGTAGTGGCTCTAATAAATCTTAAGCTTTTGAGTGGTGACTCCTTAAGAAACATTCCTAGCAACAGCTTCCTTCAACATTCTGGCAGTTGGCCTGCCCATTGTTTAATTTTGTCCTTAAATTCCCAGGTGGGGGAAGTAGTTGGCATTAGGGTTGTTAGGGGTCTCTATTCTGTGGTCAACAAGTCATTTCACACAGAATCAAAGGCATCCTGCAGAATTTTTGTTATAATACAGAGGTATCCAAAAATCCCACCACCTATTGCTAGCAGGGACAGGTATACAAGAGGAGATAGACAGGAGATCCGGCCATAGTCGCCTCTGCTGTGCAGATGCGTCTCATTCGTCCCGACTGTATCAAGGGTTGGCTGTTGGTCGGCTCTTGACAAGGACCTGTTACTCTTATCTTTCCCTTGTATTTGCAACATTTTTTTCCTTGTTAATCTGTAAGAAGTAATCAGTAACATCCCTTCCATTGCTGTCTGTAAAAAGTAATTACCTAAAGCAAACCTAAGTATAATGAATGAAAACCTTCTTTGATGTATGCTATTAGAAAACCAGTAAAAGCTTGTCAAGGCAAGGGTAGGGGCTCTCTCCCCTTGAAAGAGTGGCTGTGCCATCCCTTTTCATCCATAGGGCTTAGTAGTCTGTGTTAATTTATCCATAATGCCACGGACACTGCGGGCTGGTGTCTGCATTACGTTTTCAATCTGTGAGACCCATAACAAAGGACTAAACATCATGTTCTCTCAGGAATCAAATAAAGATTCCAAGATGGAAGAAGCTGGCACTATTAATGTTTATAAGAAAAGAAAAAAGAAAAAAAAAAAACAGCCATGACTGCGACTCAGGATTCTATGATAGTAAATGTCTTAAAGTCTTATCTCAACATCTTCCTATCTATAAGTATGAACCAATCATTAAAACTGAGGTGATGGTGAAAAACATTTGAAATTAGAAACACAGTTACAAATTAGTGAGTGTCTAAGTCAAGTCCAAGTTATTTGTCACCAAAAGTCTTGAAAATTTTCCAAAGGAAACAAATAAATAGTAGTAGTTAATTATTCATGTCACAAGGATTACAATGAACTATCAACACCACTAAAGGAAAACTTATTTAATACTGTTAAGATACAATAGACCCCAAATGAAGTCACTTGTACTAGGCCCACATCAGCAAAACAAGACAGTACCTTACCTAATTGCAGTTTTAGCCTCCCACAGGAATGTTATTTTCAGAAGTCAAACTGGAATTTCTTGGTCAGTAATAGTGAGGTAATCTGCCTGACAAATCTTTGCCTTTCCCTAAGGAAAGTTGACCTTTCCTGAAGTAACCTATTCTCTTCACTCTCTTTTCCTACCTTCTTCATGCCTCTACATGCTTTTCATTTTGTACGACTTCTCAGCATTCCTTTCCATTTCCAAGATGGGATGCTGCCTGATTCATGAATCATTAAATAAAGCTGTAGTAGTAAAGGGGCCACATATTAACCTGACAAATTCAGGGGAGGCCTGTGTGGTAGCCTTACTAACTCAGAGATCTAAAGTACCACAAAGGATGGTGTGAAATTAAAACTTACTAACTAAAAGCAGCTCATGGTGGGTAGTCCCATCCTAGGCTGGTATCTTTCCCTAACAAACCCTTACCTAACTGAGCCTGTCTGTTGTCTTTTGGCATCTAAGATAACATACTTTTGGAATGCCAAGACAATTCCCTTTTATCTGGACCTCTCAGGGCATAATCTCCCATTGGAGGGGAGAGCCCCTCATCTTCATCTGGTTCTGCAAACCATCTCTATGAGCTGTAAATGTTAGTTGTTAACTAGTGTATACCCACCAATGTAAAAAAAGTATGTGTCTCTCCATTTTACTTTTTAGAGAATCCCAGAGATTTCCCCACTTTGCTTCCTTTCTTCTGCCCCACCAATCTAGCACCAATGGGTTTCATGTAACTCCATTATGTCTCCCCCTTTGTCTGTAGTGTATAAAATAAGATGCTAAACTGCCATTCTCTAGAGCATTATCTCAACTAGTTGAGGTTTTGCCTCCTGGCAATTGTCATCAGTTTGGCTCAAATAAACAAAAACAAAATTCTCTACAGATTTGAATGTTTCTTACACTGACAAAGCCAATCAGATACTGAAATTTACTCAGTAGGATTTTATTTTTTAACAATACCATCTTACCTGTATACAGCTGGCTTTCATTGGTGTAAGATGTCAGGAAATAGACTCTCATAGTATCTCACTTGCAATAAACTCCAGTTAAATATATAGCAAAATTAAAAGCTAGAAGAATAAAAAAATGATCTCCAATAACATTAGAATACCAGAAAGACTCTCCTCATGTGCAGGAATTAAGGAAATGCTGGACCTGCAATGCCCACCCTATTTTTTACTAACAGAGATCAACCCTTAAGTCAACTAAGACTGTCTATTGTCTTTTTGCATCTATGATAACAAACTTGTGGAATGTTCAGGTAACTTCCTCTTTTCCCAAACCCCTTGGGCACAAGTTGAGACCACAAATCCTCTCATTGTTGTCATCATGTTAATAGCTAACTGTTAACTATCTCTTACTCACCTACCTTTTATGCAATCACCAATGAATTTCATGTAACATTCTTTTGTCTCCTCCTTTGATGCTGACGTATAAAATAAGATGTTAAATTGCCATTTTCCAGAGCATTTCTCAATCCTTTGATATATTGCTTCCTGACAATTGTCGTCAGTTTGGCTCAAATAAACTCACCAAAAGTTCTCTATGAGTTTGAATGTTTTTTATGTTGACAGGTAACATAATGTGAGCATAGTGGAGGTGACTTTGTATAGGGTGTTACAATTACTCAGCACCTCAGACAAGACCTATTAACATGTCAAAACAAAGAAGCTCTACTAATCTTCATTCTTTGTTTTTCTTTTCTCCCTCAATCTACAGATGCTACAATTTAAATTGAAAGGTTTTTGTGATTAATATTCTCCAACAAGCTGCCCTTAATGTATTCTTGACAAAAATTTCCAGCACATAAAGTTTTTAAAATCCATTTTATTGTATTTTTTAACATCAATCATCAATCCATGCTTTGAGGGACATCTTCCCACTTCAGACATAGCTGCAAATTGAAAGATTTACCTTCACACCCTAACTTCAGTGCTTATTTCTGTTTCTTTGCTAATCCTAAAGGTCTGTCAGCAGGCCATTCTTATTAATGGATTTATATCTAATTACAGGTGTTTGGTGGAGGAATGTATTTAGGAGTAATAAAATAAGAAATATGAGGGGTGTTATAAAAGCTAATGTCCATTCTTTAAATCCATGTCTCCTGACACACTTTGAAGAATGTTGCTAAAAAAAATAAGAGAAAAATAAAAATACTTTTTAATATTACTGTTTTCTCTCTACCATCCCCTCCCTTCTTGCCTTAAAAGTATGACTCTTCCATCACTGGTAATTGCTAAAAATATGTTGAGCTGAACTGCAGTGAGTACTCAAAAAACATTGAATATAATTGGAAGTTGCTTGTTTGTTAACTGTGTTAGTCTTATATTTCCAAACAGGTTTATATATGTATAAGTTTATTTATAGGTTTGAGAGCAGTGTACCTATCTCACATACTATTAGTTCTGTTACAAACATTATTGGTGAGTACTTTCACAGTGCTGGCACCTAAGAATAGCTCATAAATACAAGATATGTTTCTGAATAACTTTCTGTCATAGAGGCTTCTGCTACTGAATTCTGGTTCATGTGCCCAATGGTTCAAAAAAGGCAAAACTCAAAATGTGAGAGTTTGGACAATGAAAAGATTACGGATCAAGAAGGCACCAAACGAGAAGATTGCGACATAGAAATGCCTCAAATCGGGCAACTTCCAGTCTAGATGCAGGCATAAGTAGATACACTTTGCCTCTTTGCACAGCCAAAAGAAGGATGACAGCACATTTAAAAACAAAAAACAACAAAACTGACAGAAAAATAAACTGTATTGAAAGCCAACAATCAAGGAGTTAAAAAAGAAATATTAATCCAGACTGTTAGGAGGGATGGAGACAGGCAGTCAGGGTGGAGATGACTCTTGGCAAGGCAGCAGCTGGAAAACCAGATCAGGCTAGGAGGTTGGTTGGCAGAGCGGGCAGTCCCACATTTGTGTGTGAATAAACTGGGAGGAACAACTGGGGAGCAAGACAGACCAAAGAACCCAGGGCTCCAGCTCAGGAAAATAATGCCTCAAAACCTCTGACTGAAAAATCCTGTGGGGGTTACAGTAGTGGGAGAAACTCTCAGCTTCAAAGGGGAATTCGTTGGAGAGACCCATAGGATCTTTGAATGTACACAAATCCACCCACCTGGGAATCAGCACCAGAAGTGCCCAATTTGCTTGTGGGTAGTGGGGAAAGTGACGGAAAGCCAGCAGAGAGCCCAGCAAGCAGCATTGTTCCCTCTTGGACCCCTTCCTCACATACAGCACCAGAACACAGCAATGTGGGTTGTGGTGCCCTGGAAAATACCTAAGGCTCTGCCCCTTACTACATAACAGGTGAGCTGAGACAAATATGGCCCAAATGAAAGAACAGGTCAAAGCTCCAAAAATAGAACTACATGATGAAGAGAGAGCCAACCTATCAGATGCAGAGTTCAAAACACTGGTAAATCAGAAATGGTTGAGTGTGGTTGCAAAATAGAGGAAGAAGTGAAGGCTATGAAAAGTGAAATAAACCAAAATATACTGGGAACCAACAGTGAAAGGAAGGAAACCAAGACTCAAATCAAATCAATGGTTTGGAGCAGAAGGAAGAAAGAAACATTCAACTAGAACAGAATGAAGAAACAAGAATTCAAAAAAATGAGGACAAGCTTAGGAACCTCCAGGACAACTTTAAACATTCCAACATCTGAATAATAGGGGAGCCAGAAGGAGAAGAGGAAGAGCAAGAAATTGAAAACTTATTTGAAAAAATAATGAAGGAGAACTTCCCCAATCTGGCAAGGGATATAGACTTCCAGAAAGCCCAGGAGGCGTATATAATCCCAAAGAAGTTGGACCCAAAGAAGCACATGCCAAGGCACATCATAATTACATTACCCAAGATTAAAGATAAGAAGAGAATCTTAAAAACAGCAAGAGAAAAGGAGACAGTTACCTATGAAGGAGTTCCCATCAGACTGTCAGCTGATTTCTCAAAAGAAACCTTACAGGCAAGAAGGGGCTGGAAAGAAGTATTCCAAGTCATGAAAGGCAAGGACCTACATCCAAGATTGCTCTATCCAGCAAAGCTTTTATTTAGAATGGAAGGGCAGGTAAAGTACTTCCCAGATAAGGTCAAGTTAAAAGGAGTTCATCACCAACAAGCCCTTTTTACATGAATGTTAAAGGGACTAATCTAAGAAAAAGAGCGTGACCAAAATGGCTTGGTTTGGTAAAGGGAGGCAGGGTTATGTGTTTTTTGGGGGCTGTTTTAAAGGCAGTGGGACTTAATGGCAGAAATATGCTATTATTCTAAATCTGTTTAACTTTTAAATAAAGGACCCCTTTCCTTTTTTCACCAAACTCTTGCATTGGGAGTCACACTTCTTGGTTGTGGGCAATCAAACCCCATATCCATCCCAGAACAGCATTGGTGGGGTTCTGTAACAATAATTTGTGAGGGAGCTTTGCCCGCAGGGCACCCTGTCTGCCATGAACGAGAATAAGTCTACCAAGACATGATCTGCTTGGGGAGGAAAGGTGGCCGATCTCTCAAAGGAGAAGGGCCAAGAGCCTTTTCCTCAATAGGCTTTTATTGGGTTCATTTGCACAAGAATACAGGTAAATCTCATTAATCATTGTCAGGCAGTAAGGATCAAACAATAGATAACATACAAAGAACTCTGAGGGCCTATTTTGAGTCAGGGTCAGGTAGCTAAAGAGCAATACAACTTTTGAGGAACAAACTCACTTTTTTCTTGGACCCTTATTTAATTGAGAGCATTCTAAACAAAGCAGGTTTCACAGGATTTTACATATTCTTTCTTAGACCTGATTGCCCAGGAAATCCGTCCTTTCCAGCACAGGGCTGCACTGTCCTCTGTCATTGTTTCAGGCTTTAGGCATTGTCTCAGGCTTAAGTCAGTCAGGGACAGTAAAGCAACCAAGAGATTAGGAGACTTCTTGCAGACAGAATGAGAACTCAGGACTCAGGCTTTGTCAAAGCCGAGGGGTGAGGGTCCATCACCCACTTTTGCTGTACCCCTCAAAGTCCTTCCTTGGGGGCCTCCCACGTGATCGTGCCTGGCTTAGGTCGTTCCCCCCTTGGGGAATCTTACCCATCATTGGCTAACCAACCAAGCATTGGGGGCCAGTTATGGATGAAGTAAAAGGAGCAGAAGCTGCGTTCCTACCAGGGAGATAAGCTTTGTCTCCTTAGTGGCTTCTGGTCCAAGGTCACTCCCTCTCCTTTAGTCTTGGAGGGGTTACAGCTCCTGAAACCAGGCAGGGCAGTTCCCAACAATAATTCATGAGTTATTGGCCTCTGGACATGTTGAAAACTTATTTTAAACTAAGTACATGCTGCAAACTCATGGTTTCAGGATTCTTAGCAATCAAAACAAACAAACATGACTAAAGTTTCACTAGTTTTTCAGAGGAAAGCAGAAGGTTTGGTTTTCCAGGTAAGTAGATGGCCTAACTTGTGGGGTACTTTTATCATTCATTTATGATTGTCTGAGCTTCAGGTGAAGTTCGTTCTCCCAGTGTGTGACTGTGACCCTCACTTGAGTTACTCTCTTTGAAAAGGGGATGCCATTTTTTGCATTTCACCATTGGAGAAAATAAGGACATGTTTTAATTTTTACATATATAGTAAACTAAGCCAAAAATAATTATAGAAGTGTATGTATGTTGTATGGATATATATGTGTATATATTTATATATAATATATATAATTTATATATAATATTTGATGATTTACTGCTCCTCAAAATTACTTTCAGATTTTGCTTGATTAGTTCTTTAATTTAAAAAAAAAACAATTAATCATTCATTTTACTCATTATATATGCCAATTTTGATACACTTTTGAAATACTTAGTACTAGGCAGAAAAACTGCTAGAATATTTTACTAATTAATTCTTTGTGCTGATGTTGCCTGTGAAAACATCAGCAGAGAACACATCACCATTGTGTTCTCCAAAGTCACAAGCAAAGCATTTTGGGGAACCACACATGTGAGTAATTGTGGTGAGATTTACTGGAATAAAAACAAAGGACTGCTCCCAGGTGTCCGGTGTCTCATCCATGACAGTGGCTCAGCTTCATCTCATTGTGGAAGAAGACCAGCCTCTGTGGCCACAAACCTGCATGCGAAGCTATCAGGCCCAGGAGGGCCAGGGTCCAGAGATGGAGAACAACTCTGTGTCTCATTTCCTTACATGCACATCTGCCAACGAGGCTGTGTTTGGGCTGTGGCTTTCACTGCACTTGGATCCTCGTTTGGACCCCTGCAACAGGGGTGCAGATTTGCATGTGCTACCGAGGGAAAACGTGGGCGAACATAGGGGCAAAAGCACAAACCAACAAACCTCTGGCTTTCGTTAGGCTTTAATTATATATCTCTGGCTTGGGAAAGAGGAGACTTTCTGTGAAACTAACCAGTCTTTCCTGGCTCTGCATGGGCTTGTGCTGGTCCCTCCTTCTGCATTGTCTTGGCTTCTATTGCACATGCTCCCAGCAAAGGACTTTCCTTTCTACTGGTTCTCCCTCCTCCTCACTCTCTCCCAAATCCCCCTCCCATCTTTTTTTTTCTAAGATTTTATTTGTTTATTTTTATAGAGGGAAGGAGAAAGGGAAGGAAACATTAATGTGTGGTTGCCTCTCGAGTGCCCCCTACTGGAAAGCTGGCCTGCAACCCTGGCAGGTGTCCTGACTGAGAATCCAAGCTGCAACCTTTTGGTTTGCATGCCACTGCTCAATCCACTGAGCCACACCAGCCAGGGCCCTCTCCCATCTCAATATGCAAGAAGAGGTTGGTTTTCCCTGGGGATACTGGAAAGCCAATCCTTCCTCCCTAATGCAGATTATTGTGCATTTGCAGAGGATTCAGCTGTACCCTGGGGCATCTGGAAGCTCTAGCCTCCTAGTAAATCCCACTTAATTAGATGTCTGGCTCCTCTTCCTTTCTTTAACATCTCACTAGCTATATAGTCAATGACTGATTTTACTTGTTTTATTTGTATTGTAAAACACCTGTTGAAATACAATCCAACCATTTTTATGAACCACAAAAATTTTTAACAATTATGTGAGTGTGTTGTATATGTGTTTGTTTCTACATGTGTCATATATATAGATGATAGGTAGATAGATAGATAGATAGATAGATAGATAGATGTTAGATTTATTATATAACACTAAGGGCATAACATTAAAATTACACAATGGGAAAATAGAAAGCAATATAGTACACTACTTAGCTTTGAATAAATAGTTTTGCTGACTACCCAATTTGGAATTTAAGGTAATTCCCTATGTTACTTTAGTACTCTACCATAGAAATGTACAATGATGTATTATTTATGTCTGTCTGCACACAATTCATACATGCCTGAGGTATAGATACCTCATTGTTTTCTGTCTTCTTTATAACTAGCTCAGTTCTTGACACATAATAGGCACTCTAAAATTATTTGTTGAATGCTTAAGTTCATCTTCTGTCAGGGAACATTCCCATGTGACCACTGAATCAATATTGTTTTATTTATCTAAGTCATTGAATAAACATTTTAATGCCTTCTATATTCTGTATGCTGTGGCAATTACAAGATGATGAGTTTCCAAGGAACTTACATACACACTAAGTTAAAATGTTAAAAAATAAGTGATTTGAGATTTTACAGAATTTAAAAATAATTAGAATTTCATTAGGTAAAAAATAAAATGTTGAGAAAGGACTCAACAAAGTTAAAGAAATTACATGATTAAAGTGCATTGCTGGGTCAATGACCTAGTAAGATGACTAGACTATCAATTGTTTGAAATTGATGCTTTGTATAACAGTAGTTGTAGATTCCTGTCGTAAACTAAAAAATGTGATCATAGCTTGAAATATAAATAAAAATGAACTCACTGCAGAAGCAGCACAAACAAGGGGAAGGAGAGGTCCAGGGGAAAAGTGCAGAGAACTTAAATCCTTAGTCAGAGAATTTCCAAGAGGCCAGAGAGTAGGAGGAGAGGGTGACTGGGCACACTGAGAGATGCACGGTTGTGGAAAGCAAGGGATGGAAGTTTAATTTTTAAATCAATGGGAAAATAAAAGAGTATTGCATTTGCAAATTTCCACTTGCAATGTACTTTGAGAAAGTATAGGAAATGGAGACTAATCTAGATTTTTGTATAGATTTTAAATATAAAAAATTAAGACAAAGCTAGGTTTACAGGATTTTAGAAACTGCTGTGAACTAGATGCAAGTGGAGACAGTGAAGGGAGAAAAGCCACTATGGGAAGCCTTCTTTTAGAAGCAGGAAATCTTGAATGTATGTTAAATGTGATAAGAAAAATAAACCATAGGGGGGAAATTGAAGGTAAGAAAGAGGGAATGATTAATGGGGCAATTTTTCAGACATATTGAGAGATAGATAAAATAAAATGAAATGTTTAGGCAGGGGATTTTCTGAAAAAAAAAAAAGCAGATAATATTATTCTGAGACAAAGTCCATATGATGACCATTGTGTGATATGTTGGAATAGAAAGAAAGGAAGGTGTTTTGTAAATTGGGTGTTAAACTGGATTATATTAAAGAGTTTCAGGGTTTTTTTTGTTTGTTTGCTTGTTTGTTTGTTTTTAGTTCTAAAGAGGCAGTTTGGGAGTATTGGGAAAAGCTGTGGTTTTACAATAGAGTAAAAAAAAATCCTATTATGATTTCCAGATCTGCCACTGGCTATGAGGTTTTAAACACATCGATTCCTTTTATCTCTCTGATTGTTATGTTTTTCTATTTTAGGAAGAGGTCATAATGGGCATGGAGACCTGCTGTCCAGATTCTTCTTCAAAGAAGGACTTGTTGCTCTGGTTGATGGTAGTGATATCTACAGCCATACTTCAGCTATCAGACCCTTCAATGATTGCCTTAGTTGCCACTTCACCCAAAGCCAAGTCCTTCTTGGGATAGTCCATGTGCAATGACTGATGGAAACAGGTTTAAAGGCTTGACCATTTCAGCCTAATATGAGACAACTCTGATGGAGCATTTTAGCTTCAGACCTATGTTGAGTTCATCACTGTTGTTTGTATTTGCTATGCACCTGGACTTTGCTTTTGCCCAATCTTGACGTCTTATCTCTTTCAGATGTGTCTATTATAAGGTATCTTCTCATAAAACTTCTGTCATTAAACTGAACCTCAGAATCTGCTGGGAGTCCAGCTCCTGCAGGTCCAGGGAATCCCTATAGAAGGAACGGCGGCAGCGAAGAATGACAGGGGGCTTGGTGCTTTTAAACTTACCAGCCGGGCATCTCTGCCTTGCTGGGGTGAGTGCTTTATTTTATACTCTGGGGTAAGCATGTGTAGCAATGTGGGAGCAAAAAAATTTTTTTGTTTTCCAGAGTACATTTAATTTATCATTGTTGTGTAGAAAGCATTACATAACATTTGGATATAATTAGCAATACATGTTATATAAAATACAATTGAGCAGTTAGATACTTTGCAGTTTGCAAGCCTTATCTATATTGACATCATCTCTCTACCTGAGCCTCTTCCTTCTACTTATTTTGACACCTTATTTTTCAAGCTTAGGTGTAAGTTTTGTGGTTAACATGTAAAGCTATGAGTTGACTAGAATATGGGTACACTTGAGTCTGGGCATCTTGCCAACTGACTGAGGATACAGGGTCTGTGGTCATAGTGATTAATATCTGTCTCTCACTTCTAAATCTGCTTTGCTAGCTATAAATGCCAAAAGCATTGAGATCTTGTTTGTTATAAAGGAACTGTCTCCTCCATACTTTTCTCTTTCTCGGGAATGGAGTCTAACCCCAATGTGCCTAGGCCCTAAGTAATTGCCTGAACAATCTATCCTTTTGAACCTGTGTATAAATACACCAAGGAGGTCCGGTTCTCTTAAGCGTCTCTGGAAAGGACAGTTCTAACCAATTTCTCTAATAACCATCTACATAAGCTCTAGTATAGGGCAGTGGGAGGGTCAGTTGGTTGTTGTGTAGGGGCTCTTGTGGTTCAAGGAAATCCATATAAAACTGAATATTTAGCTCTCTTCTTTCTCCTGCCCTTTCTAGGGGATTTTGGCCTGCCTAATCTATTTGGGGAAGTTCTAGTCGGGACGGGCTATTTGGTAGGCATAATTGTACTATCATGAAATAACTCCCCTTCTAGGAAACTCCTGATCAAGTCGGGGGTACAAGGGGGACTTGGAGTGGTTATATAGTCATAACTTACGTTACCCCTATAATTCTCAAGCAATTCTCATTCTTACCATCTGCTCCAGTATGTATAGCAATAAAAATGATCCCAAGCACAGGCAAGCAAAAGAGAAACAACACAAGGGAGATTCAGGTGCTTTCCCTGCCGAGTCTGCTGTGCGGACGTGTGGCTCCCTCTGTGACTGTGTCATATAGCAGGGATGGGTTGGCTTCCGTCAAGAATCACTTCTGGAAAACCCGCTTGTGTCCAAGATTGCTATAAGGATTCAAGAAGGCAGTGCTAAATATAAAAATTTTAAATTGAATAGGTGCTCATAGACACTATAGACCATAGGTTATTTACAGATCCTATATTATAAGTAATTAAGATAGATTGTTCTAAATATTTTAAATTATTCATTTTTTGCTAAACATTTTCTAACATTATTGTGCAATATCTATTTTGTAATATGCTCATGGACTTTTAGTAATTTTTTCAGGAATGTGAACAGATAGTTTTAGAAGCATTGTTGTAGATTGAGTCTTTGACCACAGTTACTACATGTAAGAAGGCATTGTAGTGTAATATGTAAACCTGTGCTTTGTTATATGTTCAGTCTGCACTGTAATTAGAGGTCAGTCTTTCCTAAGAGATGTCATGGTGTATCTGGTCTTTGGAGCTGTTCTGACAGTTCATAGTTAGATATATAGGGGGAGCCTATATCACGGAAAAAGATCAGGAACACAGAAAAGTTTCACCCAAGAAATGTTGGTGACCTTATCTTTTTTGGAAGTGGTAGGAAGCCCAACCATTCAGCCTCCTCTAGTAACCCTGGTATCACCTTTAGTCTAAGCTGTGATCATTAGGACTTCGGGAGTTTTATTTCTTTCTTTTACTCTTATTGCTAAAGATTTGTTGTCAATAGCAGCTCATTCAGGTGCAGTGTCTAGTACCTCAAGAACTAAGGCTTTGTTGAAGTAAATGAAGATTCATAGCTGATAGCAAACCATTGTCAAGAGTGAGTTCACATCAGTTAAGCTATAACTCCATTCCTCCATTCGAAGGACCAGCAGTTCAGTCTGATAGTGTCCTCCTGAGAAGAATAGATTCTCATTTAAGCACAAAGATGTGATGAAATGGTAGGAAATGTTTGCTTTGTCAATATTTCTCAGTGGACTTACTTTGGATAGCTATGACCTACCTCTGTTTTATAAGTCATCTCAAAAGTTAACTTTTGAGTTCATGTTGAAAAATGTGTCTGCTGGGAACAATCTGCCACTGATAGAAGAGTTAATACAAAGCATTTGTTAATTTTTTTCATCTTTAGTCAGGATAATCTTGCTTCTCTTTGACATCTACCACTGTCTTGGTTGATCTGATTTCACCAAATGAACAAAGGACTTGAGAAAAAAGAAACGGCTCAGGTAATGAATGTATTGGAGGAGAAAAATCATCATTTAGTTTTGTATGACTTAGCCATGAAAGCTGTCTGTACAGATTAAATGAACCAGCAAATTATGCTTTATTTTTCTTAGAGATAAAAGTTTGAAATATATGTACATGGTAATAGAATAATTTGTCAAATTAGTGATTTAGTTAATTTGCAGAAGGAAAAATCAGCAAAACAGATATACTAGTCTGTTTAGGAGGTCCAGTAGTCTTGTATAAATTAAACCTAAATAAGCCTAAAATTCTTGGTATTCTTTTTAAACTACTGAGTGATTCAACTCAATAAATATCTAAAAACTTATCCATTTATTTAATGTTTTTTCAACATAATTTGGGTAACTATATCACAAACAGTTCCACAGTAAGTGTTCAATTATGCACATATTTATATAGAGTAAAATTAATAAGTTAGAAAAGAGTGTATTATAAAAATTGTGAAAAATAAATCAGTGTCCTATTTTTGGCCTGGGACACATAGTATTCCCATTAAAGGTCACAATTTTTCAAAGCCATTCTATGCATATACAGAGATGAAGACATTCACACTTTTACATAGACATATATATTGTTTTTATTTATATAAACAATAGCATATTGTACTTCTTATTCTGCACCTTTTTCCTTAATTTATCCTTATCACAAAATAAAAAATGTATTAAAATCATTTGGAGCCTCTTTTAGATTTCACCTATATTAACTACTCCCCTAACCTACCCCCTGCAAAATGTTTGTTAATAGAATCATTTCTTAGGTAGAGAAAAGTTTAACTGTAGCTTTATTTCCATAGACCTGGTTTGCAGGTTTGGTGAGCTACTCTGTTTAAAGAGTTCACTGATAAAAGAGGGATCTGCAAGTTTTTCTCCACTTCAGTCTTTCCTGTCTTGTTGATACCATTCTATATGTTTATTCAATGATGTTGGGAGAACCCAGCTACATACTAGACATTTAATTAAGTTCTTGTTTGGTAGAGATGGCTTAATCAGAAGGAAAAATGGGGCTAGATTAAAAATCAAGATTAACACAATCTACAGTGGGATATATCATAACATATGCATAAAATACCTTTACCACACAAAGGTAAGAAGTTTATTTCTCCTAAGTCAAGTAAGTCTTGGCCAAAAAACAAAACAAAAGAAAAGAAAACCCAAACTTTGAACAGAGTTTTGGAAGGAGACATTTTCTAACAACAAGAAAATGTATGGCGTGGCATTACAAATGGGG
The DNA here is from genome assembly GCA_028533065.1 of Trachops cirrhosus. Lineage (NCBI taxonomy): Eukaryota > Metazoa > Chordata > Mammalia > Chiroptera > Phyllostomidae > Trachops > Trachops cirrhosus. The sequence goes on along the minus strand of CM052543.1, from coordinate 94,441,152 downwards.
AAGCCACATTCCAAAAGCACAAGTTTGGAAGGAGGAAGGGGAGCCCATGAAAGCAAATAGGTATAAGAAAAGCAAAGCGAAAGGCTGCATGTTGTCTTTAGAAAGTTACACATATTTAGGAATGGCTCAATGTTTAAATTCAAAGTTGGAAGGAAATATTGAAGAAACAGATGAAGAGATGAAGAAAAGGTAGAATTTATTTAGATAATGTAAGTTATACACAGACTATATTTGTTGGTGAAATGTCTCATTAAAATACTTTAAGTTATAGAAAAGGATATGATTTGTATTTAAGTAAAACAACTCATACAGTTCAGTAAAGAACAGCCTAAAGGTGGAAGAGACTTGAGGAAGAAAAAATATTTAGGGAACATTTTCTAGTAGTTCATGTGATGAGGATCAAAATAAAGGTGGAAGCAGGAGGAACATAATGGGAATATTATTTGGAGCTATATTTACCAATAAAAAAAAAAACATTGGATTTGTTGACTACAATTAATAGGAAGATCCGTTTAATGAAAGGCAACTTCCAGATTTGGGACATAGGAAAATCGGTGGATAATGATGGCCAAAGCCTTCCTTGCACTTTGAAGAGGATGCATTAAGTCATATTCCACAGTTAATATCATGGCAACACCATATTCTGAAATGGTTTTCTATATAAAATAAATAATATTAACTATTTATTAAAGTGTGTGGGAATTACTTTTATGTGTAAGACATTATCATTAATAATTTGTTAAATACCTATAATATGATCTGACAATGTATCTTATTTCAGTCAGGATAAAAACGGTATGCCTTATTTCATCCATTTACTTTAGAATAATAGGAAACCGAAACTGAGACATATTATACACTACTTATAGCCCCTATTAAATAAGTATATTATATTTTACAGACTTAGCATTCTCTGTATTATGTCAAATGCTTTAATGTAAATGTGCTAGTCTATTGAATGGTTGCTGTGATTTTAATCTAGTTCTGTCATTGGTTAATAGTGGTATATTTGCAAGTCTTCAACAAGTCATTTATGTTTCTATTTCTTCTGTTTTAAATAAAAAAATAATAAAAAGTATCCATGCTACATCAGAGCAATGCAATAGAATAATTGTGGTACCACCAGGATAAGAACAAAATCTTTAAAAGAGCATTATTTATGAGTGGAAAGCTATGCTTTCTGTCTCTAGATATGCTAACTATGGATCATACCTGAAAATTACATCAGTCAGGGGTTTAGTTAGCAAACTACTATGATATAATTATTTTCAGTGTTCAAATTAGCTAAACCAGGTAGTGGTAGACTTGTAATAGAAGGAGCTCCAGAGTAGGGAAAAAAATTGACCTAAGAAAAAGAAGGTAGACAAATTTTTATATTAATGAAGGAAATTGTGACTGTAAGGGATTTTCGGTAAAATGTAGAGATCAATGGGAACATTCCTCCTTTGCAACAGCCTGGATGGACCTGGAGAGTAATATACTAAGTGAAATAAATGAGTCAGAGAAAGACACACACATACATACACACCAATCTAAGAAACTTTTTCAGACTTCAGTCATGTTTTCCTCAAATCATTGAACCAATGTCAGCAATGTAGACTTAGACTAATGTAAAAATAAAAATGCCAGTTCATCACTACATAAAGGAGAACACAGTCCCTAAGTAAGAAATATACTGTCTAAGGGTTTGGTCAACCACAAACAGTCTGTAAACTAGACTTCAGTAAGCAAAATAAGACCCAACTACCCAACTAATGGAAGGAAATTTCTCAGTGTAATGTTAGACTGGGTTCTCATTGTCTTAGGACAAAAGGCTGAACCTTACAGTAATACTTTTTTTTTTTTAATTTTTTTGAGAGAGAAAGGGAGACACACATAGAGAGAGAAAGAGAGAAAGAGAATGAGACTGATCAAAGGACTTAGAGAGCAAACTTTCATTGTTTGCTGCTAGGGTAAATCTTGAACAGACAAAAGCTGAAAACCAAGTGGAGAACTTGCAATTAAGACATATTTTAAAATTAGAAAGCAAAAATGTTCTATTGCTTTGATGGAAAAGAATATGTGCTAACATAATTGAACTATGAACTCGCCAAGTTAAAAATCAGCATAATATCAAAGACACAAATGAACTGCTGTATGTATAGTCTGGCCAAAAATTTTTGGTAATTATCCAGTAAAAGGGGCACTTAATGAGAGGGGAATTGATGTTGGGAACTTAGTCACAGGGACAATGGAATTCAGTGGAAGAAATCCAGCCATTGAGAGAGTCTAGCTTAGAGAGAAGCTCAAATGACTGATTTCAAAGTAGAGATTCACTGGGTGGGAACTCAAATGACTAAGTACAATGCAGGAATTCTCTCTATGGGAGACCCATAGAACAAATGTACTGCAAATTTAGAAATTATAACAGAACCCAGTCAGTATGAACTGAGATAGTCAGCTATAAGATTTAACACTAAATTCTTATGTTTACACCATACAAGTCCTTAGAATCTTTCTTGAGTACTCTCTTGAGCTCAAGATTTTGGGATGGAATAGAAATAAACCTTAGAATAGAGGTTAAATGGCTTAGTAATATCAATGTGAGCAATTGGGCATGCAAATTCCAAGTAGGTCACTCCAACATGGGCATCATTTTATGACTTTAAAGAATTCAGATACAGAGTAACCAAACATTTTATAATTCCTATAACAAGTTCTATTTTAAGTTCACATGGGAAAAAGTTGTACGTAAATTGAAAGAGGCAGGAGTTCATATTAGTGTGAGAAACCTTAATGAGAAACAGCTATACTGTATTGTTATTATCACTGAATTTCAGTTTAATTTGATTTTTAATACCATTTTAACTGTATTCATTAAGGCAAATAAAGCAGCAGAAATTAAACTGGTTAAGGAGTAATCAGAATTGATAACAGCAACAAATATAGCTCAAGAAGGGATACACCACAGACTCCTACTATTCTCTTGTTTTAGAGCAGGGATAGAAATGATTGGGAATCAGCAAGGGTAAAATGATGCAAAAATGTGGTCCTGATTTAAAAAGATTGAAAGAAACAAATATGATATAAAATTAATGTGCCTGACCTCTCATCTTTATAATTTAAAGCTTTGCAATCTATAGGGATCTTTTAAAAAATAGCATTGAAAGTTTCATACTTTAAATTATTATCTACTAATATGTTTGTATGGACAAGTACATCAATTTAACTTAGAAAGCACATATTTGACACTACTATGTTAACCAGGTCCAGGATCCTACCCAAGGCCATTGTGGTGAGCTGCCTTCTAAGAAGTCCCCCTGATGATAACCAAAACTCTTCTGGGATGGAAATTTTATATATAGTGTCTTTTGGATACACCAATAAGTGAGAATAGAAAAAAAATAATAAAAAGACTTCAGGGTTAGGGTTTTCTCAAGCATATTTAGATTTTCCATAGAGAGAATGATTATGAGCATATGAAACAAATGGAAGCATACATGTTTGGAAGAACAGGAAAAGCACCTTTGATCACAGTGTGGAGCACATAAGGGGTGAGATATTTAGATGGAGGCTAGAGAAATACATTAAGGAAAGATAATAAAAAACTTTGAATGCAAAACTGATCAGTTTGAGTTCTACTTCTTAAGTGAAAATTGATGAAAACTGCTTTCTGTCATACTGGCCATGTGTAATTTGACCAGGAGAAGGGAATGAACAAATAAAGGCAGTATCTAGACTTGACAAAATTCATGCAGATCAGCATTTAAAAATGAAAAGTTCTTGTTAAAACTACAAAACTGAGAACTAACATAAAGGGAGGATACAGGCACCAGAGATAAAAATATCTCAAGGAAGAAGATATTTGAAATTCATTAGAAAATGGTTCAATACAGACAAAATGAAAGAGATAAAATACTCCTCATCAACATTTCAAACTTTTCCATCTGCCTGTAAGAAACAGCTGCCCATAAAATAGAACTACAGTTGAACATGTATATGGAAAAAAAAATTGGTGGCACATTCCTACCAGCTAGCTATCATTCTTCATGAGGGTGCCAAGCTTTTGGAGGAATGCTGAAAAGACCATCAACATGATGGAAAAACTCAAAGTGTTGCCATAAGAAAAAAAATCAGTGAAATCTAAGCACCAAAAAAAAAAAAAGATTAATAATGGGGGGCATTTTTAAGTGCCTTATATATTAACACATCAAAAGTTGTCATGTGGAAAAAGGGTTAGAATTATTTGTGGGGATCCAGTGGACAACAGAGAATCCAATGACATGGATGTTGGAACTTAATTCACAAGTAATTAAAAAACATCTGTGGCATATCCTGCACTCAGATAGATACTGGGAGTATCAATGTGAATGAGACAAAATCATTGGCCTCAAGGAACTTAAAATCTACCTAAAAAGACAGCTAAGTGGCTCATGTGAATATGTCATAAATTAGGAGAGGTATTCAAAAATTTACTGACAAAAACAGGGATAGAGGAAGAGGACAAACCCCCATATATAGAGAAAGAATATACAGAGATGTTAAAAGTAGGTTTTTGACTTTAGATATAGAAACCTGAGGCACAGAAGTAAACACTGTCCCAAATAGTGTGCTGAGACTTCCCTGAGAGAGGACGCTGTGAAGTTAATTGAGGGAAGTTCAGAAGAGGCCAGAGATCTCTTTCTTCCAGTGGACATCTGAAGTTCAGGACAGCAAGATAAGGCTAGTAAAGCTATAATACCTGATGACAGACTAAACACCTAAAAGGACCTCAGAAATGATAAGAATGCAATGTGATAAATCACTTTTGTACATTTCTCAAAGAGGCCGCTAGGACAAGAAATGGTTGGTCTGACTTACCCAATCACCGCTTTTCCTCTTGGAAAATATGAGCATGGTACCAGCACTATATAGATTTGATATGATATGAGAAGCCTTACCTAGGCTTCATGCTAAGGTCAGGTATGAATTCAGTCTTTTACCTAAGCTCATTTGCCTAAAATGAACAGTAGTTACTATTAATAAAAAAGTACATTTTAATGGAATATTACTCTATTGTTTTCCAGAGTGAGTGATGATTGGCAGCAAAAGACTGAAGCATTCTTGGTATGTATAAAATTAATTTCAAAATCTCACAGAGATTCCTATAAACCATTGGGATTCTATACCCACTAGCCAATTTTGAGCTTCAATACTAATACATTCTAGAGCGAACCACTTCCTAGATCTGTAATATTATTACCAGCTTTCAAGCCCATTCTCAACCCACTGCACCACTCGTCTCTGCCACATTTCTGATCCTTTTTCATTGTTTCAACATTTGGGTCCTAAATCCATGCCCCTTTCCCACTGTCTGCTGGCTTACCTCCCAGAGACCTTCATTTCTGCCAAGGACACAAAGAACACACTGGACTTTACAATCAGACAAAGACTAATTTTAGCCCCAGCTTTCTAATTCGAATGTTGTGCCACTTAAAGAAAATCATGTAAATTCTAAATCTCTATTTCCTCCTGGGGAAATATTAAAAATAAATGCATGCAAAGTGTTTAGTGCATGGTGGGCACTTTATAAATGTGAATTATTTTTTTTTCTTAATTTTCCCACTCTTCTATAAGTCATTCTGAAGAAAATGTTTAATTGTGAGAAAGAAAAAATAAATGAGTAGCATATATGATTTCTGAATAGACCTCACATTCTTCTGAACAATTTATCTGTCAGAATAAAGAATTAATTTCTTTATTTCATTTTCATTTTATTGAGTGATTGCACTCTATGAGATGTGGTGATGAAAGGAACATGCCTACATGCCTTCTCATTCACTTGCACAGTACAGCATGCTTCTGTCTGGTGAATGTTTCCATAGAAACAGTAGAATGACTGCTGAGGCAGGGGTACATGGGAATCTCTTACGGAGCCTTTTTCTTCCCCTTAGCAGTCAGCAGCAATACTGGCTTTGGTTGAGTCCATAAGTAGACAGACATTGATCTGAAGCTGCATGAATTACAGAAGAACCAAGCTCAAAGCAAACCTTCAACCATTTAGCCTTCAAAGTTCAGTCAGAAAGAGGGGAGCTTTGGACATATGTTGTGCTGACACTAAATCAAAAAAGTGTCAATCACCGATTATCCAGTTAAACTGATATTTCAGGCTAGTAAAATCAGCAGAAATGCCATGCAATTGTCGTCATGTTACTGATTTAAATTCCTTGGAGTAAAGAGGTAGCGGAAAACACCTAGGTCTATCAACCTATGGAAGATTCATCTCATTCTACATGGTAACTGGTAGATGATCATGTCGACTTCATCATTTCCAGGATGGGGAAGCTCCCTCTTAGTAAAAATAGTCCTTTCTGCTCTTGGACAGCTTTAGCTATGTTTTCCAATTTCACTGAAACTTGCCTTCTTTTACTATCCTTGACAATGTTGGATTGGGAGATGGGTATAAGTATGGGGTAGGGAGCCTCTTAATCTTGGACAGAATATATTGCTCCTACATTTTCTTGGTTGTTAGTTTCCCCCATAAAATTTTTTTCATTTTAATTTCCAGAAATATTTAGGCTCTTCTGTGTCTCACAATTATGCTTCAGTTTAATGTCACTCATTTCTTTAACAGCATACTGGAACACATCCCAGATTCTATGAAACTTTTGACAGTTTCTTTTTTTTCTACCACCACTCCTGTCTTTTGAAGAAGAGAAATATAATGCAGAAATATTTGTGTGTGTATATATAATTATGAATCAATTGAGTTAAAGAGTTTGAAAAATATATTTGAATAAGCAAAGATAATTTCATTTTGGAAACAAAAAATCTCAATCAACTGTATCAATGCCTCATTTTCTGTATCAAATATAACTAATTTTTAAGGTTTGTTTCTTTAAGTCTCTGTATAGAAAATGTGTGCTTGTGTGTGGAGGGGGGAGCAAGGGAAGAAGAACAAAATAAATAGTTATTTAGTTATTAAGTTATTCAGGAAAATGGTAGATCTGAAATAATAACATTGACTTCTCCTTTTTGTTAGTTTCGTCACTGAAATCCTGTTATTTGCTTTACCTAAAATTTTACTATCTTATGATATATCATTGAATCACCTCTCTAGAGGAGACTTCATATACTCCACACCCACAGCATCTAATGGTGTGGAGCTGGGAATGTCTTCGCTGTCATTCCTTAGAGTCTCTTCTAGGTCATAAGCTTCCCCTTCATTTTCTAAAATTCTCAGTATTGCCAAGTATATGCCATATACCTATAACATTTTCTTTCCTATCTGGTTGCTGAAATCTACAGCTATTCTTCATTAAAATCTTCTGTGTGCTCATTATTGACAACCTGATTTCCATATACGTGCTTCTAAATAAATTTAAATGACTTTTTACAAAATGGTATGATATTCATGTATCTTATATATAAATGACCAATTTATGTGTGCAATTATATCTATGAAAATGCTACATCATATTTCATTTAATATTTACATATTTGTAAATAGTTATATTTTGCCCCACATTCTACAACTTCAAACTATACACTGAGATACTTCCTTGTACATGCATTATTATTTTCCATTATATTGTATTCAGGATAATTTATATGGAATTTTTGAGTCAACAACTGAGTGCATTTTTTTTAACATTCAATACTAAATAGTCTGAAAAGAAGTATTTTATTCATATGCAATCTTACAAGCAGTGTAACACATTCACCATTAATTATAACTTTTGAAATCTTGACAAATCTTAAAAGCAAAGCATTTACATATTCCCTATTTCTGAGTTCTATTTATAGTGAGGTTGGATTTTTCTAAATGAGTAGAACACGTTTTCTTTTTCTATATCACAGGCAAAATCTGCGGAGTTAAGACATACTAGAAGGAGGATATAACTTACATATTACCTACAATTGGGACAAATTTTCTCCCCATATTAAGAAGAAAGCTAGTACAAGCAAATTACTAAGTGTGTACTGATTCTGTTACAAGGTATAAAATAAATGACATTCCATATGAGCTGGCTTTATGAATGCTATAGAAGCATTTGAACCATTTTGAACTGAGTTACTATCAAATATATCTTTCACTTTGTTCAGCCACTGTGTGGATATTTTTTATCCTGTAAGTATATTATACATAAGATACTAGATAAAGTTCTCAAAATAACGTAAGCAAGAGTATACTCCATATTATTACTGGTATTAAGATCTTCATTATGCTGCATAGAATACAACATTAATGACATTGGCCAAAGAGAAATCCATTTTTATGGTAGATTTTTAATCAAGAATTATGTTTTTTAAAAATAAAACAGATGTTGACTTCTGGTCAAGATGGAGGAATAGGCAGATACACTTTGCCTCCTTGCACAACCAAAAGAAGGACAACAACAAATTTAAAAATAAAAAATAACCAGATCTGCCAGATAATTGAGCCATATGGGAATCTGACATTCAAGGAGTTAAAGAAGAAACATTCATCCAGACTGGTAGAAGAGGCAAAGATGGGCAGCCATGGCAAAGAGAATTCACAGCAAGGTGGTAGCTGGAGGACCGGGTGAGGCAATGGATGGGGGAGCATGCAGATAAACTGGGAGGAACAACTGGGGAGCAAGACAGACACACAACCCACGGCTCCAGCTCAGGAAAATAAAGCCTCAAAACCTCTGACTATAAACACCTGTGGGGGTTGCAGTGGTGGGAGAAATTCCCATCCTCACAGGAGAGTTCCTTGGAGAGACCCATAGGGTTCTTGAATGTACACAAATCCACCACCCACCGGGAAATCAGGATCAGAAGGGTCCAAGTTGCTTGTGGGTAGTGGGGAAAGTGACTGAAAGCTAGCCAAGAGTCCAGCAAGCAGTATTGTTCCCTCTCGGACCCCTTCCCCACATACAGCACCAGAACATAGAAATGTGGGTTGCGGTGCCCTGGATCACACCTAAGGCTCTGCCGCTTACTATATAACAGGTGAGCTGAGACAAATATGGCCCAAATGAAAGAATAGATCAAAGCTCCAAAAATAGAACTACATGATGAAGAGAGAGACAACCTATCAGATGCAGAGTTCAAAACACTAGTAATTAGTATGCTCACAGAAATGATTTAGTGTAGTTGCAAAATAGGGGAAGAAGTGAAGGCTATACAAAGTGAAATAAAGGAAAATATATAGGGAACCAACAGTGAAGGGAAGGAAACCAGGACTCAAATCAACAGTTTGGAGCAGAAGGAAGAAAGAAACATTCAACCAGAACAGACAGAAGAAATAAGAATTAAAAAAAAGAAAATGAGGACAAGGTTAGGAACCTCCAGGACAACTTTAAACATTCTAACATCCAGATCATAGGAGTACCAGAAGGAGAAGAGGAGAACAAAAAATTGAAAACTTATTTAAACAAATAATGAAGGAGGACTTCCCCAATCTAACAAAGAAAATAGACTTTCAGGAAGTCCAGGAAGCTCAGAGAGTTCCAAAGAAATTGGACCCAAGGAAGAACACACCAAGGCACACCGTAGTTACATTAATGTAACGTAGTTACATTACCCATTAAAGATAAAGAGAGAGTGTTAAAAAGCAGCAAGAGAAAAGGAGACAGTCACTTACAAAGGGGTTCCCATAAGACTATCAGCTGATTTCTCAAAGGGAACCTTGAAGACAAGAAAGGGCTGGAAGGAAGCATTCCAAGTCATGAAAGGCAAAGACCTACATCAAAGATTACTCTACCCAGAAAAGCTATCATTTAGAATGGAAGGGCAGAAAAAGTGCTTCTCAGAGAAGGTCAAGTTAAAGGAGTTCATCATCACCAAGCCCTTATTATATGAAATGTTAAAGGGACTTATCTAAGAAAAAAAGATGATCAAAAGTATGAACAGTAAAATGACAACAAACTCACAGCTATCAACAATTTAATGTAAAACAAAAACAAACTAAAGAAACAACTAGAACCTAATCACAGAAATGGAGATTACATGGAGGGTTATCGGCAGGGAGGGAGAGGGGGAAGAATGGGGGAAAAGGTACATGGAATGAAAATCATAAATGGTAGGTACAAAATAGACAAGAAAAGTTAGGAATAGTATGGGAAATTGAGAAACCAAAAATCTTATTTGTACAACCCATGGATATGAACTACGGGGGTGAGGGTGAATCCTGATGAGAGGGTGGATGCAGGGCAGAAGGGAATAGAGGGGAGAGAAAAAGGGACAACTGTAATAGCATAATCAATAAAATATGAAACAATAAAAATAAAAAAACAGATTTTAACATTACTATACTGGCTGATTACTAATTTTTGAGTTGTGCAAGAGAGGAGTATGTAATTTACCTTTTATTTTTGCTTTTTCCAATAATACTGCTGAATAATTAAATCCTAGTCCAAATATTCAACTTATACTGTGTTTCTTCATTTTGTCAGTTAACATCTCCAAATATTTAAAATCAACAAATTTTTCACATTACTGTGACATTTCTTAGATGAATACATTTATATCATTAAAATGGCTTTGCATTCAATAAATATTCTTCCAGATATCCCTCAAGTAAATGTACCTGGTCACAGTCTGATAAGTTTCTTGGCTTGGACAACTTTGGATAATTTAAGATGCACTAGTACTACAAGCAAAATGTTATTATAATGAGAGATTTACTATAATATTGCAGATCCAGTTCTTTTTACTTCTTCTAAATTGCCTTCATTTTAAAGCATACTTCTTAATTTGAGCACAAAATATCACACATATACAATTGGTATGTTACATAGAGTAGAGTAGATTGCACTATAGAAATAAACATGCCCAAAAAACCAGTGGTGCCTATTTCTAACTACTGCTATTATGCCCAATGTGGATTGGTCAGGATCTTGGACTGACAAAGTCTCTCACACAGAATGTGCTTCTACCATAACTCCAACAAAGGAACTGTATCGGGCCAATGTTTTATGGCATTGAAAGCTTCTACTAACAAGTGATGTGATAGTTGATTTATATGTTGAAGTGGTGAGGTTATGATGCTCAGCTAGTTGTTTGATTAACAGTGAGGTTTTCTGAAGGAGAAGAAATTCTGCCTCCAAATGATAACATAGAAATCCTGGTCAAGTTCCAGCTTTCTGTCACACAGAATTTGGACTCAAAACTGAAACATTAACTCTTGCCTAAATTTCCAGACTGCTGTTTGCTATACAAATTTTATACTTCCCAGACCTCACTATGACATAATTTTGTGTTTACCTTTTTGGGAAACCATTAAAATGTTTCCCATATTGGCTACACCATTTTACATTTCCAATAGCAATGTATGAAGATCTCAGTATCTCCACATACTCACCAACACTTGTCATCTTTCCTTTCCCCCCCTTTTTAAATTATAGCCATCTTTGTGGGGATAAAGTGGTAAATAAACTTGACACTTTTTATTATCTACTTCTTTTTATCTCTATGTTCTGTTTTAAATATATAGATCACATAGATAGTTATAGCTTATAGATAGTTATAACTTCTTTAATCCTTACCTGATGATTTTTTTATTGCTTTTAGAGAGAAAGAAAGGAGGGAAGAGAGAGAGGGAGAAAAATATCAATGTGAGAAAGAAATACCAATTGATTGCCTCCCATACACTCCCCAACTGAGGGTGGAACCCACAACTTAGGTATGTGCCCTGAATGGGAATCAAACCTGCAATATGTTGGTCTATGGTATGATGCTCCAGCCAACTGAGCCACACCAGCCAGGGCTATGCCTAATAATTCTATTAAATTATGTTCATGTTTCTCTTTGTTTTGGTCTTCCATTTTACACGGTGATTTTTCTTCTGTTTGAGTTCATATTTCTAGGGCTTTCACTGTGAGAGTTATGAAAGGTCTGGGTTGAATATTTATCCATTCAGAAAGAATTTCCTTATACTCACTGGCAGTGGTCAGGCAATTTAGAGCATTTTCTGAGATCTCCATTTTATGTAGAATCTGGGTCAAGCAAATTCAAAGAACATTTTGAGCAGGAATGACATCAGCAAATTGCCCGAGTAAGATGTCCTTTGTCAAATCTCCCTCTCAAAAACAACAATTTGCCATTTATCCACAAGCAAAAAAAAAAGTGCTTTTTGTAGGGATTCAGCAGCCAAGGCCAAGGGACTCAGGCAGAGTTTCACCTTTCCATGCATTAGGTAATAGGCATATAGACCTTGGTCCAGACAGTAGACCCTGAGTGGCCTATGAACTAGTTTCAGCCCTTCTCAGCTGTATCTACAGGAGCACCTCTAGAACACTGACTCAGAAAATCACCTAAAGACAAGAGAGCTGTTGTGGAAGTCCAGGAGTCCAGCAGAAGAGTTTCAGTGCATGGATGGAAACAAAAATAACATGCAACAAGATTGGAGGAATTGTAGAAGGAACAGTTTGATTTTACCTGCACCACTCCTCCCTCAAGGAGGAGTATATGAGTACCGTGATTTCTCCTGGGAACATGTATAAAGGACTCATGGACAAAGCCAAAGGGGGTTAGGATTGAGGGTGGAAGGTGGGGGTGGGAGGGGTGGGGGAAAGTGGTGGCAGGAAAATGGGGACAACTGTACTTGAACAACAATAAAAATAATAATAAAGAAGTGGAAGCATGCAAATAATCACCAGGCTTTCTTAGCTGTGGAGTATTCTGCCAAAGCCACCCAGTTCTTTCCCTTACCATCCAGAGTACTGAGTCCGGAGCTGCACAAATAGTGGGGTGGGGAGCAGAATGAATGTCTGGGAGACTAGCAGCCAGGGTGTGGAACAAAGGAAAAAGGATAAGGATCCTACTCCTACTAATGCATCACAGACTCCATTAAAAGGTTCACCTACGAGCTGCTGGGACAAATTGTCTACAGATTTCCCCTTTTGGCCCATGGCACCCACAGCACTCTGTATACCTTATGAACACACAGCCCCACTTCATGGCAGGCTACCTGTGCAGGGTTCTGATGATGGTGAGGGTGAGTGTTGGCAGACATGCAGAAAGCCACCCAAATCTGCTGGCAGGGAGAAACTACAAACTAGACAGCTTTTAGCACCACACTTGGAAAAACAGTAGGGAAGCTGTTAGCACACAGCCTGGTGTATTACTGGACAGAGAGAGAGAACATGTAAACTTAAGAGTTCTGCCATACGAGGAAGCAAGAAGTGTATGTCCTTACAAGCGAGCATATCCTTACAAGTTCTCAGAAAGCCTCAGAATACCTAGCCAGGCTGATGGAAGATACTCTCTCACGCGAAGATAGTAAATACAAGAGGAGGTGACTGCTACTTTCAATGAAAAGAGAGCAAAACAAGCATCATTTACAATTAAAGTTATTCTATAGTCCTATGGTTTATTCTCATTACAGTGCATGGTAACTAGCCTATTGGATGGCTCTGGTGATCCATTTCTTGGGTTTACATTTTTATGTATCTCCTCCCACATTTTACCAGATGGTGGGAAGCTGTGATCATTAGCATATAATAGCATAACAAATATTGTTATAACCTTATAGGTAGTGAAAGTTTTCAGAAGTCATTAATTAAACTCAGATGCAAAATATTGATCAATGTTCTAAGTATATAAACATTAGCAAATGATACTACAAAATAAAGTTAATAAACATACCTTTTCCATAAACAAGGTTAAAATACCACCCCAAAATTTAAAAAAATAAACACATATAAAATAAAGCTAATATTCATAATATAAAAAGAATTTCGAGTCTATAAAGAAAAATAACCAAAAAAGGACAGACTAAAAATTAGCAAGTAATTCATTAAAATAATATCAATAACAATATTTAGACATTGATAATCATGATTGTTCAAATTCAGGCAGCAATAATATATCACAGTTTGACCCATCTGATTTAAACAATTGAAGTGATAGTAGTAATTAAAGTGAAGGGAATAAGAAAATAGATTATACTATAAATGGCAGAATTTTGAGGACAATTAGTAGCATATAGCAAAATAACAATGTGTTTTCCTTTGACCACCTGACATTCTTTTTAATAACATAATATATAGAAAGATTTATAGGTGTGAAAAGAATGAGTATATAATGATGTTTATTACAATAGGGCTTAAAATAATAAAATGTTAGAAGTAACCTAAATACTCCTTAATTAAGAAATGTATAAAATAAATTATATTACATGAATATTGTTAAACCCATGTGACAATTGAAAACAGTGAGATTTACCTACATACAGTTATAGGAAATTATGTCTATAATGTATTATAAAGTAAGTTAAAAGCAAGTTGTAACTCTGCCACCAAGGTCACAGGCAACTACGAAAAAATAAACTGGGATTCACCAAAATTAAAAATTTTGTGGATGAAAGGATATCATCAATAGAATAAAAGAGGAACTCACAGAATGGGAGAAAATATTTACAAATCACATACTCATTTTTGACAGGGGATCAATATCCAGAATAGAGAACTCTTAAAACTCATCTGTACCAACAACAAACAAAACCACTTCATTAAAAAAAGAACTGGAATAGACATTTCTCTAAAGAATATAACCAATGTCCAATAAGCACATGAAAAGATGTTTGACATCACTAATTATTAAGAAGTATAAATCAAAACCACAAGGAAATACTACTTCACACTTGTTAGAAGGACTATTAACAAGGACAGAAAATAAGAACTGTTGGTGAGGATGTGTAATGATTAGAACTCTTGTGCACTGCTAGTGGGAATGTAAAAGTGTGCAGGTGCTGTGAAAACAATATAGCAAACACTCAAAAGATTACAAATAAAATTACTGTATAATTTAGCAATTCCATTTCTCAATATATATCCACTAGAAATAAAATTTGGGGCTTAGTTATTTGTAAACTCGTGACATAGCAACATTATTCACAATAGCCAAAACATGAAAGCAACTGAGTGTTCATCAATGGATGAACATTTAAATATAATGTAGTATACACATCCAATGGAATATTACTCAGCCTTAAAAAGTTAGAAAATTTCGGCACAATCACAACATGGATGAACCATGAGGACATTATGCTAAGCAATAAAAGCCAATCACAGAGAGACGAATACTATATCATTCTACTTATGTGAGGTGCCCAGTGTACTTAAATTCCTAGAAAGAAAAGGAGAATAATGCTTAACAGGGGCTTAAGATAGAGGAGTGGGGAATATTTTTTAATAGGTATAGAATTTCAGTTTTGTAAGATACAAAATGTTTTGGAGATTGTACGCACAACATGAACGTACTTAACAATAGTAAACTGAGGCTTAAAATGATTAACATGCAAATTTATGTTATGTGTGTTTTCTTCAATAGTCATCCTTTTTTTAGGGTTGTTTTAGTTTGAAAGCAAAACTGAGCAGACTGTACAAAGACTCCCATAAATCCCCTGTCCTGACACTTGGCACTCGACACTCACATAACATCCTCCCCATTACAACATCCTCCACCAGAGTGGTGCATTTGTTACAGCTGATGAACCTACACTGACACATCATTATTCCCCAAAGTCCAGAGTTATATTAAGGTTCACTCTTGGGGTTGTTTATTCTTTGGGTTTGGATAAGTGTATAACAACATGCATCTAGTGTTATATTATCATACAGAGTATTTTTACTGACTTAAGCATCCACTGTATTCCACCTATTTATCCCCCCTCTCCCTACCCCTGGTAACCACTGATCTTCATTCTGTCTCCATCCTTTTGCCTTCACGAAGTCATACAGTTGCAGTCAGGTAATATATATCATTTCCTGATTGCTTCTTTCACTTAGTAATTTGCATTTAAGTTTCTTCTATGTCTATTTATTACTTGATAGCTCATTTATTCTTGGTGCTGAATAACATTCCAATTTATAGTTGTACCATGGGTTATTTATCCAGTCACCTACTGAAGGACATCTTGGTTGCTTCCAAGTTTTGATAATTATAAATAAATGTTCTATAAATATCCATGTACAGGTTTTTGTGTGAACATAGTTTTCAACTACTTTGAATAAATACCAAGGGGTGTGATTGCTGAATTATTTGGTAAAATATGTGTAGTTTTGTAAGAAATCACCACACTTTATTATTACAAAGTAGCTCTACCACTTTGCATTTCCAGTAGTAGTGAATGAGAACCCTGTTACTCTATATCCTCCTCATCATTTAGAGTCAGTGTTCTGTATTTTGGTCATTATGTGTAGCAGTATTTCATCATCACTTCAATTTACATTTTTTCCTGATAACACATGATGTGGAGCATATTTTCATATGTTGATTTGCCTTCTGTACTTTTTATCTGGTGAGGTGTCTATTATATCTTTAGCACATTTTTTTAAATTGGGTTGCTTGTGCTATTATTGTTGAGTTCATTATTCTTTGTATATTTTAGATAACAGTACTTTATCAGATATGCATTTTGCAAATATTGTCTCCCAAACTATAATGTCATAGCTTATAATCATGCTATAATAATTTATTACTTTCAAATGATTTTTGACAATTCTTTAGAATTTTCAATGCAGGCATCATGTCATCTGTGGACAATGACAGTTTTATGTCTTTCTTCCCAGTCTGTATGTATTTACTTCTTTTTCTTGCCTAATTTCATTAGTAAGTAGTCCTTGATACAAAAAGGGAAGAAAAAAGTAAATGTCTACAGATTAGGAAGAAAGACATAAAAAAGGAGAGGTGCAAGGGGTCATCCTTGCCTTGTACCTAAACTTAATGGGAAAGCTTAAAGTTCTCCATCATTAAGTATGATGTTAGCTATCAGGTTTTTCTACATATTCATTATCAAGTTGATAAAGTTCCCCTCTATTTTCATCATGAATGGGTGTTGAATTTGTCAAATGCTTTTTCTGCAACTATTGGTATGATCATTTGCTTTTTAAAAAATCTTGTTGATGTGATAAATTGCATTAATTGATTTGCAAATGTTGAATCAGCCTTTCATTCTTAGGATAAATCCCACTTACTCATGATATATAATTATTTTTATATTTTTTAATTAAATTTGCTAATATTTTGTTGATAGTTTTTGCATTTAGGATTATGAGAGATATTTACCAGTAATTTGTTTTTCATACTGTGCCTGATTTTGGTATTGGGATAATTCTGTTCTTATAAAATGCGTTAGGAAATACTCCTTCTGCTTCTGACTCTGAAAGAGATGGTAGAAAATTAGTATAATTTCTTCCTTAAATGTTTGGTAGAATTCATTTATGAATGCACCTGGGCATGGTAACTTCTGTTTGGGGAGGATATTAATTATTGATTTAATTTCTTTAATAGTTATAAGTCCATTCAGATTGCCAATTTATTTCTGGTTGAGTTTTACCATACTGTGTCTTTCACTGATCAAATGGAAAATTTGTCCATTTCATTTAGATTATCAAGTTCATGAGCATAGAATTGCTCATAGAATTATTTTATTATCTGGTCAGCTTCCATGGGATCTGTAGTGTTGTCTTTTCTTTCATTTTTTGGATGTCTTTTCCCTTTGTTTTTCTTAGTTTGCTTGTCTTTAGGCATATCAGTTTTATTCTTTTTAAGAAACTAGCTTTTGGTTTCCATGTTATTCTCCATTTTCTACTTTCAATATTTATGATTTTTTACTCTAACTTTTATTATTTTTTTTCATGCTTACTTTGGTTTAAATTTGATTTTCTGGGCTCTTGCGGCCAAGATCGAGGCATAGGTGGACACACTGTGCCTCCTCACACAACCAAAAAAGGGACAACAACAAATTTAAAAACAAAAAAACAACCAGAACTGATAGAAAATCAGACTGTATGGAAGTTCGACAACCAAGGAGTTAAAGAAGACACACTCATCCAGACCAGTAGGAGGGGCAGAGACAGGGAGCTGGGCAGAGAGGACTCTTGGAGGACCGGGGTGGGCAAGGCTGTAGCTGGTGAGCAAGGTGGCAGCTGGCAGATCCAGCAAGGCAGCAGATTGTGGACTGGGTGGTCTCACATTCAAGTGCAGATAAACCGGGAGGAACAACTGGGGAATGAGACAGACTACACAACCCAGAGTTCCACTGTGGGGAAATAGAGCCTCAAACCTCTGAAAACACATGTGGAGCTTGAGGAGACAGGAGAAACTCCCAGCCTCACACGAGAGTTCGGTGGAGAGACCCACAGGATCCTAGAACATACACAAACCCACCCACCTGGGAATCAGAACCAGAAGGGCCCAGTTTGCTTGTGGTAGTGGGGGAAGTGACCGAAAACAGGCAGAGAAAGTGCCATTGTTTCCTCTCAGACCCCACACCCCCACACACAGCATCACAATGCAGTGACATGGGTTGCCCTGGTGAACACCTAAGGCTCCACCACTCACTACATAACAGGTGTGCCAAGACAAAATAATAATGGTCCAAATGAACAAACAGATCAACTTCAGAAAAAATACAACTAAGTGACGAAGAGATAGCCAACCTATCAGATACATAGTTCAAAACACTGGTAATCAGGATGCTCACAGAATTGGTTGAATATGGTCCCAAATTAGATGAATAAAATGAAGGCTATGCTAAGTGAATTAAAGGAAAATGTACAGGGAACCAACAGTGAAAGGAAGGAAACCAAGACTCAAATCAAATCAATGGTTTGAGCAGAAGGAAGAAAGAAACATTCAACTAGAGCAGAACAAAGAAACAAGAATCAAAAAAACAATGAGGAGAGGCTTAGGAACCTCCAGGACAACTTTAAACATTCCAACATCTGAATCGTAGGGGTGCCAGAAGGAGAAGAGGAAGAGCAAGAAATTGAAAACTTATTTGAAAAAATAATGAAGGAGAACTCCCCCAATCCAGCAAAGGAAATAGACTTTGAGGATGTCCAGGAAGCTCAGAGTCCCAAAGAAGTTGGACCCAAGGAGGGAGCTTTTTACTTATTATTAGGATGAAGATTTTCAAACTTCTTACATGTTGGACTAGAAACAAAAAGCTGTTATATGTATTTTACCACAATTAAATTAGAAAAAAATGAAAATCAGGTTATGGAATGATATGGGTAGTGTATTCCTCCTGCTTTTAAACATGATGCTTACATATCTGTGTGCATTTGTAAAAGTACATTTAATGCAAATAATCTGTGATTGATATATTTCCAGGAACTGTATTAGGTTGGGAAGAAGTAAAGTTTCACTTTTTTATTTTATTTTTTTTACAGAGAGAGAAGGAGAGAGAGAGAGAGAGAGAGAGAGAGAGAGAGAGAGAGAGAGAGAGAGAGAGAGACAGATGTAAGAGAGAAACATTAATCAGTTGTCTCCAGTATGTACCCCAAGCAAGGATTAAACCTGCAACCTAGGAGGGTGTCCTGACTGGAATCAAACCTGAAACCTTTTTGTGCACCAACCAGCTGAGCCACCTGACTAGGGCAAGTTACACTTTATAAATTTCAAAGATTATTTGTATTTATAGAGAATGTACTATATTTTTTCATTAAAATTATACAAAATTGAAGAATACAAAAGACTAAGACACAGCAGTGGTAGTAGAACGTCTCATGTAATAGTCTTATAGATCCAAATTTGTGTAGTTCCTCTCATCTGCCTTCAAATAAATTACTTTGGAAATTCTCAAGAGCTGCAAATAAAGATGTCACATTTACATTTGAGATGTAAAATAAAAATGATCTTTGTGGTAGGTGTGGGAACAAGAGGCCAAGAAATTTGAATCCATAGGCAATATTGACAGGCAGCCAAATCTCCAAATGACTATCTCAGACATCTTTCAGATCTCTCTTTTTCTATACCTTTTAATTTGATGTTCATTTTTGCTACATTGCATTATAACATTTTTTAAAGATTTTATTTATTTATTTTTTAGAGAGAGGGGAAGGGAAGGAGAAAGAGAGGGAGAGAAACATCAGTGTGTGGTTGCTCCTCATTTGCCCCCAACTGGGTACCTGGCCCACAACCCAGGCATGTGCCCTGACTGGGAATTGAACTGGCAACCCTTTGGTTTGCAGGCCCGCACTCAATCCACTGAGCTACACCAGCCAGGGCTGCATTATAACATTTTATTATGTGGTAAAGGGAAGCATGTAAGTCATAACTGCATCTCTTCAGTACCTAGTTTAGTCTTAGACAAAAACCAAGCTGTGTAAGAAGCTTATGTCCCAGATGGGGAGAATGATATCACTTCCTTTCCCACTCAGCCTCTTTTTTTTTTCCTGACTTCCCATTACTTTCTTTTCTTGGTTTTGGTTTTTGGATGAGAAAGGTTATATGGGGTCCCCAAAGCATTATGAATTTTCATAAAGGGTAGACTAGTAGTTTTTAGAGATATATTAATGATAATAAAAGTATTGATGGTAATACCTCAATGCCAAAAATTACTATTGACATTATTATCATTATCGGTTCATTATTATTGGTCCTTGGTGCATGTGGGGGTTGAGAAATGAGATTGAAATTTATCTACAAAGTAAGTTCTTTTGCTTTTTAAGATGTTCATTTGATTGCTCCTTCCCAACCCCCCACCTAATTTCAGCATAGTCTCAGTAAAGTGTCTGCTTTATGGTTTATATTTTCAAGGGTAATTTGAACTTTTCTGAAAGTTAAAGAATAACATTAAAGGGATAACATCCAAGAGTGGCATTTAAAATTAAGTTTTAGAAGCAAATATATTATTAATTTAAGTAGAGCCTGTAGAACCTAAAAAATCAGAAGAGCTATGCGGCAGCCGGGTCTATGTGCAAGGTCTGCTACAGCCACTTGCAAAGCAGTAGAATGTAGTATTTAAATAGCACTAAGAATATTTATGGAACACTTGCTTTGGGTCTTGCATTGTTTTAGTGCTGGGCTTTATTGCTAGAGAGATCTAGGTTCTAAATTCAGCTTCACCATTTGCTAGCTGTACAACTTGGTGCAGACTTCTAACTTCACTGATCTGCTTATTTCTAAAATGAAGATATATATGTACTTGTTTAACAGGATGTTGTATGAATTAAATACATGATGCATTTAAAGTCTTTAGTATAGCATCCCACACAAAGTAAATATTTGCTAGTATTTTAATTACTTTCCATAGACTGGCCTCAGTATGGTTTGTTTTTTTTTTTTTTTTTTTTTTTTTTTTTTTGGCATTCAAGCTTATGACTCAGAAAACCCAACTAATTTGCTTTACTTTAGTCAAAGGATATGTGAATATATTTTCATTTTCACACCCTCTCTAGTTTTTAAAGATTTTATTTATTTATTTTTAGAGAGAGCAGAAGGGAGGGAGAAAGACAGGGAGAGAAACGTCAATGTGTGGTTGCCTCTCATGTGCCCCTTACTGGGGACCTGGCCTGCAACACAGGCATATGCCCTGCCTGGGAATTGAACAGGGGACTCTTTGGTTCCCAGTCCAATGCTTAATCCACTGAGCTACACCAGCCAGGGCCATTTTCACACCCTCTTTAAAGAAATTACATTTAACTTTGATTTCTTTTGTTTTTCCCAAGTCCTTATATATTCCTTACTGTCTTTAAAGTCATAGAGCCTAACACCAGGTGATGAAATTTCCATTTTTAAGTATATATTTATATACATTTTGTTACACCAGACACAATAGAGTTACTTCCACTTACTACTGTGTTTTTGATGAATGCTGCGGTTCTGCAGACTCTCATTATATAATTAGCACATCCTCGAACCCTATTTCGTATTGAAAATAAAGGCATATATATACACATATACATATATTCATTTGTTTACTGAATGATACTTTAGCAAAAGCACATTCACACACAATCAGAACAGAGGAAGGGATATTACCTCTATCCCAAGGTCTCTAACGTCCCTGTCCGAATGGGCTGTATAATTAGGCAGAGTCAGTGGCTACCTTCATTGAGCATAGAGGGGTCTGTGGCCTAAAAATGCCACTTCATGTTGGGCTTTGTAAGGTCAGTATTCGAATGCAAAACTACTTTTTTAGAGGAAGGTGTGATGTAAAGAAAGTAAAAATAATAGGAAAAAATATTTCCAGAGCACCAAGGCCTAAAAATATTGACACCTTCAACTCTAATATTTTTGAGAAACCAAATATTTTAGGGTCAGAGATGTACTTATGGTCTGAATTAAGAACAGAGATAAAAGAGATGTGGTGGATGATGAAAGAGAGAATACCCCGGAAAAACACGCTGTCTGTTTAAAATGACTGCCCCATCTTTGCTTTAATATAAAGGAAGAGGGCACAGGAAAGAGAGGGGAGCATGACCTAAATGAAAATATGCATTTACAAATAACATTATCATCTACTTGAATGAAGAAACTCCAGTTTCTCGGTGGCCTTTACTGACTTTAGTGCCTTGTACGATCAACATAAGGACTTGGCAGCTAAATAAGGTCTGGATCACTTAAGATTATTTTTATAAATCTGAAGACTAATTACATGGTGATGTGGATAGCAGAGTTAGAACTGATGGTGTCTGTTTCATGTAAGCCTTATTACCACTCAAGTGAAACAAAGTTGGGTAACAGGAGTGTCTTTACTTAGTTTATCTCTTAGTGAGGATGCAGCTAAAAATTCTAAAAGCAGACCTCGCGTTCTTATTATTTAAGAAATATTTACAATTTTATAGAATAACAGGCTACATATATGCAGAATCATGTTTATATTTGGTTCTAAATATATATTTGTTAAATGAATGAATGAATGAATGCAATCACTATTGATATTGTGTAGTATATTAGAATCAATGTATAATGCTATTTGTTCTTGTTATGCATTGAAAAATTTTAATAAAGACCAAGATTTTATGAGAGTAGGCAATAGTCCTTTCTCCTACATTCTGAGGTTTTCAAGTAGTATATTCATAAAACAAGAGAAAAATAAGGTGTTCTAAAATGGTTATCCTTATCAGTAATATTTCACATTTAGATGTTTATACATTTGAACCTTTAAGTTCATAATTATCCTTTTTTAAAATAGTAGCTCTTTGCCCTGGCTGGTATGGCTCAGTGGATAGAATGCCAGCCTGTGAACCAAAGGGTCGCGGCTTCAATTCCCAGTCAGGGCACATGGCTGGGTTGCAGGCCAGGGCCGCATTACGGGGTACTCGAGAGGCAACCACACATTGATGTTTCTCTTCTTTTCTTCTTCCCTTCCCCTCTGTCTAAAAATAAATTTAAAAGAATCTTTAAAAAATAAATGAAATAGTAGCTCTAAGTTTTATTCAGTCTCTAGTTTCAATAACATGATCATGTTTGGATAAATATGGAAAAATATTGTTAATGTATATGGTTTGTGAAAGTCAGCAGATAAAATGATGTTGCTGATATAATAGCTTTGATGGAGAAGAGAAAGGATAAGGGAATATAATGTCCAGATCTTTGGTCATGTAAGGCCTACACATTTAAAAAAGCCTTGTTTATTTTACAGAGTGGTCAGACTTTATCAGTATCCAATAGTATATGATGCATTTAGATTTAAATGAATTAATACTTACACACTAACTGCAACTGATCAATGAGGAGTGCTGACAGATTTGTATTTGTAATGATTTTAAGGTCACATCTGGGTATATCTTCAATGTCAATTATAACTGATTAATTAATGGAAAAATGACAGCATAACACTGTATTTTCTGCCCCTGTAACATGCATTCTAAGGGATGAATATGTAGTGTTAACAAAAAGCTTATACAACCGCAGGGAAATGCAATTGAAGCCGTGTAGAAAGGACACCATCAGGAGACGCAGTCTGCTGTTCTGTCAGTTTGACCTGTATGCATCTCCTCAAGCAAAAAACAATGTTCCAGCTGACACCAGCCCATAGCCATGAGGCAGATTTTCTGTGGTGAATTGGCCACAGAGCAGCAGTGATCTCTACATTTTTCCTTTTACCTTTGGTATTCTATTGCACTACCTGAGGACAGGATTCAGCTTTTTGTCTAGATGGGTATAGGGGTTTGCTATGTGAAATGTCTTCATTATTCTCAAATAACCTTTCCCTTGAATACAGAAACCATATCCTCAGCAAAACATAGCAGTCCAAAGAGGTCAATATTCAGTCTTCTTTCCAGATGTTGTAAAGAAATGAGTGAGTTCCCAGAATACTCTGGACTAATTTCAGTGTGAGATGTAAAATAAATATTTTTTTCTCACCCCAGCCAGAAATCTGTTTGAGCTCTAAGCATGAGGCCAGGTATTTCTTGCACAGTGGTTTCTGTAGACCGGAACCGCATGCATGACAATGCATGTGCTATTTTTATTCAAGGCAATGATTGAGCCACATTTAACCAGTCGCCCAATTTTCTCTATTGATCCTTGAAACTGCTAATACCTGATAACAAATTTTATACCCCTGGCAAGATATCTGCCTTTATATATTTTAAAATTGCTACAAATCTGTAAAGTATGTGGCAGTTAGAGCTTGGTGAGAGAATTTATCTTTTCTTCATCTCAGACTAGCCTCACCACATAGTGGGCCTTCTTCGTAGGCAATGGTAGTGTGCACGTCATCTCGTACCATTCCTGTATGCCAGAGCCCCAGTGTTAGTGACAACAAAGACTTCAGTTGATCTCAGTTCATTCATCAGGTTACACAGGTACTGAAATCTAGAGAGGTTATGTTAACTTTGCCCTTGTATGCAGCACAGTTAAATTTAACTGTAGATTAAACATAATTATAATTATACTTGAATCATTTCATAAGTAAGTTCTAGAATCCAAATCACCAATATGAATGTTTTTTTCCCCTATGTTATGTCCACTGTTAATCTAAATGCTACCACCCAGTCTTTCTTTCCCAGTAAGGGAGGAAAAAACAAAACTATGATTTGTGTGTGTGTATACTTGTGATACATGAAATATCATGCTAAATATTGCCTAACATACCTCTACCCTAATCCTCGGAATATCTCTGAAAATTATGTATGATTGTTTTTGTATTTTAGGAAAGCAAAATCAAAATTTTAATTACTTTTGCTGAATGTTCAATAGTTAGTAAATAGCCAAAATTCTAATTTGCACAATTTGTTGTCAAAGTTCAACTAGGAAAAAAAATTCCTCTTGTTCTCTTGCAGGGACATCTTAGGGTGTTCTGATTAAATACTGAGAATAAATACTGGGGTTTATTAATCGCCTTTGTTCTTATTAGACTAACCAATGGTTTCCTTGCCTAAAGTAGTCAGAGAACAAAAAAGAATGAGTAAAATAGTTTTGGAGAGTGAGCATGCTTTGCCTCTGGGCCAGCTCTCTGTGCTGCCAACGTGACATCGTGGCTCTTACCTTCCATACTGTCCCTAGCCAGTGTTCACTGTGGAGCCCACCTCTTTTTGCTGGTGCCATCCAGGTGGTACAGGCATGTTTTCCACTACTCACGGTTCTATGCAGAACCACATGGCTTCACTAGCTGTCCCTGCTAGTAACCCTAATGTTGCCTGGTCAAATCACTGCCATCATTATTTCTGTCTCCTGGCTCAAACCTTGTCAGAGTTAAACTCTGTCTTCATGCTTATCTTCTGGCCATCACTCCATCTGCTTTCACTAATGTACCTTTCACTAGCTTCTTGAAAACTGTGGAAATGCTCACAGAAGTGAGAGAGTATTTTCTCTCTCTTGAACCCTCTCACCAAGATTCAAAAAAAAACCCCTCTCTTTTTCCTAGAATGCTGGGATTGCAAATATATATTCTTGGTTTCTTGCTTTTGAGTAAACCTTGCTGGATAAATTTTCAATACATATCTCAACACAGAAAAGAATATTAATTTGGTACCATATATTGTCTCAAAGAAATATTTTGTGTCCTTGTCCAGTCTGAAGAACCTCATCTTTCTTCCTCCTAGGAGCTCTTCAAAGGCATCATTTCTAAACCCTGAAAGAGATATTTCCCAAGTTACATCTGACCAAAAGACTTTGTCCAGAGCCACACTGTGCATCTCTGTTATGATTCTTCATATTTTTTCCTTAAGTGCCCCTTAAATGTTTATGCAAAAAAACTCACGTTTTCTGATATCTTGACATCTTAGACTGTATGTCAATTAGAACTGCATCTGGGAGTCTTACCATGATCAATCTGCCAACAATGAAATAGGAGCTATAATATTTGGCTGATTCTTGGTGCTATACACATTACTCACATTGTTTGATTCAACCAGTACCTACCTCCTCATCCTTGGGCAATGCAATGGCTTACCATAGCAGCCACAAAAACATCACATTACTAAGTGAATTTAAAGTTTAACTGAGGTTGCTAAGAAAGTTTTTTGATTATAGGAAAGGTCAAAACAGAGCTTTTCCAAGGATATCTACTTCACATGGGTGTCATAATGCTGAAATAAGCCTTAGAAGAGAATAATATCAAAGAGTCCAGCCAAAGACAGAGAAACATCCATAAATAAAGATGTGGTGAGAAACTGACAAAACAGACACAACAGCCCCCTAGAACATGGTTTGCACTGTGTATGAGTTTTAGCTGTGAATACTACTGCTCTTATGTGACGATGATAGTGGTCAAGGGACGAAGAGTTTAAATTTTAACGAAGGCACAAGATGACTTTGTTTTCTATTGAGAGAAAACAAAACAAAACAAATCAAAACTAATCTCTGAGGTTGTGCCAGGTTTCCTGCTAATTTGCCTCCTCCTTCTTCTTTTCTGTTCCTGCCAGCAGTTTCCTTTACTGAGTTTTTCTTAGTTTGGCTTATCTATTGCTGTGGTTATAGGGTAGATCCCACCTGGCACCCAGAAATAGGTTCACTTATGTACTGTCAGTTTACTTTATTTTGAATTTTGTTTGGAATTTCCCAGCTGTAGTCAGGATCCAGTGGCATCCAGGTTATAAATATTTAATGGTTATTCGCTAGCAGTGGTTCACACATCATGTCATGGAGAAGGCATTATCCCAGTCTCCATACATAATATGGGTCCCACTGTCTTCCTCCCTCCTCCTTGGATTCAACACCATGTATTCAAGCACCTGTCTGTGATGTTGTTTGTTCTTCTGTCCTGCAAATGGGAGGAACACAAGTGACAGCAGGTATGGCCTAGCAAAACAGTTGAGTGTCAATAACACAAACCTCCTTGTTTTTGTCCATCCTGACCATTACTGAGATGCCCACCATGTCCACCACCTTCATATTCAACCCACTTCTAGCAAACCTAGTTCAGCTTTGCCTCTTGAATTCTGTCTGGATAAACCAGCTAAGTGACATGTTTGTATGTCAAGTCTTTGTTATGATATTAACTTCAAGTAATGACACATTGAAAGTGTTTGGGAAAGCTCAAAGCCTTTTCTAGGATCAGAATGAATAATACACTGGATCATAATTGGGTTAAAACCCAGGGGAGGCTTCAATAACAAAGACTGGAAATGACTGAGGAGTCAGAAAGGTATGAACTCATCCTATTCTTCTCCTTCCTCACTGGTGTCATGAGTTAGATTGTGTGAGTTTCATTTCCCTCTTTGTTAACACAGAAACACCTGTGTGTAGGGCTATTGTGAAGACTGCTTGAGACAATGTATGTGAAATGCTGAGGGCAGGCCCAGAACAGGTAACCACTCTTTAAATCAAAGCCATTATTCTGACAGCGATTTAAGGATAAAAGCATCTCATTTCAGGTTTCAGTGTCACTCTGATAATTGCTTTTGTTTTCTCTCTCAGGACCCTCTTGAGATTGGGTGAGATTATTGTGTTTATTTCAACAAAAATTCAGATTTTTGAAAACCGTACAATTCCAACTGTCCATGATCAACAGATACAAACAAAAAGTTGTTGCTGAGCAACATAAACGATAGTGGGATAAAAACTTTGCAGGTTACTTGATCAATGGATAAATATGTTCCAAATTTAAAATCAAAGCAGACTTCCATCACTGCCAAAAATTACGATTTTCACAGTTCCTTTTTAAGTTTCTTTTAGTCTGAAATATTTGGATGGTTTAAACTGAATATCTTTTGGGGAGATTAACAGGCATTATCTAAGAAGGTCATAAAAAATAAAAGCATTTGAAGCTAAGCACATGGTTTAAGATCTAAGAGGGATAAAATCATTATCAGGACACATAGAAAATACCCAATTAAATTAAGGTTAGTACCTGCCTAGTTTCAATCAGGATATTTCAGAATAAAAGTTTTGCTGAAGTGTCTGATTTACTTTATTTCTGAATCAATCTTTCTCGTTGAGATGTGAAAGCTTAAATTTTGCAATATCAATTACCTTTTATACTCACTGTCAGGACTAATTTTTAAAAAAACCTTATATTTTTTTCTTTAGAATTGTTATAATGAGACACCCTGCCTATAGTCTTGTCCTCTTCTCATCTATCTTCCACAGTTGTTACAGAACAATCTTTCTAAATTGCATTGAAGATTATATTATTCTGTTTAAATGATTTGATGACCCCAGGCATTCCAGATCATCTTTAATTTATCACAGCCCACATGCAATTTCTTGTCCCATTTCCTCTGAAACAAGTGGCACTCTTCCTTTCTTCACAAGCCTCTACTAATCCCATAGGCTACATGCAGGCAGTGGTAGTGTGGGCTGAGCTCACTTTTATATTTCCAGCACTTATTATAGTGACTTCTGTATAGTGAATAGTCACTATTTTTTCTGAATTAATGATAAATTACCCAACTTAAACTTAGCATACTCCTGAAAATTTTACTTAGGCAATGTGTCTTAAACTCAGTATTTTAGTAAAAGTTAGCAAATGCATTTACTATTATAACTCTGACTTGATTGCATGTAACCGCTAAAGGTCACGAGCTTCTTGAAGGTGGCTGACATTTATTTCTGTACCCAAATCTCTAGCATGACATGTATTCTTGGTCCAAATATGATTGTTCCTTGTTTTGTCATTTTTTCTCCTATCAACATTAAAAAGTTAAAAAAACAACAACAAAAAACAAAAGCAAAAGAGTTCTTGTCATATTTGCAAAGGAGAATTTGCAGATGAGAAGAATTGAAAAATTAGTTCTGGTGAAGTGCTAGAGCAGCCTGAGACAGAAATTGAAGCCAGGAAGTAAGTTTAAACAAGCCCTATCAGGAATAAAAAGGTCAAAAGGATAGTCACCAATATAGACTGATTCATCTAACCTATAAATCACAGGTGGCAAACGCAAGGTCCGTGGGCCGAATCTGGCCCTCCAACCTTGTTTTATCCGGCCTGGCACCTTGTTTCTACCCAGCGGCAGCGCCGAGCTCTTGCTTAACTGTTAAGGAGTAATTACATTTATACAGTCCTAAAATTACATTTGGCCCTTGGAAGGCAACTGTGAGTCTGATGTGGCTCCTGGTGAGAATGAGTTTGACACCCTTACTATAAAACATGCAGGCACTATTTCAGGTTCCAGGAAAAAACAGAAATAAGCAGATAAAAATCTATGCCCTGTGGGAGTTGACATTCACAAGCCTCTACTAACCCCTTCGGCCACGTTAATGTGGGCGAGACTGCTGATTAAATAATAATAATAAGTTGTCACAAGTGGCAACATTTCATATTTTTAATGCCTGAGTAGTATTCTATTATGGATATATACTATATCTTCTTTATCCATTCATTTATTGATGGACACTTAAGGTTGTTTCCATATCTTGGCTATTGTCAACAATGCTGTGATAAATACAAGGATAGATATTGAGGGCCATTATGCTAAGTGAAATAATTCAGTTGAAAAAACACAAAAACTGAGTTCACCCTATGTGAAATATAGGACAAAAAACAAAGAGAACAAAACAAAATTAAAAAAAAAAACACTTCATAGATACAGACAATAGATTTGTGGTTACCATAGGGGAAGAAGGGAGGAAGAAGGGTGAAATAGGCAAATGTATGATGGATGGAAACTAGACTTTTGGTAGTGAGCATCTTATAATATATACAGATTTTGAATTATGTTATTGTATACCTGAAATATATAAATTGGTATTAATGTTACTTGTAAAAAAAAACATGTAAAGTGACAGACAATGAAAATTGCCTTTGGAGGGGAAAAAAAAGATGGTAACATCAATCAAGGACAGAGGGAAACTTATTGCCAGAGCAAGGGGTTAGAAGTATGAGGTCTGTCTGGAAAAAGTCTAGCCATTGTTAATATAACAAGAATGGCTTGAATGACTTTGATGTAACCTGACAGCCAAGGAGAGTGGACTGGAATGTTCATATGTGAACAATGATGACTTCACTGTATCAGTCAGAGGGGTTGGTAGATGCCATTGAGTGAGCATATGTACTGTGTGGCCCTAGCATTCAAGGTGACATACCAAGTAGAGCAACAATTCTGCATCAAATTTTGCATTAAGCTTAATCATTCCTCTATGGAAACTATTTGGATGATTCAGAAGGCCACAGCTATGGGCAACTGCTGACTGGCAGTTTCATCACCACAATGCACTCACTCATGCATCTCATCTTATGCAGAGTTTTTTGTGAAACATCAAATCACCCAGGTGACTCAGCACCCCTACAGCTTAGATCTGGTGCCCTGTGACTTCTGGCTTTTCCCAAAACTAAAAGCACCTTTGAAAGGGAAGAGATTTCAGACCCTCAATGAGATTCAAGAGAATATGATGAGGCAGCTGATGGCTATTGGGAGAACAGTGTGAGGTCCCAAGGTACCTACTTTGAAGGGGACTGAGGTGCATTGTCCTATGTACAGTTTCTTATATCTTTTTCAATAAATGTATCCATTTTTCCACATTATGTGGCTGGATACTTTCTGGGCAGACCTCATATTACTCAGAGTAGTGCTAGTCTATGCTTCAGTTACCAATTGACTGAAGTATCAGTGTGATAATGCAACTGGAGATTATTCCTTGCTTTTGCTGCATGTGCAGTGAGGGTGCGGAGGGTGCTATGCTCCACACAGTAATTAAGACAGCAGGGCTAATGGCAGCTCCACTTTGTTTGGACTGTAAAGGAGCTTACAGTCTTGTGCAACTCTGTGCTATGGTAAGGGAGACGAGACAGTCATACATCAGATTTTAAATGCTTAAGCCCCAAAGTCATATATATCTCTTCTGCCCTCAGCCTGTTGGGCAAAACTGATAATCACATGACTCCATCCTACACTAAAGGGGCTATCAAGGAACACTTGATATTTTCATTTTATATGGCTGTTGTAACAATACCACAAATTTAGCGGTTTATAGGAACACAAATTTACTGTGCACAGTTTGGAGGTCAGAAATCCTAAAATGAATGTTGGCACTTGTGATCTTTCTGGAGGCCCTGGCAATTCATTTGACTGACTTTTACAGCTTGTAAAACTCTCCTGATCCCACTGGTTATAGTTCTGTATCACATAGTATTTTCAACCTCTGTTTTCATCATCATATTGACTTTTCTCCAACTTTGACCTCATTTCTTCCTTCTTATAAGTATCCTTTATGATTACATTAGGCCCTCCTGGATAAAACAAAATAATCTCTTCTATTGGGATTGAACCATGTGGAGATTCAGACTTAAAATAGTATAAATAAATGAGTGACACATAAAAAAGTCTTTGTTGGAAACATCTTCAGGGCTCCGCAAGGAAGCCTGTGTGGATGAAAGGAGCAGAAGGGAGAGTGGTGAGATGAAGGTCAGGGAGGTAGAGGTGGCGTGGGCGAAACAAGTTCACGAAGGGCTTTCCTTGTCCACTGCATGACGATTTGGGCCCTCATTTTCAATGAGTTGGGAAGCCATTGGAAGGTGTTGACAAGATGAGTTAACATAATTTTGGACTAGTCTATAGAGTTGAAAAAAAAGCCTGGAAGGAGAAAATCAAAGTGAGTTAAATCAGAAGTTTTAAATTATTTTTTGGTTCTGATATTTAATTGAATGATAGTTATTCCTTGAAATATATTGAGCTTTATTGGAGTACCCCCTGTCCCATTTTTGAAAACATCTTATAAAAATAATAAACAAAAACACCTTATGCATACATTATAAATCATAAACATTACCTTAGGAGTATTTTATTCTAGAATGACTATTACATCAAGTTTGTTATTCTGTTTTTTAAAATTTTTATATATTCTTATTATATTTTTATCCAATCATTTTCATCTTTTTGAGGAAAGACTTTTCTACTGTGATGATGGATTTGATTAGATTTTTCCTTGAAATTTCTCTTTACAATTACATATATTTTTGCTTTATATATTTTGAAGCTATATGATTAGGTATATAACAATATTTTTTTCTTGGTGAAATTTTTTTTTATTATCTTCATGCATTGGGATCACTTTTATTCTTAATAGATCTTTATTGTCAAGTAGTCTATTTATTACCAATATATCAGCATCAACATTTTTTATTTTATTTTTTAAGATTTTATTGATTTATTTTTAGACAAGGGTAGTGGGGGAGAGAAACATCAATGTGTGGTTGCCTGTCACATGTCCCCTACCGGGAATCTGGCCCACAACCCAGGCATGTGCCCTGACTGGGAATTGGACCTGCAACCCTTTGGTTCACAGGTTGCTCTCAATCCACTGAGCCACACCAGCCAGGGCCCCAACTTTTTTAAAATTAATGTACAGTTGGTATTCCTTCTTCCTTAGTTGTATTTCCAACTTGCCTATACCTTTCAAGTTTAGCTATTTTAAATAGCTTAAAATTATAATACAAGGGTTTTGGATATTCATTTAATAGATATACATCATAATAAATAATTTACCTTATATGTATCTTATAAGTTATTTATCACTAAATATGTAGAAGCTATATTACTATGTCCTACTAAATATAGGCCAATTTGACAAATATGGGCATTTAAACACTGGAATATACTCTGGCACCGAGGCCCTTACATTCTACTTGTTTAGGCAGTTTATGCTTGTGAAAATGTATAACAATAAAAGTATCATTTAGACTTCTATATACCAAGTTCTAAATAAATGGTCCACATAGTTAAGTACTAACTTTTCTTCATGAAGACATATATTTAATCTTTGTCCTTTGAGGTTCAGTGTTTGTAGTTTTGTGTTTTTTTCTATATTTAGCACAACTTTTGAGCAGCTGGAATAACATTTAATTTGAAAGAACAAACAAACAAAAAATAAACAATGCCATCCTACAAGCAGCTGGATTATCTGTTTAAATTGTTTGAAGTTGCAATTTTAAGGAGGTCTGAGTATATTTAGTTCTAAGCAAATTTAAGTCAAAGAGTTTCTGTAAGTAGAAAAATAAATTAAGATTCCATTACTTAGAAAATTTAAAAATAAAAGAATCTGAAGTAATAGTTACTTGAAGGTGACATTAATTAACAATAAACTGATTCTAATTAAAATAAACTGATGAACAAAATAGAAACAGAAGCATGGAGACATGGAGCAGACTGACAATGTCAGAGAGGAGAGGGGAGGGAGGGACCAAGTGAAAGAAGGGAAAGGAGATTAGGCAAAGCACAAATATGCATAACCTGTGGACACAAATGACTGTGTGGTGATGGGCAGAGGGAAGGGACACAGGGGCTTGGTGGAGGTCGGCCAAAGGGGAAAAAATGGGGACTTCTGTAATAGTGTCAAAAACAAAAAGGAAAAAAATAAAGTAACATGCTCTTTGATATCTGTAGTAGAATTGGAAGTTTCTGTACTCTGATATATTAACAACTATAAAGCAAAAAAAAAAAACAAGTAACAAATAGTGAATGGACAAAAAAAACTGTAAAGTTTATCATCTTAATATTTATATCATTACAGAAAAATTATAAAAGTTAGTTATAAAAATATTATATAACAAAATATGTTGGATGCAGCTAATGCAGTACTTTGAGAAAATTTTACTTAAATGTTCACTGAAAAACCAACAAATTAAGAAGTTAGGAAAAGAAAAACAATAAAAAGTATAAGCAGAAATAGAATAAATATGAATTAAATAATAAGAATACATATAATAGAGAGGAACAAATTGCAAGTATATATATTAAAATGATAAAATAGAAAAAGTTTCTGGCAGTTTGATCAGGAAAGAAAAGAAAAACCTTAATAGTCATTATTATAAAGCTCATATAGTGTTAGTAAAGAGTATGTAACCCTCTTACCTGACTTAGTGAACACTATTTTCTTTTGTTTTTCAATAGTTATCTCATCTATGTTTTCAAAAGAGACTTTTTTAACTTTCAAGATCTCACCTTTAACAGGAACCTAAACAACAAAACAAAGAAACAAGTAAAATATAACAAAAGACACTGAAATAGAGTTGTCAGTGACCAGAGGGGAGAGGGGAGGGAATTTCAGGGGAGAAGGGAAGGGTTTACAGGAACAAATATAGAGGACACATGGACAAAACTAGGGGTGTTGGAAAGGGGAGGGAAGAGGGGAGGAATGGGTGGGTGGGCTGGACGGGGAATAAAGGATAGAAACTGTACTGAATAAACTAAAATAAAAAATTAAAAAAAAAAACAACAAACAAAAAACAAAAAAAGCCTATATGGTGCTCACTAATTAAGGTGAGAAGATTTTCCAGAAAGAAAGTCAATCAGTTTTGGGAACAAAAAATAGAGCAAGGCCCAACTTGCTCTATTGACAGTGTCACAACATTTCTAGGAAAAGATAATCTCTATATTATGCAAATGATTTCACTGAGTGAAAATTCCTTCCAACTAGTTTTATGAGGCAAGTATTCCAATATAACCCTACACCAAAATCAGATAAGGATATTCTATGTATTAGAGTTCTCCAAAGAAACATAACTAATAGCATTTATGTATGGAGAGAAAGAAACAGATTTATATTAAGGAATAGGCTCACATGATAATGCATGCTAACTTGTCTGGAGATCTATGGAGAGAGTTGCAAGCTGGAGACCCAGTGAAGCTGAGGCTGCTTTTCCCATCTGAATCCAAAGTCCTGAGAACCAGGAGAACCAATGTAGTTCTCATGAGAAGCCAGGCAGGAACAGCCAATGCTTCAATTGAATCTCAAAGCTGGAAAAAGCCTATGTCCCAGTTGAAAGGAAGTCTGGCAGAAAGAATTTTCTCTTATTTGGAGAAAGGTCAGTGTTTTGTTCTATTTAGGCTTTTGATTGGATTAGAGCATTTTTAATTATTAATGCTTTATTTTTAACTTGTACTTATGATACTAGACATTTCTTTAGTGAATGGAGGCAATTAAAATAAATATGTGAAGATTGCAAAGGTGGAGCCCAACATTATTATTTATGGGCACAATTATCTTCCCTAGAAATATGCATAAGAGAATTTAGCATTTTTAGGAGATATAACTAGAAAATAAAATTACATTATAATAAGATTTTGAAGTATAGAGTTTACTTCAAAATTAAAATAATCATGAAACTAACACAAATGTGAAGGTCTTATTGGAGAAAGTGAACACTATTGAAAGGAGATGGAAAAGCAACAAATATGCCACATTAATAATATGGATAATGATATTTTGGAAATATCAATTCTTCTCAAATTTAAAATAAATTCAGTATTATTATTCAGTATTTCCTGTAGTCACAGGAAAACAAAATTCAAGTTCTAAACATGTGGAAAAGTAAAAGACTAGTAATATGTAATTTTGAATAAAAACAAGGTGTGTGTCCTACTTTACTAGAGGCCATGATTTATTATTAGATAGAAATCAAAATTTTATGGTAAAAGAAAAATGATAGGTACTCATCAGTGTAACTGAATCAATTTCAGACACATTATTTTGTATTCTTAAAAAGGATTTGAGAAAGAAGACTTCAACTAACTGTGCTAGTACAATAGGCTTCCATGTGGGGAAAAAAATGAATTAAGTCATGTTCACCATATAGAAAAAAAATCCATGTAAATTAAATTATACATACAAAAATTAACATCAAGATATAAGAGGATATCCTTATATACTTGAGGTAATGATATGCTTCCTTAAAAAAGAGTCATCCACAGTATGAAGTAAAAATTATTGCAATTAACTTTAATAAAAAATCATCAATCAATAAATAAAGTGAAAAGACAGCTCACAATGGGGAGAAAATATTTATTGCAGTTATGTGAAAGGTACCAGTCTGGAATGTAGAATTTACGTAGCAATAAGAAGCACACACACACACACACACACACACCAATAGAAAACAAACAATTCATAGAAGAAATGTGATTGGCCAATAAACACGTCAAGATTCAGAACTTCAGTAGTAAAGATGAAAATGCAAAATAATTAAATTATTCATAAAAATAGTATTACACAGAATATAATTTCATTCTCATTAGATTTACAGTTTTTTAATGTGCCAATTGCAAGTGTAGGGGAAGATGTAAAACAACATGCGCTCAAATTGGTGCAAACGTTTCCAGGAACGAATTGATAATATCTGCTCCAAGCTATAAAAAACTTAACACAACCCTAACACATGCATTTCACGAGATATAGAAAAGAATGTTCATACACATGTTGTTTCAAAAGAAAAAAGAAAATCTAAAAGCTTCTTATGAGAAACAAACAAAAAAATGCATTGTTGTTCGTCCCTGTAATAGAATGCTCTAGCATACTAATTTTATTTTTTCCAATAATTTATCTCTTAATCTTAGTGATAGGTTTGGATAATCACTGTATTATTTTACACCTTTTTAAATATTTTTAATTACTGAATTATACAGGGTCTGACACAAATAATGCCCCTTATTTTATTACAAAATATTTTATTACAATATCATAAACATGTAATTCTGTAACACAACAATATCACACTCAAGCATACCATATGACATTTTAGGTAAAATGTTCAAATTAAAACTATTATACCCATATTATTACCCTACTAATCACACTCTAGCAGGCCTTACTTATGCTGCACATGTATTATGCTAGGAAGATAAGCAAAAGCAAGCACAGCTCATGAAAAAGTAGGGCTTGTGAGGGAGCCTTGAGGTGGCATGTCCTTTAGCCCAAGGTGTCAACAATGAGAATAAAAATACCCTCCAAGAAAAACTCCTTGGATTTAACTCTGCCCAAATTCATAACCAGAGCCCAGCAGCCATTGTTTACCAAGGCATTTCATGCACACTGCATTTCAGTGAGAAGCCACAGAATGGGCTGTCAAGTCTACTGACAAAAGGTCCTAGAATTGTATTTTGTCTAATAAGACTGAGACTTCCCCATCCAATCAGAGCAGTACAGCTATATTTGTGCAGATTTGTGCAGTCCATTTTCATTTCTTTAGAAATGGACCATTCAGGGATGGGGAAGGGTCTTTTTTCTATATAAGCCAGCCTCCACTATGTCTTGGGGGAGCTCACTTGGGACTCTTTCCCTGGCTTGAACCGTAACCCTGAGCCATAACCCTGAGCTGTAACACTG
The DNA here is from genome assembly GCA_028533065.1 of Trachops cirrhosus. NCBI lineage: Eukaryota > Metazoa > Chordata > Mammalia > Chiroptera > Phyllostomidae > Trachops > Trachops cirrhosus. The sequence goes on along the minus strand of CM052543.1, from coordinate 94,404,003 downwards.
GCACTTATAATACTGAGCTGCAGCACCTGGACTACTTCACTTAAGCCATTTCACTTGGATAAAGTCTCTCCCTTCCAAATACCCCAGACTGAGGATTCCTGTGGTATTGAATTTTTTGACAGCATACTTCAATCGACAAAGGCTATTGCTCCTTTGGAAATAGCCACATCAGAGGTAAAATTCCAATTTAGTCATGCTTATTTTCCTTTGGAATTGTTCTGAAATATGTCCACTCCTCTTCATTTCTATAATCATCAGCTGTCATAACCTTTCACCTGAGCAGTTGCAAAAATTTCTGAACTGGTCTCTATGCAACTATTTATGATCCCTTTCAATCCATTCCCCACACTGTACTGTATTTTAGTTTAAAAGTCTGTGTTTAGATCCTTACATGGTTTTCTATTTATCTGGTTGTAGGGTAAATGGAGGCAGTCTGACTTCACCACCCAGGTGCCTGGGTAACTAAAGGAAGCAGTGTTCCCATGACCTTGGAGGGGCCTGATAAGTAGTGTTCTCATAGCCTTAAGACTGGGTCTGATAAACTGTTCCCATGACATGAAGTGGGCTTGATGCGCAGAATCATGCTGTGTTACTTAATTTTCTGACTGGAAGCTGGCTTTGTTTGCCTCCAGTACTTAAGCCAGTAGGGATTCCCTGCTAGGTACCATGACATGTGCCACACAAGGGGACACATGACATGCAGTGTGCCATGTAGGACATACAGAAAGACATGCAGCTGCAGCATGTGTGGCTTGCCCACCTGTGAATAAAGGCATGTAAAGCATCCCCATGACTCCGCACTTTTTCTTCCATTCCTCTGAATCTAGAGTGGACCTGCTAGGCCTGACAGTCTATAACACGCTGGTGATAACATTAAAATATGTAACTTGATCTCAAAACTTTGCATCATCTTGCTTCAGTCAAACTCTGTTCACAGTACCCCAGTCTTTTCATTTTTATGATTTAGCCCCATTTCCTCCCCCATCAGGGCCTTTGCATATGCTTTTACCCTCTTTTTGCTTAATAAAATTCTTGTCTTACTTTATTTCTTAATTAAAAAATCACTGCCTAGGGAAGTCTTCTTTGAATATCCAGACAGTATCTGGTTTACCCTTAATATGCTTTCATGATTCCTTATCACTTTTCTTAATCATTTTATTAATATCTTTTATTTCCACCATGTTGAGGCCCCACATGAATAATTATGTCCACTATGCTCCTCCTGGTAACCCTATTACCTAGTATATCACTGGCATGTAGCTGGTATAATAAATAAATATTGGCTACATAAGAGATAGATAAAATTCTGTCCATGGGAATTCTATTTAGAGAAAGCCCTGAATTATTTTAAGAAAAAATTTAGAAAAAAATATATGTGTCTTTCTGTGAAAGCTAATACTCTAAAGATTTCTGAATATAAAATATATATTTTTGTGGAGGAGAAAAAGAAAGAGAAAGAGGAGAGGGAAAATGAGGAGGAGGAAGGGAGGGGAGAGAGAGGAGAACAAAGATGAGATGCAGGGAGAGGAGGGGGAGTTTTAAAACGCGATATGAAGTTCACAGGAAAAAAGAGTGAAGAGGTGAAAGGCATGCACTGTAATTCATTCACCCATTCACTTATTTAGTTGGCTACTCATTCAGTTATTATTTATTGCAATTTTTGCATATGCTAGGCACAGGAGCTACATCTATAAACAAAACAGACTAAGATTGTTCTCATTGCATACAGTATAATAATACAAATATTTAAAAGTAATTGAGCAAATGAACAATGTTATTTGAAATAGTTTGTGCTGGGTCCTATGGATAAAACAGGACATACTGTGCCAGGGTTACATATGTTATGAGGGAAGGGGTATGTGATTTACTCACTTCTCAATATTGAGTAAAAGTTATACAAAAAAATAATGACAGTATAAAAACAGAGTTCTCCACTTAAGGTCATTATCCACTGAGTGAAGATAGCACAAAAGCAAGATGCAGGAGGTTAAAAGGAGGAGAGAACAATCATGGAAATTGATAGAAACTATGGACAACATTCTGGATTGACACCGGTTTAGAAAATGGGGTTTGGGCCAAATTTACCCATGTTTCTGAGGGAGAAAGGAGCCATAACTGATATCAAGTCTACACTGGAATGAATAAACATATCTAAATTGTTTATAAATACTTAATTATATCAAATACTGCAGTTCCTAATCTAAATTCATGCAAAGATGTAGGCATCTGTAGTATAGAGATTACAACTTTGTCTTCTTTCATTAAAAAATATGAAATTTAATAGCTGAATTTTGAGGATATCAAAGTTAAATTAGGGGATATTTGACATATAAGAAGTGAAATTTGGGGAACATTGTATTATCTTGATCCTGTCTCCATTCCTTTGATTTTTATAAGTGAAAAAACAAAGAAACTGAGTAGAAACTTTGGAAGTGAATGTTTTGTTATCTGGGAAAAAGGAGTCACATTTATTGAGGAGTCTATAGAAGAACATGTAAAAAAGTAAAGTAAGAAATAAACAAATACCTTATTTTTTATTTTGAAACTAATAAAGAAAACAGATGTGACAAGCTGATTCCACTTGCCACCCCAGTTCCATTTTTTGCTTTCACTACACTGCTTTATGTCCATTCCAGGTGACCTGTGTAAAACATATCCAGAGTTCATATGCCACTGGTATTTCAAAAAGGTTAGGGCACTGAGGATCCTGCCAAAAGATGAGAGGGAGAAAGTTTAGGTATTTGTTCTTCTGGCTCACATGCTGCAACACAGCTGAGGTTGAGATGACTATATGATTTTTCTGCTAAACTGGGATTTGAGAGTAAAAGAGGCACTACTAATGGTTACATGTGTATAAGAAGTATAAACCCCAACTGGCCCAGGCAAACTTGCATTTATATTCAGCCTAATTTGGGCTATATTTCTCAGTTAAAGGTCAAGGCATGCTGTTTGACATGATTCCTCTGCTCACCAGGAATCTCTGTGTTTTAGAGATTGTTTCTTAAATATCAGCATGCATCAGAATTACCTGTTTAAACATAGATGACTAGGCCCCAACCTCAGAGTTTTTGATTTAGGTTAAGCTTGAAAATCTGCATGTTGAACTTATTCCCAGGTGGTGCTAATACTGCTGGTCCCAGGTTCATGCTTGGAGAACCATTGCCCTCATTCTTTAGGGTGCAGAAAAGCTTTGCTGTACTAGCCATGAGTCTCTTGGCTATTTTAAGTGGACCTCGTACATTTGTCTACATTTTTATATATAGCAACTTTGTAAATAATTCTTGAATTATTCAGGATATTATGCAACTATGAAAATCAGAGGTTATAAGTTATAACCTCATTATAACTCCTTAAAGTTATCTTTAGACAAAATAGATTCAGGGCTGGCCCTTGCCTCATGGTGAGGGTGATTGCTTTTGTAGGGCATTGCAAAGATCTTAAAAACCTGGTGCAAATGGAGCCATTTAATATACAGCTACAGCAGCCATTCCAGAGAAAATGCCTTGTACAACTAACACCATGGATCTTTGGAGTATCTGAACTGGATGATACAAACTTTGGACAAGGCCAAAACTAGCATTGTTCTACAAAGAACTCTTTGGAAAGCTAGTAAGAAAGCAGTCATTTTGACCATAAGAACTAATTATGGACATTCTTTAGAATTAGTAACCAGCCGTGTATAGCTGAAGAGCAACTAAGTTTGTTAATAGCAATAGAAAACCTTTTCTTCTAATCATGTAGTTATCATGCTTCCGTTTCTCACAAACATCCCTTGCCTTCACCCTCAAATCAGGATATAATTTGTGTTTCTACCTGAATCTATGCCCCTGGATTGCGACTCTTTTCTTTTTAATCTCAAATAAATGCTTATTGCTTCTCACTTTGGCTTTTTATTTCAAGGTTAACATACATCACTATAACAAATGTTCAAACCTGTAAGAATTTTTATGAATTTGTCTGAGCCAAACTGACGTCAATTGCAGGGAAGCAAAATCTCAACAGATTGAGAAAATGCTCTGGAGAATGGCAGATGTAAGGGGGTTACATGAAATCCATTGGTGATAGTTGAGGGAGGCAGGAGAAAGCAGAGAATGGAAATCTTTGGGACTCGATAAAAAGTAAAACAAATAGACACATACTTCTTTTACATTGATGGGTACAGGATAGTTAACAGTTAAGAATTAACAGGATAATAACAATGAGGGGTTCTGTGGTCTCCTGCTCTGGTGGGACATTATACCCTGAGGGTCTGGAAAAAGGAACTTACCATGACATTCCAAATGTATATTATTATAGATACAAAAAGATAATAAACAGGCTCAGTTAAGGTAAAGGTTGACCTTTGTCAAGGAAGGTAAGTGCCTACGACATGATTATCTGCCATGACTTGGTTTTAGTTAGGAAATTTCAATTTCAGACCATCCTATGTGGTTACTTTAAGTCTCTGAGTTTGTAAAGGCATCATGCAGGCCTCCCCTTAGGTTGTCAGGTTTACTATGGTGTCAGAATGGGGACCTGAAGTGGTCTCAGCTACGTGGGTAGGCATCCCCTGAAACTAGGGACAGTACCTATATGGGGCTTTTGCACTCACCACTTCCAGGAACCACCATCTCCCATTACTGGAAGACCTCTTGGGCTCAGACCTCTTTGGTTGAGGTCAGGTGACTTTCTCTAAAATGGTGAGGAGCTTCTCTCAGAGTTAGTGACTGTCCCAAGGACAATTGTCTTAATGCTAGCATTTGGCTGCTGCCACAGGAGTTTGCTACCACGTGGACAGTTTTCCACAGGAGGGACTTCTTCATGGCTTTCATATTTATAAGTTCCCTGGGTTAGGGAGGGGGATGAGCATCTCACAGGGGTTATATTTTACCCTGGTGGGTGAGTATTCATTCTCATTGCACAATTTTGTTCCTTTTCTTTGTCTGCTGTGCCATTTGTCATAAGAAGGAAATTTCATTGTGAGTTATATGCCCATGAGGTAAAAGCTATTGCTAAAGGAATCTTGGAAGCCAAAACTGCAAAACTGGTGGGCATAAGCTGAAGATTTAAGAGTCAGAACTGTGCTGACCACCTTAAATAAAGGCACCTATGATAGAAAAAGTTGGTCACAGAATAGGTTAGACTGACATTAGGTCACCTTCCAACCTCAAGTAAATTTCTAAGCGAGAAGGTATTGGTAAAATAGCACAATCCCCACGCCTGCCTGTAGCACATGACTTTTATGTGTCAGTTGGGATCCAAGAGATTCAAGATTTAGCTAAAGCTATTAATATGCATGTAAAAAGAAATTGGATAAAGTTTTTTCTTTAGTTTTGAAAGTTTGGTTTTTGACTTATGAGAATACATTTTTTGGTTTCTGCCATCCTAAAGGTACATATATTGGTGTGCATGTGGCACCAAATTTGCCTGGGAATTCCAGGCAACTGGATCCAGCAGGTCAAAAGCACAAGAAAATACCTGGGGCTTGCAATTCTTTCGTCTTTTTCTGTACAACCTTGCCAGCTCTCTGGGAAATTTATTTAATATGGGACTCTCATACTCTAAAAGATCCCAAGAAGTCTTTTTCAGAAACTCCAGATAGTTATATGTACATATATTTTGGACCTTCCTCTTGTGCCTTTTAAATAAAATAAACCAACTTAACCAAAATAACTTAAAGGCCATTTTGGAGAAACTTTGTTTTAGGTAAGTTCCTAAGTCCCCACTCCCTGCACCTCCACTTAAAAGGAGAGCAGGTTTGAAACATCTTGGAGACAATAGGATGTATATTTTGATTGGTATGCAGGGCTCCTAAAAGATAAAATGACTTCAAAAACAGATCTAAAAGGACTATTTTTAAAAACTTTGGCCTTTTAAGTAGGTAACCTTAATATAGGCACTTAAAAGCAATGGTCTCCATAAGCCTTCAATAAGATTTGTGGAAGTAGGCTAATGAAAAATTAAAGATATGAGTTAGCTGAAACAAAGGACTATAAAAGATCAATTAGTTATTGATTCTTTCTCTTTCAGGAGTTACTCAGTGATTGAAATAATCTTGCAGAATTGAAAGCTGATATTCAAAGTCAGATAGAAATATTTTGGCCTCTTAAGCTATTTCCCAGGTCCTCCTATAAAAAAAATCAGGGTATAGTTCATCTGGAAGCAAGTACCTTTGTTCTGTAAATCTCTACAAAATCAGTAAACACAGCTTGCTGCTGCCTGAAGCTGATCCTGACTGATGTAATCAGTGGAACTTGAAACCAAAGAAAAAGAGCTAGGAAAGTGTTGTGTGTGTGTGTGTGTGTGTTTGAAGCATAAGGGTCCAGGCAACATGGCATGGTAAGCATGTAACAGGGTGCAGCCAGGGCCCCGCAAAAAAGGGATTTGTAATGGGGTCCAGAACTCGGGATGTCCAGGAAATATTAAAAATATAGGATGTCCTCACACCTACAAGTCTGAACTGGGGGATGGAACACATGGAGCGGGGCCATTGAGAGCTATTTTGCATATCCATAGTTTTACAAATAACCTCAGGCATAGTCATTTAACATATCTGTAACTTTTGACTGGTTTCATAGATATGTTAAGTAGCTGTGGCCTTGCTTTGAGCCAGGAAGATGGGAGTGACATCCACACAGGACTTAACTGGGAGGCAACTCCCTCTGGTTAAAGTGCCTGCATGAAGCTTGGGGATGGTTGGCTCCATACCACGGGGCCACACCTGCCAGGACTTACTATGGCAGCCCAGGAAAGCTGGAAAAATATGGGAATGTTGGCAGGTATACCAATTGTGAGAGGAGTCAGAAATAGGGATGCAGAGAAAGATTTAAACCTAGGCATGGCATCCATGTGGGTTAGAACCATATGGTCTTGAGGTTGGGGAAAACATGTTTGTTTTTTTTTTGAGTTGTGGAACCATGCTGTTTTGGGTCTCCCTTCACCACCCAGCTTAGGGAGCTGAAAGCAAGATATAGCAGTGATGCAGAGTTTTCTCTTAGCAGTTTGGGATAATGAAAGAGAGACATTGCAGGAAGGAAAGGACATGAGAAGGTGCCATGCAGGTTTGGATTAAGAACTGGAGATCCCGATGACAGAGCTGATGGTGCTGGGAACTGTGGGAGTCCTGCCAGCCTAGCACGGATTACTGGGAAGAACTGGGGTCTACCTGAGCCACAGACTTCTAATTCTTTTCCTGAGATATGGTACCCTGGACTAGGCAAAGTGGGGAAGGAAGGACTATGTGTGTTTGTAGGTGTTATAAGGGACTTTGGGATTTTAACAAAGACATTAAGTCATTACTCTAAGTTTGTATAATTGTGAATAAATATTTTCTTTCCTTCTCACCAAACTCTGGCATTGAGAACCGTAATTCCCTGGTGGCAGACAAGCTGAACTTAGTATGGCGGACCCCAGGAGAAGGTGCAGTCCATTTAGTAATAGTATCTTGTCCCCACCCTCGATTTGTTCTATTATAGGCAGACATGGCTTACCTCTTTGCACAACCACATCAAAATTACATCTAAAATATAGAACACCCATTACTTAGAACCTTCAGAAATTGAGTTGAATGGAAGTCTGACAACTACAGAATTAAAGAAAACACTTCCATCCAGACTGGTAGGAGGGGTACAGACACAAAACGGGATGGTCTCACACCCATGTGTGGTGGATAAAAATTCGGGAGGGACGTCTCAGGAGTGGGCAGTACCAGCTCCACACCAGGCCCCCTAGCCCAGGGTTCTAGTGCCAGGAAGATAAGTACCCACAATTTCTGCCTGCAAAAAACAGTAGGGATTGAGTTGGTAGTGAAACTGCTGGAGTCCCAAGCAGTTCCTCTTAAAGAACACACAAATGGACTCAACTCACCTGCTCAGACTCACTCCCTCTGAGCTCCAGCACCTGGATGGCAGCTTGAAAGGCACTAGTGGCCTACTGGGAGAGACTGAAGTCTCTGACATCAGGGGAGCATAGGCCATTGACCCTTTTCTGAGCCTTTTCCCAGTAGAGCCACAGAGCCAGCGGGCTGGTGTCATATTTGAGACTCCATCAGCTTGGCTAACACTGTTTGACTTGCCTTGGAGATCCCCAGAGACCCTGCCCCACTCAACTTATGGGCCCACCAAAGCTGCTTTTCCATATGATTGTCTAGTCTTGGCTCATACCTCACAACTTCCTCAATACTATCAAACAAGCAACAGCTAGCCTCAGTGAGCTCCAGGCCAGGCACTAGCAGAAGCCAGATTTGTTTCACAGCTTGGCTTTGCTTGGGAATTTCCAAGCTCAGCCCAATTAGCAGCCTTCTCACATTGCTTCATAGCTCAGGAAGTGTGGCCCCGGGCAAAACAGGTGGAGGCTGACCTTGGCCTGTACCACCTGAGAACCACCAGGACCAGTGAACCTGGTGGACAGCTACAGACCACTTTGGAGCACCACCACCTTGCCTCTGCACAGCTGATTCTCCATGGAGGGTGGAGGTTTTTGGTAAATGTTCATAGCCAATCCTTACAGCTGACTGGTCCGAGTAAATCCATCCATTAATCTGTCAACAGCAACCAAGGCTCAACTACAAGAGGAGGGAATACTCAGCCCACAGGAAGGTCTCACCTCAGATACTCATCTTGGGTATAGGGGAGGCTGTACCACTGGACTCTACATGACAACCTACTATATTAAGGCATACTACAAAGACATGGAGTCAAAGTAGCTCTACCGAATACATAGTAACAAGCACAGGGAGGCTGCCAAAATGAGAAGACAAAGAAATATGGCCCAAAGAAAGAACAGATAAAAACTCCAGAAAAAAGATCTAAATGAAATGGAGATAAGCAATCTATCAGATGCAGAGTTCAAAACACAGCCCTGGTTGTGGTCTGTAGCCCTGATTACGGTTTATATCCCTGGCTGGTGTAGCTCAGTGGATTCCCAGTCAGGGCACATGCCTGTGTTGTAGGTCAGGTCCCCAGTAGGGGATACATGAGAGGCAACCACACATTGATATTTCTCTCCATCTCTTTCTCCCTCCCTTCCTTTCTCTCTAAAAATAAATAAATAAAATCTTTAAAAAAAAAACCACTGTTTATAAGGAACTCCTCAAGGAACTTAGTGAGGACCTCAACAGCATAAAAAAGATCCAGTCAGAAATGAAGCATTCATTAACTGAAATAAAGAACAACTTACAGGAAAACAACAGTAGAGTGGATGAAGCCAAGAATCAATCAATGATTTGGAATGTAAGGAAGCAATAAACAACCAATCAGAACAATAAGAAGAAAAAAGAATTTTAAAAAATGAGGGTAGGATAAGCAGCCTCTGGGACAACCTCAAGAGGTTCAACATTCACATCATAAAAGTGTCAGAAGGAGAAGAGAAAGCAGAAGAAATAGAAATCTCTTTGACAAAATAATGAAAGAGAACTTCCTTAAATTGGCAAAGGGAATAGACATGCAAGTCCAAGTAACACATAAAGTCCCAATCAAGTTGGACCCAAAGAGGACCACAACAAGACACATCATAATTTAATGCCAAAGGTTAAAGATAAAGAGAAAATCTTATAAGCAGCAAGAGAAAAGCCGAGAGTTACCTACGAAGGAGTTCCCATGAGACTCATTTGTCAGAAGAAACTTTGCAGGGAAGAAGGGTCTGGCAAGAAGTGTATTCAAAGTGATGAAAAGCAAGGACCTATACTGATAATCTAGAATGGAAGGACAAAGTACTTCCCAGATAAGGTAAAGCTAAAGAATTCATCATCATCAAGCCATTATAACATGAAATTGTTACAGAGCAGACCCAGGGGGGTGAGATGAATGATATACTATTACTGAATGGCTCCCTCATTCTCTCAAGGGATCCCCCCACCCATACTAGATTTGTCTTTCCCACAGCCAGGGAAAGACGTTTCAGTGCCAAAGACTGGTGGAAAGGAAAGGAATTATTTATTCAAAATGTTATGCAGACTTACAATACTAAAGTCCTTTAGAATACCCACAAATGCACAGTCCTTCCTTCTCCCTCTGCCTAGTCCAGGGAACTGTGTCTCAGGAAAAGTAGTAGGAGTCTGTGGCTCAGGAAGCCCCTCAGTTCCCAGCACCATCAGCTGTGTCGCTGCCATGATCTCCAGTTAATCCAAAATCATGCAGCACCTTCTCATGGCCCACCAGCAAGTGTCCCTTCACTCCTTACCTTTCCAGCAAGGTCTCTCCTGCTTCCTAAACCACGTGACAAAAGGGAGCACCCCAAAGCCTTGTGGTCCCTACTAATCCAGCATGGCTGCCACACCTGGGTTTAAATTCCAGCACCAATCTTCCTCTGCAGTCCCATTTCTGACTCCTCCCACAATCAGTTACACTGGCCAGCATTCCGGTATTTTTTCTGGCCTTTCTTGACTGCCATAGTAAGTCTGCGCAGGCGTGGCCCCATGGCCTGGAGCCAATCATCTCCAAGCTCTTACAAAGGCTCTGTAACCAGGGGGAGTTGCCTCCCAGTTTCACCTTGGGCAGAAGTCACTCTCATCCCCCTGGCTCAAAGCATAGCCACAGCCATTTAACATATCCAAGAAACAAGTTAAAACTTCTAGATATGTTAAATGACTATGCCAGAGGTTATTTGCAAAACTGTTGTTATGCAAAACAACTCTCAATGGCCCTGCTCCATGTGTTCCATCCCCCAGTTCAGACCTGTGGGGGTGAGGACATCCTATATTTTTAATATTTCCTGGATACCCTGAGTTCTGGATCCCATTACAAATCTTTCTTTGGTGGGGGAGGGGGTCCCTGGCTGCACCCTTTTACTAAATGTTGAAGGGATTTATTTAAGAAAAAGAAGATCAAAACAATGAATAGTAAAATGACAACAAACTCACAACTATCAACAAGTGAATCTAAAAAGTAAAAACAAAAACAAACTAAGCAAACAACCAGAACAGGAACAGAATCATAGATAAGGGGATAATTTGGAGGGTTATCAGCTGGGAGGGAGAAAGGGGAGATAGGGGGAAATTGTGCAGGAATCTAGAAGTATAATTGGTAGGAACAATGTAGGCAGGGGCATGTTAAGAATTTTATAGGGAAGGCAGAAGCCAGATTAACTTACACACATGATTGATGGACATGAACGAAGGGGGGAGGATTGCTGGAGGAAAGGGGTGTTCTGGGTGGAGGGAGGCAAAGGGAAAAAGTTGGGATAACTGCAACAGCATAATCAATAAAACATACTTGAAAAAAAAAAAGCTTAAGGGACTATGAAGGCACCCTTACCTAAATTTAGCCCCTCCCCTTCAGCCTCCTTAAAATTGTCAAGGACAAATACAAATCTTAAAATTTTTCTCCATGGATAGTAAAAATGGTAGCTATCTGAATATATAAACTTAGCTTACTCCAACTGTTCTTTATGAAGTACTGAGCTTTGCGTTATTGTATCTGTCTCATGGTTAAAATTTTAAAATAAAACTTCAAGGACTTCAGTTGCATATGTCTCTATATTTGTATGTTTGTCGATATATGTATTATAGAACTTTGATACTTTTCTACTTCTGGATGATATTACTAAATTGATTTGTAAAGAGCTCTGACTCATAGGTATTAAACACATATAAATTTAAATAAAAGGAAAATCAAACCCATATTTTTTCAGGTTATGAAAAAATATTTAGTATTAGAGATAATTTAATTTTTGATTTAATTAAAGTAGACATCTCAGAGTTATCAACACTGAATATAATATTTTTATTTTACCTAGGTGTGCTAGAATACAAATAAGTTTATGTTATTTGTTAGTAAAAAAATATAACGGTATAATAATATTTTAACATATTAGTAAATTAAATAAATGTAAGTAGAGTAAGAGTTTTAAGGTGTAATAGTTATGTGTTATGGTATTTATTCTTAAAAATAGCTTCTAAAGCTTTAGTTCTCTGCTAAGTTGAGTTAAATAATAAAAATGTATTAAGTATCTAGATTACTTCCAAAGAAAATACTGAAACACTTATTGGTAAATAAGTCTAGGCTTACCAACTTTTAGCTTCTTATTATAAGGAAAATAAAAGATAAATTGGATCTAATAATAAATTTCATACTTTGTGAGGAAGCATTTTTTCTAAAAATTATGAAATATATCTGTCAATAAAATGTATACATAAGATATTAAGATGTTTAAGTGTTAAAAATTTTAATTAATATGGATATAAATTTATATATTTTTTGTGAAAAAATGGAGATGCGATTTTGAGGGAAATAAAGTAATTCTGTAATATAAAATTGATTCTTTTTTAATGGGTAAAAGAACTAGAGATGAACCAAAATGGACATAGAAAGTTGAAGGTTTGGGAAAAGAAATCTTGAGAAATTTGTTCTAAGTTTTAATATTTATGATGTGCTTATATAAGACTAAAATTAAAAATTATTTCATCTGCTAAAAAGACAGTTTTCCTGTACCATTGTATGCTCCTAATAAGAGATTATAAAAGAAAACTAAAGAGATTGTTTTATTAAAATAATTATCTGTATTCTTTATTATCAGATTCTTTAATTACTTAAGTAAACTGAGTATAAATAATATTAAAAGAGCTAAATTTTGCTTACAACTGTTTAACTTTTGTGGTTGTCTGCAAAGTCTGTTTTACTCTTGTTAAGTGGGAGTTGTCTCACAATGACCTATGATCCTTTTTAAAGTGTTTTAAAACCTTTGATATTTTTGACAAACTTTCCAAAAGTCAAATTTTAAAATTGAGTCTCTCTTAACCTGAAAATATAAGATTTTTCAAGAAGCATTCCTGAAATATTTCAAAGGATCTCTCTCTCTGTCTCTCCCTAAAAAGGAGATATTAAACTAATTAGTGTATTTAATAGTGTTAACATTACATGAGAAGCATTATCAAAGAAAAAATAATAATTATTGTGTATTTGTGGGAATGTCTAATTATTAGCATAAATGTTCCAAAAATTATATAAAATATCTAAATATATAATATGTAATGTTATCAGTTATAATTACAGATATTGTCTTAAAAGATTATATGTTACAATAATTACCTTCACTAAAAACATTACTGTTAGTCCTTATTTTACAAAAATTAATTAATTAATTTTATTGTTGTTCAAGTACAGTTGTCTCCATTTTCCTGCCACCACTTTCCCCCAGCCCACCCACCCCCACTTCCCACCCTCAATTCTATCCCCCTTTGGTTTTGTCCATGGGTCCCTTACACATGTTCCTTGATGACCCTTTCCCTTCTTTCCCCCATTACCCCCCTCCTCCCTCATTTCTGTAATTGTTAGTTTGTTCTTTATTTCAGTGTCTCTAGTTATATTTTGCTTGCCTGTTTGTTTTATTGATAGGTTCCACTTATAGGTGAGATCATATGGTATTTGTCTTTCAGTGCCTGGCTTATTTCACTTAGCATAATGCTCTCCAGTTCCATCCATGCTGTCACAAAGGGTAGGAGATCCTTCTTTCCTTCTGCTGAGTAGTATTCCATTGTATAAATGTACCATAGTTTTCTGATCCACTTATTTACTGATGGGCACTTAGGTTGCTGCCAAGCACTTGGCTATTGTAAATTGTACTGCTGTGAACTAGCCATCAGATAGGTGCAAGTTAATACCACAATGAGATACCACTTCACACTGGTCAGAATGGTCATCATAACCAAATCAACAAACAATAAGTGCTGGTGAGAAAGTGGAGAAAAGGGAACCCTAGTACACTCTTGGTGGGATTGCAGACTGGTGCAGCCACTGGGAAAACAGTATGGAATTTCCTCAGAAAACTAAAAATGGAAATTTCTTTTGACCCAGTTATTCTGGTGCTGGGATTATACTCTAAGAATCCTGAAACACCATTTGAAAAGAACCTATGCACCCCAATGTTCATAGCAGCACAATTTACAATATTATCTCTTCTAAACCTTAGATCTGCCTTCTTTGGTAAATATAAGCTTTCACTCTTTGAAATAATTACAGGTCAACCTATGCATTTAGATATATCTGCCTTTGATAACCAGTTCATTAAAAGAAATAAATAAATTAAACACCAAAACTTATAACCAAAAAAGCTTCTGCACATAACTCCACTACCCAGCCAACAAAAGATTTAAAATTAAAAAGGGAACAGACAACATCTGCTGTAAACAGCTACTCAGAGTTCAGACCAGGCCTATGCAATCAAGAACATTGTCTTAGCTCTGCTCCTTATCCTTTGCACATTACTCCTGCTTTATAATACTGAAGATTTCCTTCAATTTTGAATAAGCCAGCATTTCTGGGATGCCCCAGATTATTGATATTTTTAAAATACTGTTACTCCTCATTGCTTTTTTCATGTTGATTGCCCTATTAAAGTAAGGTCACTTTATTAATTGGTGGTTTTGGAACGTGCTCCAAGGATCCTGCCTTTGCAGAACACATTGCAACTGCAGTGCTTGCTATTGAGCTTATTTTTTTTCTATGGGCATATTTTGATCAGTCCCTTTCTATCTCACAAATGAGGTCTATAGTAGGTAATGATTTAAGAGGTCACATCTATTTTGTTATGTGAACAATCAGAAACTCGGCATTTGGCATCACCCTTAAATCTGCATCACAGATTAAAATGTGAAACCGGTTGTATACACCGCCCAGGATGTTCAATACCTGGCAGTGTCAACCCCAGTAGAGCTGCCGGATTTGGAAGAGTAGTTTTCTTGGGTAGGCACTACTTGGAGTGAATACATAATTTTTAATTCATCTAAAATTTTAGTAAACATTGCTAATCTGTCACTAAAGTAATAGCTGCCAAAACAACAACAACAACAACAACAACTTTGGATTTTCCCATACAAGTTGTATTAGACATTTGAATGTTTTGATTATATCCAAACTGAACTAAGTTGGGTTTTCAGTTTTTTATGCCTCTTATTTGTACTGGGATAAACACTTCTGTCAAAATACAGAACTAGATAAGAACCCAGTCGGGCACAGGTGAAATGGTTAAATGTGGTGCCCACTAAACAATCCATGATTCTTTGATCTCATTAGTTAGCTGCCCTCAGTATTGCCTCCTGGTTCAGATCTACTCTTTAAACTGACTGAGTTTAGCATTTTGTATGTTTTGGAATTTTTGCTGTTATAAATATTGGACTGTTTTTCATAGTGTATTGTTACATGAACGCCATGCAGATAATGGTCACTCAGTACTTTGAGATGATCATTAAGGCCTATGAGACCTCCTGTGAGAAATGTCAGGAACTGAAGAAGACATTTTCCTTTAAAGGAACATATCAGTAAAAACCTCCTCTTTTCTGGAACTTTTGTTGCTCAAATGTAGCTGAAGGTTCCTAAGGAAACCACTTTCCCTCCTACGCGGCACAGGGATGCTCTTTCCTGATGATGACAGATCCACAGTGACATGACATACTGGAAATGACCATCTACAAGGTTTTTAACAACTGATCAGTGTTCCTTTCTAATGATTGATCAGTGATGCTTTGAAAAAAAGATCTTGATAAAGAGGAGGAAATGTGAAAAGTAGACATAAGTGGAGCCATTTTAAAATAGAGCTAGAATACTCATTCCAGAGGCATTGCCTTGCATGACTTACCCTATTAGAATGTTTAAACGGGGTGAAACAACTTTTGGACTAGGCCAAAATAACATTGTCTTTAAAATGACTGTTTGTAAAGTTAACAGGAAAGCAGCCGTCCTGACCACAAGGACTGATGATTATGGACATTCTTTGGAATCTATAACCAACCATGTATAGCTAAGGAGTAACTTAGCTTATTAGCACCAAGAGAAATATTTCCCTTCTATTCATGCAATTACTTCTTTTCATTTTCTCATAAAATGCCATTGCCTTTATCCTAGAATTGGGACACAGCTTCAGTTGCTGTCTGAGTCCATGCCTCTGTATTATAATTTTTGGGCATTTCAAATAGGTTTTCCTTGGCTTTGTGTTTTATTTTCAAGTTTAATTAAAATAATAATTATTTATGTGATTCAAGCATGTCTTTACCACATTCTTTCTTTGAAATAGATCCTACTGAAGATCTATGCCCTCTGGCCTTTTTTTAATTTTGTCTAGAATGTCAAAGTTTATGACATCAGGAAGAGGAATGATGGAGAAAACAGAACGTAGAAATGGATCCATATTCAGTGAATGACCCACAGACTTTGGATGATTAATTCATCAAAGTGCATCCTCAGAAAGTGTCATAATTATTTAAGGGGGAAAATAAAGTATTACCAAGACTGAGCTGGTGATTTCAATCATTTTAATGTTCACCAGAATACCTTAAGAAATTTTTTATTGATGTCTAGTCAAATGAATATAATTTGAGAATACCTTCAGCTGAACCAGCAACTCTCCTGTCTACTCATAAAATAAATTGAAAGTTGTTGCCCAAGTACAGGGAGAGGGAAAATAATACAAATTAAATGGAAGCACAATGATTTGTGCTTTCAAAGAGGCTTTGCTCCACTTCACAAATGTAATTTTTACATCAGCCACAGTCAGCATGGTCCTATAAACACTTTGGAGGTTGGCTGATGTGGTAAAAGGGATTTAAGAAAAAAATATTCTCAAAAGCAATACTCAGATTTCATAATGTCAGATGAACTAAAACAAAATGTTTGTATGTATCTAAGATATATTTTTAACACATTATTTTCCTCTCTGAGACATCAGAGCATCTTAATCCGCTATGTATGAAGGGGTACCCTGCAAATTGGAATTTATTTATTAAAAACTATGTATTTATTCTTACATGTTTAAACTTCATCACCTTCAAAGTACTCTCTACTTGATGCAATAGACCTATCAAGATGTTTTTTCCACTGCTCAAAACAGTTTTTGAACTTGTCTATTTTGATATCTTTTAGTACTTTTGCTATTTTTTTATTTCATCTCTTCCATATCAGCAAAACATTCTCCTTTGAGGACTTTTTCATCCAGGGAAACAAAAAAAAGGAGCCCAGGGGTGAGAACAGGTGAATACGGAGTGTGGGACTTGGGAGTCATGCCATTTTTGGTCAAAAACTGCTGAACACTCAGTGCGGTGTGGGTAGGTGCACTCGTAAATCACTCATCATGAAATGGGCAAACGTGTTGAAAGAGTCTTCAAAACAATTCATTGAGGCTGAACGTAGCCTCTGGCAACAATGCCGGCTGGTACACTGATACAGATCAGTTCCTAGAACACTCATCTAGCAGGGGAAGCCTGTATTACAAGGGGCCCACCATCCAGAAGATAATTCCATTTTTGGTTTTTTGATATGTTTTGGTCCCTCTTCAGACTGTCTAGAACTTTTGCAAGTACCAACATTTTCCTGGTTTCCCAAAAATCCACTGTGGAATTTGATTGCATTCATATGGTCTTCTCAGTATTATTATCTGCCTGTAATTCTTTCTAATACTTCTATGCAGCTTTAAGTTCACATTGGTACCAGTTAATGGCAGAGTAAGGATTCAAATCTGGGTAGGGACAACTCTAAAGACAACTCCTAACCATCAAACAATTCTGCATCTTCAGCCCAAATGTCTTTCATATCTATTAAGATTTCTTTCTTTCCTGTTTACATAGAATATCCATTCCTTAATTCACTTCTTGAAATAACATTTGCTAAATTCAGTCCTATTTCAGGTAGCATACTGTGACTGAATGATCCAGTATTCTGAGCAAAAAGAAAGGCACCAACCAGTTTTTAAGCAATAAACTCCTTGAGAACAGAGACTATCTTTTGTTCACATCTGCAGTCTTTTGATAGGCAGGGCCCTAATAGAAATGTGGTCTAACCTCCATAGAAGCACAAGCAGAAGATTCATAGGTGGTGCTGTTTAACAGTGGTGGGCCTGCAGGAAGGTCTCACAGAAGATGTGCCATTTTAAGTTACAGATGTGATTAAGGAAGGATATTGTAAGACCACAGACAAAAAGAGCTGAACACAAACACAGTATCCTTGGTGGTGCATTTTATTCTCACAGGAGTATAGATTGGGAATTTTGAAACTACATTATTTATAGAATAAGGTTGAATGGATAGATAAATAAACAAATAAGCAAATGTGATCCAGATTCTCAATGATGGAAAAAAATTACGAAAAAGGGAAGAGTGGCAGCTAGAATAAAGCCTTAGGCATCAATATAGACTCATCAAAACACACATACACACCCAGAGATACATACAGAATTAAGTACAGATTTGTATATGCATGATTAGTGTGTATGTTTGTGTGTTCATGTGTCTATATGTATAGTTTTCTTAGTGCTACTCATGGAAAGGGACCAGAAGCAGTCACACATGACAGCAATAAGCATACCTGGCATGTCTTAGTTTCTAATACCATTCTCCAACAGCAGTGAGAAGATGCTCTTTACATTTTACCAATAGCTCCTTGGTAAAAATGGCTGACTCCAGGCTTTAAGTAAGAAAAATAATGACAAGTCTGTGCAACTTTCAATGCCAGAATTTAAAAAGGAAATACTAAAAAATAAAAGTAAGAACAGATAATAATGAGTTTATACTTATACAAATAAATAATTAAGTAAACAAAAGTGATGGGGAGCTGTGACAACCTTTTCTTGTAAAAGAATTTAGATAAATAATCTGTAAATCATGAAGAAAACAGAAAATCATTATTCATTATATTATTATAAATAATTTCCTGGGCAAGATTCATTAAAGAATGTAGAAATACGTGGATGAAATGTAAGCAGAAACAGAATATTTACATAATCTTGAAGTGTGTTACTGCAAATATTTAGTAATTTCAAAGGGAAAAATGTAAATTTACAATAGAGAAACCTGTCAGACATCACCTTAGTCAAGTTCTCGAGTATAACATCATTACTTAAAAACGCCAACCTCAGGTACCTCCTAAAAGCATGCACTGGAGACACATTCACTCTGTGTTTCCTTCCCATAAGTTCACAGCCTCAGTCTAAAAATGATGAAAACCAGGCAACCAAGTTGAGGCACATTCTACACATTAACTGACCCCCCAAAAGAAACATGAAAATTATGAAAAGTAAAAAACATATATCATGAAAGACAAGAAAGACTGAGGAACTCTCTGAGATTGGGGAAGACTACAGACATGACAAATCCATGTGGGTCCTGAGTCAGATTTTAAAACAGACATTAGTGGAGAAAACAGTTAAATTAGTTAGTATATTTTATCAAGGTTAATAAGGTAAATAAATATGGTAATGGAAGTAGTAGATTAAAGGGAAATTGAATGAATGTTCTATGCAAACTTTTTGTATGTAGTATATTTCTAATTTATTTGCAAATTTAAAATGATCTCAGAAATTTAAAACAGTCTTAAAAAGAAATCCTTTAGTTTGCCCAAGCTTTGAGGAAGGCTGCTATCAAAATCTTGCCTGTTGCCATGGCTTACATAAAGGGTATGGTCTACAAGACACAGAATTTAGAGTGGTTACCTTCCTCTTCAGAGGATGTCTGAGGAGCTTGAGCAAGCCTCCCTTGGGAGGATGATAGACCACACAGGGAAATGGGTGTACACTTAGTATTTGGAGATGGCTATAAACCTGGTTTAGCCACTCAGTGGAGGAAAAGAAATCATAAAACACTGTTTACAAAGTCCTTGTGATAACACAGAAAAATATTCAGCCTGATGTTATAAGAAAACTAAAATAAAATGTACACTATATAATAACTGTGTAAAAACAAACCTAGTCAGAAGGGAAAAACATACTCACTGCATCTTTGAAAAACAATGAACAGGTCAAGTATGACTGGAGCACAAGGTGAATGAGAATAGATAATGGGGCTCACATGTAGGTAGACAAAAATTGTGGAAAAACCTTCATGGACATCTTGCAGAATTTGATATTGGCATTGATAAGGGGTCTGGTGGCTTTAGACTCTCTGTGACCCAGACTTCTAGATGGGCTTGCCTCTGACCCAGGACTTATTAATGTGAAGCAAATCTTCTTCTTGTCAAGCCTCCTAGGCATCATGCTGGAAGAGGTCTGATAAAGAAACTCAGATAACAGTGTTAATGTATCCATTATGGCAAAGTTATAGTTGTTACTTCCAAGAAAAGCTTTTTAGACCAACTTGTTTACTGGGAAAGCTTCATAAAATTTATTTTTAAAAGTCTGAGAATGTCAGTTGTTGATATTTGCATCAAGACACTGGAAAATATTACCATCATTCTTAGTGGGAAAAAGCAATAGAATTATTATTATTTTTAATTGGGAGAGATATAGATTGAATATTTATTTGTGTATAAACTACAATAGTTTTTATTGCTTCAAGCCCATTAACAGTATTTAATCATAAAAATGATTAAAAGGTTTTAAAAACAGGTTTTATTTAAAGAACTGAAGGCCACTTGAATTTAAACCAAAGTGTCATCAATATGCACCAATATGGCTAATGATAGGAAGGGACTATGACTCATAAAATAAATTAAGAAGCAAAATTAGCACAGTTTTATATTTTTGATGATGGACTGGGGCCAATATCTTTTTTTTATGTGTTTGATGTAGCTTATTTGTATCAATCAAAAGCTCTCAGTCTGCACATCCGCTGGAAGTAAAATAGAGTTCACTTCAGTGAAGGACAAGTCGACACACTGCTCCGTGCACAGGGGCAACGCTTTTCTTCTCCGGAGCTAAACAATACTTTCACTATAAAGACAATGGAAACCCCAGAGTAAGAGCTAAAATTCAAACTGAGTCTAGCCCATGAAAGTGCAAGATTTTAGGTTAAGAAAGACCACGATCTAACTCACATTTCACTAGGCTTGGTCAACCGTGGTTCTAGGAATAATTGACATCAGTCAGGAAATCTGAGGGAGCCAAGGTGAAAAGTTAGTATCTTTTGTAATAATTTAAGTGAAAGTCAAGGGAGGCTTGGGCCTGCATGTGTCTGGTAATGTTGCTGAGCAGTGGTAAAAATCTGAGTCTCCTTAGAAGGTAAAGCAGAAAGATTTGCTGATAAATTGAATGTGAAATATGGAAAAAATAAAGAAATTGTTACTGAATGAATCTGATTAAACTAAAAGAATGTTATTTCCTGGAAGAATATTCTATAATAGAGGCATTGCATATAGTTTTTTCTTCTAGGAGTCAAATTTAATAAAATTTTGTTCTAAAGGAGTGGATGAGATTAAAAAATAAGCAAGTTCACTTTTAACAGGAAAAAACAGAGAGTAAAACTTGACTCCTTTTGTTCAAAATTCCACCTAAGCCTGGGTTGATCTAAGATGATATGTATCTTGGAAAATGAACCAATAATATACAGAAGTTTTAAGTATGCAATGGCTGTCAAGAATGTAAAAAAAATGAGTTGTCTTTTATGATCTCCATTTTAAACAGACACTTAGGATTTTTTCCATATTTTATTAACTGTGTTTTGTTAATTCTTTGTTATTTCTTTACTATTTCTTATTTGTTTCACATTCATTATTTAAGTTTTACCCTTAATTCCACTACTTATTTTTTCTTTATAAAATTCTCTACACATTTGATTTATGGAATCTACTGTTCTTTTTTTTTAATTTAAGCTCTTTTATTTTGTAAATAAATTCCTAATTTCCCATAGCAGCTTTATTTTGTTATATAAACTCATATTTCAGTGACATGCGATTGTTTTTCTTTTTTTAAAATATATTCTATTGATTATGCTATTACTGTTGTCCCATTATCCCCCCTTCATTCCCCTCTACCCTGCACACCCTCTCCCACACACATTCCCCCACTTTAGTTCATGTCCATGTGTCATAAGTCCTTTAGCTTTTACATTTCCCAGACTATTCTTGCCCTCCCCCTGTCTATTTTTTATCTACCATCTATGCTACTTATTCTCTGTACCTTTCCCCCCTCTCTCCTCCTCCCAATCCCCTGTTGCTAACCCTCCATGTGATCTCCATTTCTGTGCTTCTGTTCCTGTTCTAGTTGTTTGCTTAGTTTCTTTTTGTTTTTGTTTTAGGTGTGGTTGTTAATAATTGTGAGTTTGCTGTCATTTTACTGTACATGTTTTTTATCTTCTTTTCCTTTGATAAGTCCCTTTAACATTTCATAAAATAAAGGTTTGGTGATGATGAACTCCTTGAACGTGACCTTATCTGAGGAGTACTTTATCTGCCCTTCCATTCTAAATGAAAGCTTTGCTGGATAGAGCAATCTGGGATGTATGTCCTTGCCTTTCATGACTTGGAATACGTCTTTCTAGCCCTTTCTTGCCTGTAAGGTCTCTTTTGAGAAATCAGCTGACAGTCTGATGGGAACTTGTGGTGTCCGCCCTGCCTGGTTTCAGGAGCCGTAACCCCCCCTGGCTAAGGCTGAGTGAGAAACCTCCCAGAACTGGGAGGCCTAAGGAGACAAAACTTATTTCCCTGAACATGGGCACTGGCTGCTCTGCTATTCCCTTCAGCTTGGTCGGATAGTCAATGACAGGCAACCATTCTCTGGAAAGAACGGACCTAAGACAGACACGATCACATGGAAATAAGCCATCAGGGAAGAGACTCAAGGGGCTGTGGAAGTAAGGGAGTGATCGACATCACCCCTGCCCCCTCGGCTTTGAAAATAGCCTGAGTCCTTGTTCTGGATGTGAGAAATCCAAGTATCCTGGCTGTCTTTGTCTCCTCCGTCCGACTCAGGGTCTGCAGAAATAGCAGGGGCGGTGAGGCTCAGACTAGAGTCGGCAGACACCTGGGGTGAATTGGACCTGAGGCATAAGATATGTAAAATCCTGTGAGACCTGCTTGCTAGGATGCTCTTAGATGTGTAGGCTCTGGCAGGAAACTAGACTAATCAATCCTGTATCTGTTAGGTGATACCAGCCCCAAAACCCAGCGTGAGACTTTTGAACCCTATGTAAATTATCTACCTGTTTTGATCTTCCCTGCTAGACAATGAATCCACATTCTGTATCTGCTCACCTACCCAATAGTACCTAATAAAAAGCCTATTGAGGTGGCGGCTTGGGGCCCTCTCCTTTGAGAGAGTGGCCAGGCCACTCGGAGGCACCCTCCCCTTGAGAGGGTAGCCATGACGTCCCTATTCCTCCACAGGACTCGGTAGTCCATGAGTATGTTTCTCTCGTCTCTTGCGAGCCATCTACAACGTTTGCGGTCACCGCAGGCCAGTGGACTGCAATAGCAACTCCTTTGTAGGTGACTGTCCCCTTATGCCTTGATGCTTCTAGGATTCTCTCCTTCATTTTTATCATGGCTAATGTAATTATGATGTGCCTTGGTGTGTTCCAACTTGGGTCCAACTTCTTTGGGACTCTCTGAGCTTCCTGAACTTCCTGGAAGTAAGATTGGGAAGTAAGAAGTAAGATTCTATTTCCTTTGCCAGATTGGGGAAGTTCTCCTTTATTATTTGTTCAAATATCTTTTCTACTTGTTGTTTTTCCTCTTCTCCTTCTGGTACCCCTATAATTCAGATGTTGGAATGTTTAAAGATGTCCTGGAGGTTCCTAAGCCTCTCCTCATTTTTTTGAATTCTTATTTCTTCATTCTTTTCTGGTTGTATATTTTTTTTCTTCCTTCTGGTCCACTCCATTGATGTGAGACCCATCTTTCATTCCATCACTATTAGATCCCTGTGCATTTTTCTTCCTTTCACTGATTGTAGCCTTATTTTTTCATCTAATTTGTGACCAAAATCAACCAATTCTGTGAGCATCCTAATCACCAGTGCTTTGAACTGTTCATCTGATAGGTTGGCTATCTCTTGGTCACTTAAAAGGATGGGTTCTGAGTCTTTCAGTTGTTCTTCTGTTTGAGCCATCTCTCTCTCTCTCTCTCTCTCTCTCTCTTTTTTTTTTTTTTGGTCTGGTTGTGCCTGTTGCATATGAGGGGCAGATCCTTAGGTGTTCATCAGGGCGGGGCACCCCAGTTGCTGGGTTGTGATGCTGTATGTGGGGGTGGGGTCCAAGAGGGAACAATGGCGCTTGCTCTGCTCTCTGTCTAACCTCAGTCCCTTCCACCACTTCCCCCAAGAAAACTGGGCCCCTCTGGTGCCAATTCTTGTGTGGGTGGGTTTGTGCACCCTGTGGGATTTTCCAATGACCTCTCCTGTGAGACTGGGAGTCTCTCCCTGCTCCTCAACCCCCACAGGTGTTTTCAATCAGTGCCCCAAGGCTCTATTTCCCAGTGCTGGGATCCTAGGTTGGGCACAGTGCTTTGCTTCACAGTCGCTGCCTCATTGGGTCTGCTGGTTGCCACCCCTCAACCAGGGTCTGCCAGCCACCGCTTGTGTACCCAGGGTCTGCTCCCTGCAGTCTTGCAAGCCCCAGTTGCCTTACGCATCGGGTCCCAATGCTCTCTGCTCCATGACCTGCGCCTGGCTGTCCGACTCTGCCCCTCCTACCAGTCTGGATGAACGTGTCTATTTTAACTCCTTGGGGGTCCAATTTTCATACAGTTCAATTTTCTGTTGGTTATGGTTGTTATTCTATTTCTAAGTTGTTGTTGTCTGTATCTTGGTTGTGCGAGGAAGCACAGTGTGTCTACCTATGCTTCCATCTTGGCCGGAAGTCTGAATCTACTGTTCTTGTTTTGTGGAAACTTTTCAGTCTCTATCAGGAGCTATTTCTTCTCTACTTTCACACAAATACTCTTCACCTGAGAGATTTTATTTATGATTTTTCTGATGCATAATGACAAAGATTAAGTCTTTCTTATACACTAGGTTCTCAAATATTTGTTGAATAAACAAATTAGGAAACATAGCAATGAGTCTTAAAATGTAATAACATACAATATGTGTCCAGAAAGTATCCACCCACGTATCACGAAAAACAGAGACATTTATTGAAAGAGATACAAGATACAAGAAACATTGTACACAGGACAATGATACCTCAGCCCCTTCAAAGTTGGCACTTTGGGATCTCACACACTTCTCCTAGTCACCATCAGCTGCTTCATCATATTTCCCTGAATCTCATCAAGGGTCTGAAATCTCTTCCCTTTCAAAGGTGATTTTAGTTTTAGGAAAAGCCAGAAGTTGCAAGGCACAAAAATGTAGGCCTGAGTCACCTGGGTGATTTGATGTTTCTCTGAAAAACTCTGCAAGAGATGTAATGAATGAGCAGGCACATTGTCATGATGAAGCTACCAGTCACCAGTTGCCCATAGCTGAGGCCTTCTGAATCATTGATATAGTTTCTGCAGAAGAATGTTCAAGCTTAACACAAAGTCTGATGTAGATTTGTTGCTCTACTCACTCAGTTATTTTGAATGTGATGGCTACACAGTACACATGCTCACTCCATGCACCTACCACCCCCTCTGATCAGTACAGTGAAGTCATCATTGCTCACGCATGCACATTCCAGCCCACTCTCCTTGGCTGCCAGGTTACATTGATGTCACACAAACCATTCTTATTATATTAACAATGGCTGGACTTTTTCCATACAGACATCATATCTAGGTGGGATGAAATCACACAGAACTTCTGAAAGTCTCTTTTTAAAATGTCAATAAATATTTTGGGAATTTATGCACTGCCATCCCACCCCTACCCTTCTAGCCCACTTATGGTAGAGAGTGGATTATCTATGTACTCTCTTGAGGATGATTGGTTTATAATATCTCTAACTTGGGCTTTTCATTTTTCTCCTAGGGCTTTACCTGCCACTCATAAACTAAAAATATCCAAAATTTCACCTGTAAACCTGAGTCCCCCTTCTTTCAGTACCTCCACTGTTCATTTCTCAATCTTCTGGATATCTTAAATTATGATAAATAGACACTAAAATTACCCTTGCTTCCTGATATATTCACCTTGAACACTGCATCAGGATTTGGGATTGGTCTTTGTGATCATTAGCATATAGCAGAAGTAATGCTCATAAATTACGAAAAAGACTGTGGGTTGGCTCTTGAGTTCTCTCTTCTCTCTTTCTCTGATCACTTGCTGTAGAGGAAACCATGTCAGGAGGAGCCTCACTGACAGCCCTTCATGATGAGAAGCTGGAGCCCTCTGCTAATAGCAATGTGAATGAGCTTGGAATTGATCCAACTTAACATGAGCATAGACTTGGTCCACAGCTTCGCTCCAACCTCCAGAGAAACTGAGCCAGAACCACTCTTCTAAGCCTTTTCCATTTTCCTGATCCTCACAAAACATGTGAATTAATAATTAATTTTGTGTTGTTTTAAGCTACTAAGATTTGGGATCATTTGTTATATAACAATAGACACTAATATGGAATCTAACACTCAGAGTACCCTCAACCTGTTTTTGCATCTGAACTCTGTACACTGGTCAATCAGCACAGTGGCTCACAACCATCCTAAAATTTTCTTTCCCCCACAAGTCATCATATTTAATTGGGCTCCATATACAGCAAATTTATCTTCGTTATTTTTTCTTAATTCTTTTTGTCCTCCTCTCCATTACTTTAAGGCCTAGGACAGAACCATGTGAAATACCACTTGGATTTTTATCACATTAAAATTTAGAACTTTCTGTGCTATATTAGGCCCCTTCATCTGAGATTCTACCTCAGTTCTTTTTTCCTTATTAAAAATAATTACCTTTCTGAATTTAAAATACACTTTCCATGGTATTTTCATGATTTTCCAGGATAAAAATTTTTGAAAAATAGAAAAAAATATGGTGACCTTGTTATTGATCATAACTTATGTAACACTCTGTAGCACACAAGCTATTTTATGTCTGCAGTGAACACAAAACTCAGTAAAATGTCATATTTTAAGCAGGTTTTATTAAATACATTTTACAATTCAGGACACTAAGCTTCAGAGGTTTTATAGACAGTGGTTACATAAAAATAACATTTTAGTGAACTCATGCTGAAATTCTATAATCATTATAATTTTTTAAGATGCATGCAATATAAGTCTCCAAAGGGCAGGAGATTTGTCTTTTACTTTTCTCTATGCTATTATTGCCTAGGATGCATCCTGACACAGATGAGTTAAATATTTGTTGATGGGTGATTTCTAAAAATAATAGTCTACATTGATGAAAACTTAGGTTTAAGCTATTGATACAATTGCTCTAATCCTTTAAAGCTCAGAAAATTTTTCTTCTAAGTAAACAATGCTGAACAAGAGGATCATCAAGAAAATTTTATTGATCTTGATGAAAGCAAATCATCTTGCTTTTTCAAGCCCAACCATTGTGATCCTTTACATAATCCATTGAGCATTTAGACTATGTACTTATAAACATCTGTGTGTCTATTTATAATTTTCATTATTCTTGGAATGTTCTCTATCTCCCATCCTTTTTCTGCTTACCATAATCTTCCATTTTCTCCACATTCATTAAAATCTTTGCAAGATTTCCACAGTGAAAAGAAGCTCATTTTCCTCAGTGCCTCATGTCTCTTCTATATGAGAGAATTTAATGGGTTTTTCTCTCCATTATAATTGTTTGAATCACTTTTCCTCTATTAAACAACAATAATTTGAAGGGAGTGGCTATGTTCTATTTATGATTTTAGTCTCTATGGGGCTATTATGGACTTTGACATATAATAGAATTTCAGTAATCTCAGTAATTGCTGAATTGAATGAAGCTAAATGCTGAGAAACTTTCCAGACCAGGGAAGTTCTTGTTCTTTTTCCTTTTTTATTTTTTTGGTTGCTGTTTGTTTTTATTTTTAAACAAGCACTATTGCTGCAACAAAGCCAGGCTTTGTTCCTGAGAAATCGTTATGAAGGCAACTTGGTTGAAAAGGCTGCTTTAGGACAAGAATGCTGACCTTTGACCTATATTACACCATCCTTTTCTGGAAGACTACACTTTTACAATGGCAGTAAGCAAAAAGAGGAATCAGTGGCCATAATTTCTGACGCATCTTTCCTTTCTTGTGTTCAGTTCTAAAAGTGGCTCAGTATAGGCACCTTAGAAAAAAACTTGAACAAAAACTAAAAGGTGGGTTGGTAAAAGTGAAGTTGGAGTCACATTTAGCACAAACACCTGGTATACCACCAGCAATACCTAAAGCATTGAAGGGAGAAAAGTCTCTGAATCTGCTTTGACTTAACTAATAGCAAACATGGTAAAGAACACCTGAACAGAGGTCGTGAGTTGCTCCACCTACACATCAGATTTATGGTCACAGAAAAATTGTAAATCAAGTAAGGAGCCACCAATGCCTTCATGTTTGGATGTCAGACATATCAGCCCATGGCTACAGTTCTGTTTTTCTTTAACAATTGTTACTCTCAAGTGTAGAGTGGAGGTGTGGCATCCTTTTCCCCTTTGCTTTGACAAAAAATCTGTGTTTGGTTACAAAACCTTATATTTCCATTTTCCTATGTTGTTTCTAGAGGTTAAGCTGCTCACTTTGATTCAAGACTTTAAGGTTATGACAGCCTTGTACTCTCCATGAACCTGGCACACCATCTCTAGGCAGCTGGCCAGGAAAGGTTGACTGACATGGGCTCGGATTAGCTCTGCACCAAAGGGGCCATCTTCATACCCACCGGTTCAGCAAATAAGTTTCCTTAGAATGCTTTCTCTTTCTGCATTCCATTGCCGTTAAGTGTTTCTCTAGGGAAAACATCCAAATTGCTCTTTTTCCATATTTTTTTCAGACTATTTGTGCCCTCTGCCTGGGTCAGGAGTATTTTTATATTTTTGACTATTTCATGTTTACCAAGATGGCCTCACTATGGAATTAAATGCTCTAAACAACCTTCTCTTTTCATACCCCCTCAGGCCAAGTTTCATTCTGAAGACCCCATACTAAATGTGAGATTCTTACACTGAATTCCCTAATTTATGGAAAAGAGTGGATGGATGGCAAGAACTGCATTGAGTTACATTCAAACTTGTGCTTTCCCAATACCTCTGGAATAGGCTTGTGTGCATAGACTCTTTAAAAGGCTTAACTGCTTCCTCACATATGCTGCCACTGAGAATTTAGTACATGGCTGATTTTCCCTAAAAGTGATCTCCACACCCACAGGTCAGGTGTCTTCCCTTCTATAGTTACTTACTCCTCGTAGGTTTCAGTGAAAACCTCCCACAGACCCCTGCCAGTGAATAAACATTGTGATATTCAAATGTGTCCAAGTGTTCAATCCATGACTTGAATAGGCATTTCTTTGGGTTTGCTTTTAAGGTGTACCTGTAAGATATGTTACATATGTCTGTATTTTCCAGATACAGAAGACTATGTAATGAGTGTCTAATAATATGGGCCTTGGAATCAGATCCCATGGTTCATTGCCTAGCACTGTCACTTTCTAGTCTTGTGACATTTAAGTGAATAAGTTAACTTTTCTGCCTCCATTTCTACATCATCTGATGTGTGGTGGGGAAGGACAGAGGTTCAGACATCAGCGTGTGGTCACCTCACTGAGTAAAAAGATGGGGAATGAGATGAATTCTAGGGCAGAGAAGCCCAGGCATAGTATGGAAGAAAACCTCTGGTCAAGGGATGCACTGTTAAACTACTAGGAAATAGCAAATTATAAAGAAGAGACTGAGTTATGATTTACCTAAACCTTCTGAAAAGCTGAGGGCTTTCTTGATATAAACTTGTGTGCTTGGAAGGGAGGGAGTGGAGGACATCCTAAATGAGTAATATCAATTCCTTACTTCAATAAATAAAGCTTTTGCAAGACCCTAATTTTACCCAATACAAAGGGCTTCCCAGGCTATAGTTGATTTCCATGTGGAAAAGGGGCCCATGCTGACTCTTCTAAGACAACTCCAAGAAGCCGTAAGAGCTAAGCCTACAAACATTCCTCCAAACTTCCCTTCCACTGTTTTCTCTAGCTCTTGCCAGCAGCCATCCCTTGCATCTCACTGCAGAACAAGACAACTGTCCTTTTTTTAAATTTAGTTTCTCAAATCCATGTTTTTCTTTTCCTTCCTAGTTTCACTGGAGTTAATTACTGGTGTGGAAGAAGAAGCCAGCAGTCTACATTATTTATTCAGTGACAAGGAAGTTCAACTTGCTTTCCTAATTCTAAGCGCATGTTGTGCTGCTTATCTTTTTTCCCTTTCGTGTGGCGAATTGCCACTCATCTGCACATCTCAAGTCATTTGTGACTTAGTCTCTGAGAGTTATTCTGTTTTTGTTTTTGTTTCTGTAGATAGAATAAGTGTTTCTTTTTGCATTACTGTGGTACTTAGTACAAGGCTCTATCACTGTTCTTTTGAATTGTGTTGTTCTCCTTTCTTCACTGTGTGCCATTATGTCCAGGAAGAGATATCTATCTTTGAATCTTGAACTCCAAGTACAGAATCTGGCTCATTGTATGTATCCACTAAGTGTTGTTGAATACACACATTGTATTACAAGTGTGAATTAAAAGAAAAAAGAACACACGCTAAAGTGATCTGTGAGGACAAAATTTTGAATAGAACCTAGGTCTCCTGATTTTCCTTTCCATTACCCTTCTCAAATAATTTATAAAGTCTCCAAAATGCAATCTTAAAACAATATTAATTCCCTAGCAGAAAATAAAGTGGAAAGTGTCATAAGAGGCCTTGAGTCTAAATGGGCAAGCTGTGTCACACAGTATAATCAGATAGAGCATCATTAATATAAACAAGTATTCTGAAGAAGCTTAACAACTCATGTAATGAAATTACAAGCATAAATAAATTGCAACAGAAAGAATGAAAAAATTAAAGAATACTAACCAGGATGGACAGGGCAGAGGTTAATGGCTTGAGATTACCAATTCAAAAACAGTAGAGAGGTAGATGGGACCCTGGGTTTTAGAAAGGTCATTACAGAGTACAATGCCTTTAAAAGAAAAGGCAGCCACTGTAAGTATGAAGAAAATATGTAGGCAGATGGAGAAGAGGTGAGTCCAAAGAAAAGATATAATAAGAAATATCCTTGGGAAGGAAAGCCAGTAGCTAAATTCAATGTGCTTTTAATCTCTATTTTAAGGTCAAGTTTAATGTCAAGTATTTGGAAGACGGTTTAAGTAGGAAAAATCTGTGTATTTTTTTCAGGTTTCTGAGACTATACAATGTAGACAGAGCACTGTAAACTCAAAAAAAAAAAAAGAAACAGGTAATATTTCCCCCTAACTCATATTTAGAGTAATAGTGGTCTGGCCTCTCTGGGCATAGATTATTTCCAGGTTACTATTAATAATTCAGAACTCACACTCCATTCATACTCAGTTGTATTTTTTTTTAAATTCATCTGTCAAGTTGGTCAGAAAAGAGATAAAAATCAATCCTTACTTAACAAGTGAAGTCACTGAGGTGTGGGAGAATGTAGGGTTTTGCATCATCTTGGACTGAGAAATAATTTCTATGTGACTTAGTCTGTTGACATTTTGCTTTGTGTTCATGCATATAATATAAATCTATACCTTGGTGTATTTTGACATTCATGACATGGAAGTCCAGGGGCAAAACACTATACCCATTGACAAGAATTTAAGTCTAAAAGATTCCTTAGGAGTAGCTATACAAAGTCCTTAAT
This sequence comes from Trachops cirrhosus, assembly GCA_028533065.1. Classification (NCBI taxonomy): domain Eukaryota; kingdom Metazoa; phylum Chordata; class Mammalia; order Chiroptera; family Phyllostomidae; genus Trachops; species Trachops cirrhosus. The sequence continues at coordinate 94,372,628 of CM052543.1, read as the reverse complement.
TAGAGATGATGAAACTGAGACAACTAAAATTTAAATGAATACATTTTTAAATAACAAAAAAAGTTATCCTTAGTACCAGAGTTAGTTCATGATACAGTCAAGACCAGAATGCAACTTTATTCTTTCCCTGTACTGTTTTCTGTTTGAGACAAAACTATTTCTATGTCCTGATTAAGAAAATCATAATTCATGTTCCAATAAAACCTCATGACCTTCAAGCATGAAAGCTAACATTAATCTAGTCAAACTAGGTCATGTGATATGAGGGATGTGAAAGGATCTTTCCACCTCTGAAATGAAATAAATTATAAATTACAAGTAAGTAAAAGAAAATAAATAACATAAAATAAAATCACTAGATCTATCTTCTGTATGGAATCTGGTTTAAGATTTTAAATAACACTGCAAAAATATTACCTTCAAATGAAAATAATTGTTTTTCTAGAAAATGAATCTATTAATTAGATTAGCACATATTAATTTACCATATCTTAGTCATTTATCCCAAAGAAAACTAAAAAGATAAGATAGCATTTGATGGAGGAGTGGAATTAAAAATATGAAGCATTATTGAAGAATGCATATTCCACTGGTAGAAAAGACTGAGGTTTTCCTACCTTTGGAAAATAGAACAAATATTCTGGTGTCTCCTCTATTTTTTATATTTATTTGAACACAAATATTCTGGTTTTCTATTAATATTATTATACCTTGAATATCTTATAGTTAAAACACTATTTCATGGATCTCTTATTCTAGACCACACAGAGAAAGATCATCACATTGGAAGATTTAGTAGGTAGCTTCTAAAATAGTCTACCATAATGCCAATTCCTGCTTTCCATAATTTTATATCACCCCCTCTCACCTTATATCCAGTCACACAGAATTAGTTTGTGTGACCAATAGCATATGGCAGAAGTAATATTGTGTGTCTTCTGATATTAGGTGACCAAAGTACAACTTTCACTTTGAACTTTCTCTCTTTCTTCTTCCTTCTCCTGTCTCCTCTCCCTTTTTTCTCCTCCATTTTCTCCTCTTTTTTCCCTGTCTCTTTTTTTCTTTTTCCTTCCCATTTTCCTCTTGCCCTCTATCTTTTACTCTGAGCAAAGTAGCTACCTTGTCTTGAGGACACTCTGGCAGTTTGGTGAGCTTTGTGGAGAGGCTCATGTGAAAGTATTGAGACTTCCAGCCAACAGTTAGTGAGAAATTGATGATTCCATCCAACTGCAATAAGATTATTCCACTTAAAAGTACAAGCTTCATAAGTAAAGGCTTTAGAGATGGTACAGGTCTAGCCATCAGCTTGATTACAACCAAATGAGAAGCATTAAGCCAGAATCACCAGGAATCTTAAAATTCAGGAACTGTTAATAAGTTTTGTTGTTTTAAGTGATTATGTTTTGAGATATTTTTTATAGAGCAGTAAATGGATAACTGCTACTTATGCACAGTAAATTTTAGGAAATCATTAATATAAACAGATTTGTTTACATACCTTAACATGGTCAAAAGTGCTGATTGGCCAAAAAAAAATAAGTTCTACCCTTAGTTTATAGCAATGGAATAGCAGCTGAAAATATGACTTCCAAGGAAAAGACAATATTCTCTTTATCCGCCTATATTTATTAGAATATTTTACTAAACGGGAAGCAAGGAGTCTTAATGTTTGTAACTTCTGATTCATCATCAATTTAAATGTTATTAATGTGGCCTGACCCATCATCTCTTTCCTTTCCCATCAGATGTAACATTCTTGTAAATAGCTCAGTTTCAAAATGAATGTAAACTAGTCTGGATGATGATTAGAATCAAAATTAACCTTGGGATTTGTAAGAAAAACATAAACTGCTTTGTAACTCACTGTATTGTTGAGTTTATTTATTTAGAACAGTTTAGTGTTTACTTTTATTAAAAGAAGGTATTGAAAAAGCCATTAAATGAAAAGATTGTTATTTTCATGTGGGTATGAAAATGGCAGAGAGGATAGGTAGAAAAGAGACATGAAAAAACTGGTTAAGATAAGCAATTGAGAAAGACTAACTGAAAATCAGAATTCAGTTCAAACTAAACAGGTGCTATGGGAACCCTACCAAAATGCAAGACAAAATAAATCAAGTGCATACTTCAAGATAGTTATTTATCACTTCCAGACAAGGGCACACCTTCTATTAAAAGTCTACTTCTAGAATAAGCATTAACTGTTTCTTACCACCAAGTACAATGCAAGAAAAAAAAATGTTTTTCCTAGATTCTTCTCATTTAGTTTGAGAAATACCAATGCCACTTAAAGCCTCTGTCCTTCCTCTTTTGCTAAGCTATTCTCATCTTACTTTATACATTCAAGATACTACTTGTCATTATTCAGCATTATTCAGTTCTTAGTTTAATCTATTGAGGCTGGCTGGATCTATAAAGCCAGGTGGTTGAATTGTATAGGTAAGCAAAGAATAAAATTGTGAAGGAGATTTCTGTCATCTTAAACCAGCAGTTCTATTTCTTGGTTTCTTTTGTGATGGATATGGGGGTGGGTGAGAATGTTTGGGTAATCTTTAATGAAAAACAACAAATCATTAATAAAGAAGAAAAGATGAAAAATTCAGCAGAAGAAAGTGATAATAGAAACTTGAGGTGCCACATAGTTAGACAAAAGAGGTACACATCTTGCATAACCATATTGGTAGGCATTTTTTCTTCGAGTAATGTCTCAATTCCTATAGTCTGTTTATAGGTAAACAACCCCAGGACTTATTTAATCATTATACATTCATTTCTATTTTGACCAAATAAACACATTTAATCTATTTGAATAGGATAGGAGTCAGCCCACGACTGTGCCATGTCAATTGGGGCTTGTGATCATTGGATCTTGTTGGCTTTGTTGGTCTAAAACTGAGCTAAGCAGCTGTAAAGATTTTGGGCTTGTTAATTTTGAGGTTACTTTGTATATTTTCTGTATCTTGGGAATGTTACAGATCCTACAGAGCCTTCTAAATAGGTAGTCATATGATGAAGAAATCATTTTAATTAAAAGTATATTAAAAAGAAAAATTCATGATAAAATAACATGTCAAATACTGGCAAGCTCAATGAATGAATGCAATGGTGCTCAGCCACCAATCAGTTTTGTCTGTAGCTGCAGCTCATTTTATTTTTTAGAACTATCTCTAATTAGACTCTTGAAATGTGACCCCACAAACACACTCTAAATTACATTTGACAAACTAGAGATTCAATTCCAAATATTCTGCATGTTCTAATACACAGCAGAGAGTCCAGAGGACATATCCAGCATAGCAAGTGCTGACTAGGAACCTGAACAGAATACATGATGCAAAATCCATACTCAGTGGTTAGCTTTTTGTTTTTCTTTTATAATTAATGAATACTAGAAAATTCTATTTGTGAAGAAGTTGATTCAAAACCACAAATTATTATTGAAGCAGTCAGGTACAAGTTTGACATTATTATTCACAGAGAGAGGTGTTTAAGCATTAAACTGTTTGGGGCACTATCACCCCAAAATCTTTATTTTGAAATATTCAACTTTTATGTTACTTTTATTTATTTTGTAAATTTTTAAAAAATTAATATTAGAAAGAGTGTGAGAGAAAGAAAAAGAAACATCAATTTGTTGTTCCACTTATTTGTTCATTCATTGGTTGATTCTTGTGTGTGCCCTGGCTGGGGATCAAACCCACAACCTTAGCATATTGGGACAATGCTCTAACCAACTGAGCTAATTTGCCAGGGTTGAATTATTTATATTTTAAAGGTCCAGATGAATCTGAGTATTTCTTTGGAGTCCACCCTTATATATTTTATATTTTCCTTAATCATTTTAAGTATTAGGCTGCTATTACTTAGAGTCCAAGATATAAGAATTTTTCCTCCTGAGAGCATCCTTTGCCTCTTACCACAAGCATTTTCTGCCTTAAGACATTGGTATAATAGAGACTTCTTAGAAATGGTATCTCAAGCAATCAGTGAGTGTTTCAATCCTGAAGCTAACATGGTTGACATAAAACATTCAGAATGTTTCATATTACGTCATGTAAATACACACATTCTTCACTGGCCCTTTTGGAGGAATGGCATTTGATCAGAACAGGAAAAAATATTACTTGGGTTATGAATGTTGTGATACTTTGTACACCTCATAAAGCCAGTGCTTGGTGGAATATTGGAAAGGAAACAAAAATTAACAAAATGTTAAAAAAATGTATTTTAAACTACTAATTTCTCTCTTTATTTTAACAAATATTTCATACGTACTTGCTATGTGCCAGATAATGTTCCCTTCCCTTCAGTAGAGAAAAAGTGGAGAACAAGAATGGCAAAGTCTTTGAGTGCGTGTAACTTAAAGTTTTGAGGGAAAATAAATAAAAAATAAGTAAATAAATAAATATTATCATTTTAGGTGCTTGTAATGCTATGAGAAAAAAAAATAAAGCAAGTTAAGAAACTAGAGGAAGTAGCAGTTGTCTACAATATTTTATGAAAGGTGGACAAAGAGTAACTTGCAGAGGAGATATTTAAAAAGAGATCTGACAGTTAGCAAGATAATAATGGCAAAATCTATGTAGCCACTTTTTTACTTCTCTACTTTCTAAGCACCTTACACAAGTAAAGTCATTTAATCTTCATCCTAACTATCAGAAGTTCATGCAAACATTATCCACATTTTTCAGGTAGATTGAGAGTGTCAGAGCTAGATAATTTTCTCATGCCATGCATCTTGAAGGTATTAAAGTCAGGACATCAGAGTTCATAATCCATACTCTTAAACCACTGCACTGCCTCACTGAGCAATGTTCCTAGACAGAGATAATAGCAGTTGTGAGGTTGTAAAGACTTCAGGGCCATAACAGGTCAGGGGATTCAATGAACAACGAGCACCTGAGTTTGTCTGAGGAATGAGAAGTGGGGAGGAGAAGAGTAGCATCGGATAGAATCAGAGAGGGAAGCAGAAGCAATAAAGGTGGAATGTAGTAAATAGTTTAAGGTTTATTTATGAGCACAATAAGAAACTTTGCAGACTTTGTAGGTAGGGAAGCAACATTACTAATTTTAGGTCACTTTGGCTATTTTCTGGTAGATACTGGCTTGGCCAAAAAGTTAGTTTAGTTTTTTCCACGTGATGGTTCCAGTAGTGCTTAGTTGTCTTTACCTTCATTCAAAACAATTTTGTTTGATTATATTGTGACAAATGTCATATCAACTTACATTAAAAAAAACCCTTATCAAATTTGCTGAATTTTTGTGCAGCCATTTTAAAATTAAATATGGAAGATATGAAACATTTTCAGTATATTATGCTTTATTATTTTAAGAAAGATAAAAACACAACTGAAACACACACAAAAAAATTGTGCAGCGTATGGAGAAGATGCTGTGACTAATCGAACATGCCAAAAGTTGTTTGCAAAGTTTCTTGCTACTATCTCCACTTTGGCTAAATAATTCTTTGCTGTGGGGCTGTCTTATGCATTGGATGGTGTTGGGCTCTACCCACTAAAAGCCAATAATGGGAGACAACCAACATACTCAAAATATCCAAATCAATAAAGTTATTGGTAAAAATGAAAAGTGTGTCTTTTATTTTACTAAAAAAAATAAATGGACTTTTCGGCCAACCCAGTAGATTTTAGGTTAGCATGTTTGAAAACTGAGAACAGTTAGAATGACCACTAATGTCATTCAATGGAAGTAGTTAGTGTTTGGTCTAGGGCATCAAGGTTAAAAGCTGTGAGATGGGACAGCATTGGGATATATTTGAAGGCTGAGCTGTCATGATTACATAGATCATATGAGGGAGGAAAACAGGTGAACATGCATCAGAATGTGGAGTGTTTAAACTTTAAGACCATGGGCTAAATTGATTCAAAATATACCCAAAAGAAACATACTTACATTTCCAGTCAAGATGGAGGCACAGGTAGATACACTTTGCCTCCTCGCACAACCAAAAGAAAGACAACAACAAATTTAAAAACAAAAAATAACCAGAACTGCCAGAAAATTGAACTGTATAGAAGTCCAACAACCAAGGAGTTAAAGAAGAAATTTCATCCAGATGGGTAGGACGGGCAGGGAGGGGCAGCTGGAGTGGAGATGACTCACAGCAGCAATGGTGGTGGTGGCAGCAGCTGGCAGAACTGGCAAGGCTTTGGTTGGTGGACTAGATGGTCCCACATTTTCATGCAGATAACTAGGGAGGAACAACTCAGGAGCAAGGCAGACCATGCACCCAGGGTTCCAGTGCGAGCACATAAAGCCTTAAAAAACCTGAAGGGGGTAAAGACTGACAAATCTGTGGGGGTTAAGGCAGCAATAAAAACTCCAAGTCTTACATGAGAGTTCACTGGAGAAACCCACAGGGTCCTAGAATGTACACAAACTCACCCACCTGGGAATCAGCACCTGAAGGGCCCAATTTGCTTGTGAGTAGTGGGGAAAGTGACTGAAAACAGGCAAAGAGCTGAGGAAGTGGCATTGTTCCCTTTCTGACCCCTCTCCCACATACAACACCATAATACAACAATGTGAGTACTGCCCCACCTCCTATGAATACCAAAGGCTTCGTCACTTACTATATAACAGGTGTGTGGAGACAAAAAAATATGTCAAAAATGAAAGAATACATCAAAGTTCCAGAAAAAATAGCACTAAGCAATGAAGAGATAGCCAACCTATCAGATGTAGGGTTCAAAACACTGGTAATCATTATGCTCACAGAAATGGTTGAGTATAGTCACAAAATAGGGGAAAAGGTGAAGGCTATGAAAAGTGAAATAAAGGAAACTGTACAGGGAACCAACAGTGACAGGAAAGAAACTGGGACTCAGACCAATGACTTAGACCAGAAGGAAGAAAGAAACATTCAACCAGCACCAAATGAAGAAACAAGAATTCAAAAAAATGAGGAGAGGCTTAAGAACCTCCAGGACAACTTTAAATGTTATAACATCTGAATCATAGGGGTACCAGAAGAAGAAGAGGAAGAGCAAGAAATTGAAAACTTATTTGAACAAATAGTGAAGGAGAACTTCCCCAACCTGGCAAAGGAAATAGACTTCCAGGAAGTCCAGGAAGCTCAGAGAGTCCCAAAAAAGTTGGACCCAAGGAAGCACACACCAAGGCACATCATAATGACATTAGCCGAGATTTGAGAGAAGGAGAGAATCTTAAAGGCAGCAAGAGAAAAGGAGACAGTTATCTACAGAGGAGTTCCCATAAGATTGTCAGATGATTTCTCTAAAGAGACCTTACAGGCGAGAAGGGGCTGGAAAGAAATATTTCAAATCATGAAAGGCAAGGACCTACATCCAAGATTATTCTATCCAGCAAAGCTATCCTTTAGAGTAGAAAGGTAGATAAAGTGGTTCCCTGATAAGGTCAAATTAAAGGAATTCATCACCACCAATTATTATTATATGAAATGTTAAAGGGACTTATCTAAGAAAAAGATCAAAAATATGATCAGTAAAATGACAACAAACTCACAACTATCAACAATCAAACCTAAAAAAAATAACAATAACAAAAACAAACTAAGCAAACAACTAGAACAGGAACGGATTCACAAAAATAGAGATCACTTGGAGGGTTATCAGTGGGGAGGGGGAGGGGAGAGAATGGGGTAAATGGTACAGCAAATAAGCATAAATAGTAGGTACAGAATAGACGGGGGAGGTTAATAATAGTATGGGAAATGGAAAAGCCAAAGAACTTATATGTACAATCCATGGACATGAACTAATGTTGGGGAAGGATGGTGGGAGGGGGGTATAGGGTGGAGGGGAATAAAAGGGAGAAAAAAATGGGACAACTAATAACATAAGCAATAAAATACATTTTATAAAACATACTTAGAAACATTACAACATAAATGTTAATATATCATATTTCAATAACTTGAATATATGTATATTTTTTACACTTTAATAAATCTAAGATTGCTATGCTTCTTTCCTTGATAATAAGTTAAGTTTAATAAAATATTATTCATTGAACTTGGTTTTATCAAGGGAGAAATTATTAACATTTGGTGATTTGCTAAGTTTTACTTTTCACAGAAATCTCCACATTAATAGTTCTTTTCCCCTATCAGAATATTGTCAGTTTGTTAAGAAGTCTTAAATTCTTCTTTAAATTATGCACTGTGTGTATGTCTTGCTTTCAATACTAGAACAAAAATTATTTTAATCAGGAGCTTCTCTTCTGTGAATTTCTGGTATTCCAGAGAGTACTCAGCCCAGAGTTAGAAATGGAATAACAAGCGCAATAGATCACTCTTGAATTGACTTAACAAGTGTCAGTGGGTGCTACACCACCCAAAATTTCCTTTTAGAATGCAAAATCCATCTAAATGTCTGTTCCTTCAACTTCACTTTTTTGTTGGCTAATTGGCTCTGTGAGTAAACAGAAATATTACCTGTATAGTCAAAATACAAACTGAACAGCCAGAGACAAGGGGAAATATTCTTTAAAGAAATGATGAATGAAGACCAAAAGGTTGTTTGTGGAAGGGGCAGAGAGAAGAAACTCTTTTGTGAGAAGCACAGAGTTTTAATGGACACTGGCAGGGGAAACGTAGCCTAAATAAAGTATATTGTGTTTCCTTCTCAAGACAAGCTCTTCTCTATTTTTCCTTTAATTGTTAATTTTATTGCATAACAAGATTAAACAGATAGAAAAATAAATACTGAAATATGTTAGGAAATTCAAAACACCCACATAGTATAAACAGTATAAATGAGTCACAAAATACATTTTGAAATCTGTGCTCATAGAACAAACTTAGCAAGATGTTATATTGACCGTGTTCCTCTGAATAAATAAAATAAACATGTCAATTTATACATACACATACATATATATGTGTGCGTGTTTCTGACTCTAATATCAATATAATAAAATCATCACTAGGAAAGAAAACTATTTAAAAGCTGAGCACATGTTTTTCCCATAGTAGTACGGTAGTCAATTAATGTGATTTGATGAAGGAAATTGTTATAGAAAGAAATTTAAAAAATCAGAAAGAGCAGAATGTGGTCACAGTAAAATACCAGTAAAAAATTTATAGGCATGAAAGAACAACAGGGTTCATTAGGCTGCATACTTAGCAAGTTGATTTAAAAATTTAGACCATCTGACTTTGATCTATAGAGCATCCTAGTGCTGAGCATTCTGGAAATTTCAAGAATGTCAAGGTAGACAAACCTGGTACATTCTGGGCCTGGGTAATAACAGACATCTGAAACCAAAGCCTCTCTTTAAGACAACCGTGTGCACAGTTACCTTCACCCTTTTAATGTGCATAAAAATCACATGAATTATCTTAAAATAATAGGTACCTCTTTTATACATAAAAAGAATGAAATAAAAATACAATGAGATTTTTCCCACACACAGTTACTCAACACTTGTTAAATGGATACATCTTTGCTTTGAAGGTCACTGTGAAATTTCAAATGTCAAATATAATGTATGCAGCACTGTTTAGGGTGTTATAAAACACAGCATATTGAATACCTAAACATGTAATCTGGAATATCACAATATGCAATAATCAGAGTAAAATATCACGATGCCTGACATAATTCAAAGCAAAAAGAATAAATGGAATGAATGGTGAGTCATACTTTTTTTCTTGTTCAGAATTTATCTTTCAAAAGTCTCAGCAAAGACACAGACTGGTCTAAGTCATACAGTGTCTAGAATTTTTATTTAATAATTATGCATGCCATAATTTATTCCAGAGACTATTGCATGGAGCAAAATACAAAATAAATGTGGAGGCTCCTCTGCAGAGAGCTCTGTATATTTTGCAAAGCTGAATTAAAAGAGTTTTGTGACAGCTGCCTGGTCTTCATCCCCTGCAAAATCCAACTCAGTGTGCAATGTACAAATTTCATTCATGAGGCTATCTGAGGAATTTGGACAAAAAAAAAAAAAAAAAAAGAAAGTAGGCCCAAAAAAGAAGCCAAAAGACTCAGGAAACAACTTCCAGAAAAACTTGCAAACGAGTGAACAGGGTAACTTGCCAGACAGTTGGATAGGTATTAGAGCACATGTTCTCTGAAGATCAAGCCATGATAAAGTTCAGAGAAATAAGGTGAGTAGAGAATTCAGGAACAAGCACCTTTGAATTACCCCATCCCTGAAGTCCATTGAAATTGGTAAAAAAATAATTAAAATAAAACAAATAAATTATTTGTAAGATATTAACAATTGTCATAGTTGCACACCATATACTCTGAAAAATATTACCTGGCTGATACGATAAAATGTAATACAGGACTTAAAGCATCTTCAACCCCTATGGAGGCAGAGCCAAGCTGTTGAGCTCAGTGTTGTGAATGGCTTGGCACACAGCGGGCCCTCCATCTCTATTTGTTGAATGACAGCATGAGTTGACCTGGATCTTCATATTTCTAGACCATGCAACATTCTAGAACTGAGATAGTTTTGAAGGTATATTTTATCTCATATATCTTAATTTGGGGTATGAGAAGCGGGAGTGGAGCGATGCCTGAAAAAAAATGTTGCAGAGTGAGGTCTATTTCCACTAAATCAAAGTGCGGAAGAAAATGGGCTGAAGATGAAACTGTTACCGAACAACAAGGGGCCAAGGGAGGCAAAAGGGGGCCCAAGGGCGGTATACTATTACCAAAAGGAGCCCCCCAGGTTCGTTATGTCCACCGCCTTATAGGAAAGACATCTTTCAATGCCAGAGATTCGTGAAAAGGAAAGGAAATGTTTATTTAATGCTGTACAGACTTAAAGTAGTGACCTAATGTCTTCACCAAAATCCCAAAGTCCCTTAAAACACCCACAAACACACACAGTCCTTCCTTCCCCCCTTTGCCCAGTCTGGGGTATTGTATCTCAGGAAAAGAAATAGAAGTCCGTGGCTCGGGCAGCCCCCAGTTCTTCCCAGCAATCTATCTCAGCTGGTAGGCCTCCCTCGGTTCCTGACACCATTAGCTGTGTCTCCAGGACCTCTGCTAAAGCTGGGTGCTGGTTCCCCACCTTCTAAAGCTGCTGGGGTTGCCACTCTGCCAAAGCCAGTGGTGGTTCTCTGCTAAAGCCACCTGGTGATTCTCACAGGGCCATGGTCCTCCCTCTGCTAAAATCACGTGGTTCTCCCTGCACAATGGCTGCGGGAGTCCCCACTCTGGCAAAGCCGTGTGGTTTTCTCCAGCAAAGCTGTGAGGGGGTCTGCACTCTGGCAAAGCCACGTGGTTTTCCCCGAAATGGCTGTCGAATCTCAGTTTAAATCCCTGCACCAGTCTTCCTCTGCAGCCCCATTTCCGACTCCTCCCACAATCGGCTACACTTGCCATGTGGCCCCATGTCCTGGAGCCAGTCATCACCAAGCTCTCATGCAGGTGCTGTAACTTCAGGGACCTGCCCCCCAGTTACATCTTGGTGGGGAAGGATCCATTCCCCTGACTCAGAGCATGGCCACAGCTATTTAACATATCTGTGTAACCAGTTAAAAGTTATAGATATGTTAAATGACCACACCATAGGTTAGCTGCAAAGCTGTTGCTTTGCAAACAACTCTTTTTTTTTTTAAATTTTTTATTTTAGATTATTCAGTACAGTTTCTATCTTTTATTCCCATTCCAGCCCACCCACCCATCCCTCCCCACCTCCCTTCCATTTCCAATCCCCGTAGTTTTGTCCATGTGTCCTCTATATTTGTTCCTGTAAACCCTTCCCTTCTCCCCTGAAATTGCCTCCCCTCTCCCCTCTGGTCACTGACATCCTGTCCTCCATTTCAGTGTCCTTTGTTATAATTTACTTGTTTCTTTGTTTTGTGCAAACAACTCTCAATGACCCTGCTCCATTTGTCCCATCCCCCAGCCCACACCTGGGGCGGAGGGCGGGTGGGTAGGACATCTTAATATTTCCTGGATACCTCGAGTTCTGGGTCCCATTCCAAATCCCTATCTGGGGCCCTCTTCTTGGCTGCACCCTGTAACAAAACCAGGACATTTTTCTCCACTTACCACCAAGTCAGTTAAGGGAGTGTGAAGAGAAGGCAGGGATGGAGGAGACCTGAAAGAAATCATCAGCTGGAAGAGACCTGAAAGAAATCATCAGCTGTACCCACTTTTAAGGTTGCTGCTTAAAGTTGACTGAGTAGGATAAATGTACCCTCACACTCCAAACAAAATGTCCTTTTGTCTCATGTCATTTCATTATAATGTGGGTGGAAAAAATTAAAAACAATTTCCTGCATGAGCTGTGTGTGTGAAGTTGGCATGGTCTCCCCATGTCTGTGTGGGTTTTCTCAGGGGATTCTGCTTTCCTCCCATATCCTGATGGAGAACTAGCATGACTCCTTTGTCGCAGATTGAATGTGGTGTGTGTGAATCTGCCTTGCAAAGGAAGGATGTCTTGTCCAGCGTGGGTCCCGCCTGGTGGCCTGAGTAATGGGAGAGCTTCTGACCACCCTGCCACCCTGAATTGGAGCCAGCAGTTTGGAAAACATTAATCTTATTGATTTCTTTGAATATTTCTTAAATATATCTCTCTCACATTATTTCAGTATTTAATATTGAAAGTGTTTAGGGTCTTTATTTAGAAGTTTGATAATGTTTTTGTGACCAGAAATATGCGGTAGGCACTTAACTCTTACTTATATCAATGAAACTATGGTAAATTGGTTTTGTTATATGAAGGGAGAACCAAAAAACCCCAGAATTTATTTATAAAAAATGTATATTTATTCTTACATGTTTAAACTTCAGTGACCTTCAAAATACTCTCCTTTTGATGCAATACACCTATTGAGAATTTTTTTCACTGCTCAGAACAGTTTTTGAACTTGTTGATTTTGAAGCCTTTTGGTGCTTCTGCCATTGTTTGTTTCACCTCTTCCACATCCACAAAATGTTTCCTTTTGAGGACATTTTTCATCTGGGGAAACAAGACCTAATTTGCTCAGGGCTAGATCAGGTGGAATTGGGAGGAAGGGGCTTGGAGATCATGCCATTTTTGGTGTGGCCAGGTGCGCTGGTAAATGACCTATCATGAAATGGGCAAATGCATTGAAAGAGTCTTCCAAAAAAATTCACTGAAGCCAAATGCAGCCTGTCACAACAATGCCGGCTGGCACACTGGTGCAGGTGGGTTCCTAGAACACTCACCTAGCAGGGGGAGCCTCTCCTATAAGATAATTTCCATTTTGGGAGTGTCCACCCTCACTCATATTTCCTTCTGCTTAAAGCTGCAGTTTCCAAGAATCTATTATTGATGATGTTAAGTGAAGACTTACTGTAGTTTATGGAAAGGATCTCTGCAATCAGGGCAGTAGTTTCAGCTGGATCCTGAAGACTTAGTGGTGTTTAAATGCATGGAGATCACCAAGGTGCCTTTTACATGTCAAATTATTGTCAAAATACTAGGAACAGGAAAATCAAATAATTATTTGAGAAACTGAGTCCATGTGAACAGAGCAGGATTTATAGAGGAAATTAAAAGGAGAAGCCTGAAAAATGGATTATAGCAATATTTTTGAGACTTCAATTCAAGAGTACATGGGAGTTATGCTTTAACAATGGGAATTGAGGAAATGCTTTGAAAATAGCTGGTGAGGAGATGAAATAATATTTTTAAAATGACACTTTATTTCTCATAGTAAAAATAGCAGTTATAAGGTAGAAAAATATCTCAAATTTTCCTTTTCACAAAATCAACAAGCATATATTTTAGCCACTTTGGAATGAATTCCTCCCCATCTCTTGACTCCTCTTTACTTAACACCGTAATTTTCTCTGGTAATTCCAAAATAAAATATCTTTATATCCTAGATAAACTTACCAAATTATTGAAATACATGCCTAAAGCTTGCAGCTACTAAGGACACAGCCTAAAATTCTGGTTTCCCAAGTCCCAGTCCATGACTTCTCACATGTTGTTCTAATTATCTTTACACAATTGAATAGTAAATGCCTATGACCAGTTTAATATATTTTAATAAAAAGGGCATTTATGCACTCATAGCCTATCATAAGAAGTAGAAATTTTATTGCTATTGGGGCTCCCTGCATGCCTTATCTAGATCAGTCTAATTCATTCCTGCCTCCTAGGAACTATAACCTTGACATTTAAAAATATTTTAATAAATAAAGTATTTAAAGTAATTCATTAATTTTCTTTTAAAAATTGATCACTTATACTTTACAGAAGTATACAAAAATGTACTATAGTATGTTATCTCTTTTACATATTGCTACATACAGTTTACTGATTTTACTTCCATGTTTGTAAATTTATTTTTTTTGTTCTATGATTTTAATGTCAATGTTTTACTAGTCACATAACATACCTTGAGTAGCATTTCTTTTATTCTATTTTCATTTCTATTCTATGGAATATCTTGTTTAAAATTTAAATTACATGTGAATATTTAGCCATACCTCACATATGAAGTAACTGGATGTCTATAGTAAGCTCATAGTTATTTTAATTGTTAATACTGTTAACACCTAAATTAATCTAGCCAACCACTATCAGTGTTATTTTTTAAAAATAGGATATTCTGGCCTGTTTTTATTATTTATTTGATTTATACTTCAGTGAATTCTATAAATGTTACTTTCTTTTTTTTCTGCTTCAGTGAAGAATTGATATAAAAAATTATCCCTTTTTAATCTTTAAAATTTATGAACACAGATAACACGGGTGAGTGGAGGTAGAAGAAGAATTAAGGGGGATGAATGGTAATGAAAAAATTCAATGAAAATAAACTATTAAAATAATAGTAAATAATAAAATTAGTTTCTTAGTTTAATCATTTGAAATTTTCATCATTTTGAATATTAAAAATTGAGGCTATAAATTTCATTTTATTGGTACCTTAGTGTTAAGTTTTACATATACTATTTTCTTGTTTTAAATATGTTTATATCCATTATGATTTTATATGATTAATGAGTTAAGATTTATGCTTCTTTAATTTATAATCATGATTACTGTAAATATTAACCAAATTGCATTGTGGTTGAAGCCCTGGCCTGTAGAATTCTGAAATTTGTGAGACTGGATGGGTGGTCTTGCATACCATAGACTTTAACAAATTGTATGTATTTTGCAATTACTGGTTGCAATTTCCATATACATACACTAGAGCAAGTTAGTCCAGAGCATTAGATGACTCTTCTGAATTTCTTTTTGTATTTTTGCCTAGTGAATCTACTAATCACAAAATGAAGTTAATAGTATATCAGTTGCTCCTTCAAGTTCTGTTGGTCTGTGTTCAAGATATTATGAGATGATGTATTCTTAGGTGAATATTAATTTAGATTTGTTTATTGTGTTTTAATCCTCTTAGTAAATTTAAGTTTTTAACATTTCAAAGTAATCCTTTCTATATCAATTCTCTCTTATTTGTTGTTAATAACTATTAATATAATTTCACCAACTTCATTTAGGTTAGAATTGTATTTGCCTGATATAAATTTTACCATTTCCTTCCCTAGTCTCCTTATCCCTTAGATGAATTTCAGTTTACAGCATAATACTGTTTAATCTTTAGAATGTAGTTTGCTATTGTCTTTTAAATTAAGATTTTAGTCCAGTTATATTGCTACTCATTAAATTTAGTCACAATATAGTAGTTAAGAGAATAATTGCTAGAGGCAAGATGCTGGATTTGAATTCTGGACCTGAGACTTCTTAGAAATGCACAACCCAGACCAAGTGATTAAAACTCTCTGTGCCTCCTTGTTATTTAATTTGTACTTAAAGCAGCAATTCTTTCACAGGGCTCTTGCAGAAATTAAATGAGGTAATCTTTGTAAATTCTTTCTAACACTGGCTGGTATGTAACAGATACTATATAATTGTTGGCTACTACCATATTTGAATTAAGTATCCCAAATTTTTCTTTTTTAGTTTTTTGCATTATTGTATTTTTAATGTTTTATTTGCTACACTGTTTTCTCCTTTATTTTTATTGATCCATTAAAAATATTTTAATCACATTCTATTTTCTTTAGTAGCTTTTAATTTTTTATTATTTATTTATTTACTGAATTTATTGGGGTGACATTGGTTAATGAAATTATATAGGCTTCATGTATACAATTGAACAGTACA